>WAAE01002057.1:141574-167359 GCA_013400495.1 Nicator chloris
GCTGCCGCCCGCGGCCCCGGCCCGGTGCTTGGAGTCGGCGGCCGGGAGGCGCCGCTTGCCGGCGCGGCGGCGGGGCCGCTCCGAGGGCGGCGGCGGGTCGGGGACGACGGCGCGGCAGGAGGAGTATCCGTAGACGTCCTTACTGCGAAGGATGACCGGGGAGAACTCGTGCTTGAGGCTGCAGAGGAAGTTCCACAGCTCCGAGTCGGAGCTCATGAACTCCGTGGACTTGGGCATGAAGAGCTTGAGGGCGTCGCCCAGCGCCTTGGTGCCGGCGAAGGAGACCTGCGAGCGCGAGTACACAACTTTCTCCGCCTCCCCCTCCAGCCCCCAGGCGGCGGCCGCCGGTTCGCCGCCGGCTGCCCCTGCTGGTGCTGCTGCCGCCGCCGTCACCGCCGCCCGGGCTCCCGCGGCCGCCGCCGCGGCGCTCCCCGCCTCTGTGTTCATTTTCCCGGCTCCTCTCTCCAGCGCCGCCTGCTTCCTACTGCGGGTCATGGAGGCAGCGGGACGGGGTGGCGGGACAGACGCCGAGAAAGCAGAGCGGAGGCAGTGCCGAAGGCAGGCTCCGGCCACCGCCGGGCGCCCGCCGGGTGTGAGCAGCGATCGATGTCCTGCGCCCAGCACAAAATGGCGCTTTAAACTCCCGGGCGGGGCCTGCGCGCGCCCGCCCCCCCTGCACCGCCCGTTGGCCCGTTCGAAACGCGTCGGGCGAGCCCGGCCCCGCCCCGCTGGGGGCGATGGCCGTGAGGGCGGGGGGCAGGAGCCTCTTGGCCCCGGAACCCCCTGCCCCCGGAGCATGACCCGGCGGGGTCTGCGAGCTCGGCCCCCGGCGCGACACCGAGCTGCGATCCCCGCGTCTCTAGCGGGTGGCCCCTTTCCTCAGCGAAGGGCGCGAGGCCCCCGCATGGCGGGGTGAGCCCGTGCCCTCATCGCGCCTCGCTGAGAGGTGGATGGAGACTCCGACCGGAGCACAAAGGTGGCTTGTTGTGTGAAATGTGTTGGAGTAAGGATTTGTTTGGACACTTCGATGGGCAAACTCCCCGAGGGAGTAGCCATGTAGGAACTGAGTCAAACAACAAAAATGGGCCAACAGACATAATGTAGTGAAATACTTTACATATTAAATACATCCAGCCTGTTGTAGAGGGTTTTTTTAGCATGAACCTGTAGGTTGGTCAGTCAACAACATCATAGTCATAGAATCGCAGAACAGTTGGAGTTGGAAGGAACCTCTGGAGGTATCCGGTCCAACCACTGTGCTCAATCATAGCCACCTAAACCAGGTTACCCAGGACTATATCTGGATGGATTTTGAATATCTCCAAGGATGGAGACTCCTCTCTCTGCTGACCACTGATAGGACATGACAAATCAGAATGAAGCTGTGTGAGGTGAAGTTCATATTTGATCCTAGGAAAAAGTTCTCAGGGGGTGGTTAATCACTGAACAGGCTCCCCACTGAAAGGGTCACAGCACCAACCCTGTCAGAGTTCAACAAGCATCTCAGTGACACTCTTTGTTATATGGTTTAGTTTTAGGTATTCCTGTGAGGAGCACAGTTGGGCTCAATGGTCTTTATGGATGCTTTCAACCTCTCTGAGCAGCCTGTGCCAGTGCTCAGCTACCCTCAGAGTGCAAACGTGTTTCCTGGTGTTTGGAGGCAACCTCCTGTGTTTCAGTTTGTGTCCATTGCCTCTGACTCTCAGTGGGCACTGCTGAGAAAAGGGTGGCTCTGTTCTCTCTGCACCCTCCCTTCAGGTATCTGTATACCCTGACGAGATTCCCCTGAGCCTTCTCTTCTCCAGGCTGAACAGTCCCAGGTCACTGAGCCTTTCCTTATAGCAGAGGTGTTCCAGCCTCTTCATCATCTTTGCAGCCCTTTGTTGGATTCTCTCCTGTGTATTCATGTCTCTCTTGTACCAAGGAACATGGAACTGGACAGTGCTCCAGGTGTGGCCTCACCAGCACCGAATGAAGTGGGAGGGTCTCTCAAGCTGCAGGTAACACTTTGCCTAGTGCAGCCCAGGATAATATTCACCTTCCTTGTGGCAAGGGCTTGTTGCTGGCTCATATTCAGCCTGGTATCCACCAGGACCTCAGATCCTTTTCTCCCAAGCTGCTTTCTGTCAACACTGAGATATTTAACACATCATTGGGATTGGCTTGATATCCCAACAAAGCATATCCCAACTGAAGCAGTAAAAACTTGAGTTGGTTGAGCCCTTTGTGACAGTCACCACCTTGCTGAATCCACAGCAAGACATTTCCTGCATGGCAGTGCTACACTTGCAGCTTTTGCAGCACAATTTTGTCAGCTGTTGTGAAGTCCCATGTCCCTCTGGATCACGCTTTCCAATACTTCAAATTGCTGTCACAGGCAGATTGTCTTGTTAGGTTCCTGGATTGGTGCAATTAAACCAGAGCTCTTTCCAGCACCCAGAACAGCAAGGTGCCAGCAAGGGCAGAGGTGGTTTAACCTACTGTACAAATCCTATTTGGAGTTTGATTAGACCCCTAACTAATTACTTTCTCTCAGCATGGGTAAAGGGAGAGGAATAACATTTTTCTTCACAGACAGTCTTTGTTCTGTAATTAATCTTTCAGATTAGAATAGGGAAATCTTTTATTCTCAACTCATCAAGAACCTAAATTGGAATGTCTAGAAATCCAGTCAAGTAACAGGCAGAAATTCTGCATAAGAAATTATTCCTTACTGCCAGTGGAAATGAATTAATTTTCCTCACAGGATAATTCAACTTGTGTTCATGGGAAACTCAAGAATATTAATCCAAATAGCCATTTAAAGTGGATATTAACAAAGCTATTTTAAATCTTCATGGTGACAGTCTTGAGGTGCAGCCATATTCTAAACCAGCTTTGAAAATGACCCATTTTTAAAAAAGAAACCTTTCCCAAAATGATGGCGTTAGAGCCGTTTTTATTGGGATCCATTTCACAGCGTACTTTAGAATGCAGTCATGTAGCCAGATTGATTTAAATGAGGAAGGTGTCCTGTAAAGCAGAGGACAAGAGCCTGGAGCTGAAGCACCAGGGACAGACATCTCCTGCTCCAGCTGTGCTGCTGGTAGTCACACTCTTGCTATCGGGTCGGCACGGCTTAGCAGAGGCTCATCACCTGCTGGACCACAGAAGCTGCCCTGGGCTCACATTCTTGGTGGAGGGAGCTGTAATTCAGCAGCTCAGCTGACAAGTGGGCCCTCATTAATCTGTGGAAACCCAATGTTGCCCATTGGCCATAACATTTTCCCAAAATTACAAATATTTCTGGCATATGACTCAAAAATCATTGCGGCAGAGAGGGGGGAAGCTTCTCAAGCAAGCAGTAAATGAATCAGTACAACTGCAACTGAAAAGACAGATCAGCATGTTTTATCATGTAGTATTTATTTATTATTTTTACTTTTAACTTAAGGAGTGGACTATACCCTTTTAAGGCATAGGATGTAATCTCACTTTTACAACTTCATTATGAGTTTTCTGCAGTGTAACACTTCTTTTAATACCTTACAAAGTCATCTCAAGAAAATCCATTGCCTATCTTCTGGTAATTTCCAATAGCTCAGTACAGTAATAACAATGATAATAAAATTAATAATCCTTCAGAAGTGGATAGCTCTTCATTTCAATCATACTATTTCTTGTAAGCATTAATTATCACTCACAGTACTTCTGAGTTACATAAGTAAATATTGCCTTTCCTTAATAGATGAATAAAATGAAGAAGTGGATCAAAATGGCTTGACTAAGATGTATACACTCAATCTTCCGTAGATCTTCTAACAATCATTATTCTAAAAACACAGGAAATGTCGACATTGGAACAGAGAAGAGTTAAAAAACCCTGTAATCTTTGTTTCCAATTATTTGTTAGAATTTCTTTTCTGTATTGAATTCTTGAGAAAAGCAAAGTACCAACTGAGAAAGTGGTACACGAATTGCTGCACAATAGAGACACTTTATTTTCTTTAACGTTGTCTGCCTGGTACCAAAAAGACCCCACTGCTAACTGCTAATTATTTTAAATGCTACTGATTTAAAATTGTTAAACAAAAATGTGTGATAATTTGTTAAACAAAACTATGTGATCATTTGTCTGTACAAATGGGAGGGGGCAGGTGTCCATTCTGTTAATGGCCCAGCTGTTAAAACCAGGTGGGGCAGTGTTTCTTTATCTCTTCCACCACCCATTCTCCCTCCCAGACATAGCTTCTGTTAATAGGTCATTAAAGGCTCATTGCATGACTGACAAAATTACATCATCCCATTGTGAGATGCTCCACCCAGGGGGAGGAGCCAAGCATTCCTACCTGAATAAAACTGTGAATCCAGAGCACCAGGACAGCCTGGTTTCCACTGGATTCCCAGAGGAAGACTGGATGCATTTCACCACCACTAGACCATTCTATAGGATCATCTCTACTCCAAAAGAACTACATCTGTCACTCCAGTTGGACTTATTTTGGACTGCTCCCAACACTCTAATTAACAGGGTATCAGGTTGTATTCTGATTGTCAGTGTTTCTAGGATTGTTTGTTCTTTATGCTACTACATACATATATTTTACTATTCCCAGTAAAGAATTGTTATTCCCATATCTTTGCCTGAAAGCCTCCTAATTGCAAATTTGTAATAATTTGGAGGGAGGAGATTTACATTCTCCATTCCAAGGTAACCTCCAGCTTTCCCTGGCAGACACCTGTCTTTCAAACTGAAACACCTGGATATTATGTCACATCACTTCTGAAGACAGGACTTTTCTTTCACCATACTCAAGCTCGTCTACCCAGGTTAGCAAAAGCAGTCTTACTGTCCAATGTCTTCAAAGATAAACACTTTCCTAGTATCTTTACTTTTGTTCTTGAGAGGTTGCATTAACTGGCAGTCTGCTTCAGTTAATTTGGTTCCCAAATGCCTTTAGTGTATTTTCAGGAAAGTGAAGATTTTCACTTTCGATGAAAGTGGCGATGCAAGCATGACTCCACATCCATTCACAACTAAATTTCAGATGTTACCTGATCGTTATCAAGTTCCTAGGCCTGAGAAGTGCCTCGACAAGTATTGGCAAAAATCCGGAAAATACTTTCAAAGAGAGACAAAAGCAAATAATTTACAAGAATTATTTCTCAATCAGTAATAAGAGAGGGGAAAAAATCGTGGAATCACTGTCTGTAGAAATCACAGCTGCAGTAAAAAAGGGAAATAGCGTATTGGGAATCACCATAGAAGGGAGAGAAGGAAAAACAGAACACAGCATTCTGCTGAGTGCGAGTCCATTGTGCCTCCACAAATCCTGAATGCTATGCATTTCTAGTCTTACCATCTCCAAAAGAAAATAACAATGATACAAAGAAGGACAACCAGCATGAGCAGAAATATAGAACAGCTTCTCTATGAAAAGAGATTAAATAGGCTAAGACTCTTCAGCTTGAAAAACAGATGGCTGAAGAAGAATATGATAAACGTTTATAAAACTGTGATAGTACAAAGAAAGCAGATAAGAAATTATGTCTGAGTTTTCACAATCCAAGAATGACAGGGAAGCACATCAGGCTATAAAGCAGAAAACTTCGAATGACCAAAAAAGACATGTATTGGGTTTTGGTAGGTGTTTGTTTGTTGTTGGGGGGGGCAGGGTGGGGTGGAGGTTTCCCCCAGATGAGTCACAGTTGCTTTGTGGAGCTCAGTTTTCAGCAAAGTTCTGGATCCCAAAATGGAAAAAATATATCCCAGTACATTTGCAGTCATTACAGAGCACACTATTCAAAAGTATTAGACATGATTGGAAGAAAAAATCCATCAATAGCTTTTGTACATGAAAACCGTGGGCCCAGAAAGGCTGATATTCTTCCTTCCTTCCTTTCCTAGCTCCAAAGGCTAGGAAAGGAAGGAAGGAAGATTATAACTGGGCAAGTAATTATCAGTGTTTGCATCATTCTCATACTCTTTCCCTAACCTTCCTCATTTGGCCTCTAACAGACAAGGACGTTGGACTGGGTGGACCCTGGAGCTGGCCATCAAGGCGGGTTCTACTCTACGAGCCTGTTAGAAGAAGGCATCTACATCAATCAAATGTAGTATTTCTTTCCCAGAGCTTTACTGTTGCATCAGCTTGCAACAACCAGAAGATGTATTCTTGTGCTTAATGGTAACAAAGCATTTGCAGAGAAAGAAACACAGAGGTTACAGCATCCATCAGCAGCTAGGAGCCACACTCAGTCAGAAGCACAGCAAGGATGGAGCCTGAGGTAAGGTGTATTCCACAGGCTCCAGTCACTACATATTCATTTTTTGCTTTGTTCATTGCCTCAATACACTCCCTTTCAAAATGGTGACTGACTGCATCTAGAGGAGAGGAAAGGATTTTTTAAAAAAATAAGCTTTTATTTTAGTAGCATTTATTGACAATGTTTGAGAGGGGGAAACATCCCTAAGAAATTTAAGAAGACTGATACATTCACAAAAACCCTGTTGTAATCATAAAAGTACACAAAGGAGCATGCTTTGCCATACAGAAGGCACTCCTGGAAGATACCTCAGCAGAGACTAACATTTTTTTCCACATTCTGGGAAATAATCTGTATGTGATGCACATAACCATGCAAACTGTACTGTACATCACTTATGTCATTGCCCTGCTATCAATAAATACTGATAATAGCCTAGCTGGTTGTTTACTACTCACGATGGTCTCCTGGTCTAAAACATTAATAAATCCTTGCTTTTTATATCGAAAGTTAAAACTCTTCTTGCTAATCCTGTTTTTATTTCCTTTTATTTTTCTCTTATTCATTTCAGTCCACCTAAGCCATCTGTTTAACCACTTCTGTTTGCTTTGACTATATAATACTCCAAAATCTTCAGTCTTTGCTACCCCTGAAGTAATTCACCGGTGGTTAACTTTACTGTAGGCAAAGTACAGTACTCTAACCACTGTGTCATCTTTGGAAAACCAGCTCACACTGTGTCATCTTTGGAAAACCACCCTGTATCGTCTCCACCAATTAAGCTGCTAAGGAGAGTAATCAAATGGTGGGACACAGTGTAAATAGACGATGCAGGGTTTGGAAACTGCACAGGCCAGACCAGGGGAAAAAAGTCTCCAACATCCTTATTCTAGAATAAATGCTTCCACAAATTACATTATTTCAGAACACCTATTCCAATTCCTTTTCTGTCTTACCTATTTCATTCTAAGACAACTTTCAAATGGAGCTTCAGAAGGAGGGTGGAGCTGTAGGGAGTATGTGCCATCGTTGAGAAACTGTCACCGTGAGAAGATGTTACCAGGCTGTGCAGCAACATAAGAAAAAAATGTTTCTAAGGGTAATTGTACATTCAAGCAGGTTGCACAGAGGTTGTAAAGTCTACAATCTCAGAGATGTTCAGAAACCTACTGTACACAATCCTGAGCAGCCTTCTGTAGCTGACCCTGCTTTGAACGGTGGGGTTGGACTAGAGGTTCACAGAGATCCGTGCCAATCTCCACAATTCTGTGAATCTGTTGTTGTACTAATTGCAAAAAGGCAAATCCTTTTTTATTTTTTTTTAATTCTAATTTCTGCTGGAACATTCTCCTTCTATTTTTTCAGTCACATTCTAAACAGTCTAAATTCCATTTCCAAGTGTACATCCTTCAAATTATAATCCTCATTTATAAACCAGAAGTAGAATATGTGCTGCTTTCCTTTACAGGACCAACTGATAACTTTTCAGTATTCAAAGGTGTAAAATGGGTCAGTACTGATTCTTGAATATAACTCCAGCATAAGAAGTATATTGCTCAGGACCATGGTTCTCACACATCACAGATCATGTCATCTTGTAGTATTGATCACATTGTTTCCTGAGGCGTTCTATTTAAAGTACCATCACTGTTAAAAGAAGTGTGAATTTCATTCACTTGTCTCAAACCAGACAATTTTTAAAGCCTACTACCAATTATTTTAAAGCCTTATTAATTAAATCTTATTTCTTGATACATGTGGCTGAGCATGTCAATTTGTGATTCTTTTTGTGATATCCTCCAGCCTGTGCTGTCGTTTTCCTTCCTACCAGATTTGTGTGTTACCAGATGAGCTGACAGGACAAATTCACTCCAGAACAAAGACAGCCACTTTTTTTTTCTTTTCTTTTTTTTTTTTCTTTTTTGTTGAACGTGCCACAGGATACAATACAATGTTTATATTGGATTTATGTTTTATGCTGGCCTAGGGAGGACACAATACGTGATCCAGCATAAAGTCCATGGAGAGAAAAGTTACCCTTCAAAATGCTTGGAGTGAATTAGTGCGAGGGAGTTGTCAGTAGCTCAGCTTTGTGTGTCATATGGATGTGGCTTTATTAAATAGAGAGTTACAGCAGCTTTACTGTGTCATTGGACCACGTCTTAGGCTCGTTCTTATTTGTTCTCTTTGTCCGAATGATTCTTGCAAAACCTACTGTCCGCTGTGTTTGTTTTAATGGAAAGTGACAGAAACTGGTTTTGATTTTTTTCCTGTCGTCTTTGGCACTTTCACAGGGCAGAGGAGAGAGAGCTTTAGACACTTTAGGAGGAAAAGGTCTTGATCTCTCTGTTTCAGTGAAAGTTGCAAGCAGCCAATTATTATGTAGATTTAGCTGTTAGCATTAACACCTCCTTTTGAATCTCTCTTTTGTTCTCCGAGTTAGGCATGGGCTTCAAAAGCCTGGAAGGCTTATCTCCGCCCAGCTCCCTTGCTCCTGTCCCCGCCGCAGGGGCGTTTGGTGGCCCCTGCGGTTTGGATGCAGCGCTGGGAGCCGGCAAAGACCGGGCGTGGGGAGCGTGGAGTTGCCGCCTTACCTCACATGACATGAGCTGAGTATCTTTACTACACAGAGATGTTGCACCGACTTACACCTGCTAGAAGTCTGCCATATTACTTTTAGCGGTATCATTTTCTTTTCCTTTAAAGTATTTTTTATGTTATTCAATGTAGATTCAGCTCAAAACGCCCCAAGTGTGATTTCTATAAGCTTCCCCAAATATTCTAATAATTTCTAGTTCCGTAGCACTTGGTTCACAGTATTTCTTATAATAATTTTAAAATTCTTGTGAATTCACGCCAGCACACAATAAGTACCAAAGCTGGATAATTGGAACACATTAGTTATTTTGACCATTTTCGATAACATTGCTACAAAGAAAGAGTAAAAATAGATTGATAATACATTGAGAACTGGGCTTTTAGATTGCACATTTTAAAATGAAAGATTCTCTGTAGCTATAGATACCCTTCATTTTAATACAGGCACAACGACAGATACTAGCTGAGGTTCTGACCCTGCACATGATCTGCATTATTATAAAGGCTCTCCACAAAAGAGGCGAGTTCATTCATCCTCGGTGAACCTGCAATGGCTCCAGGTGGATAAGTAGCTTATATAGCAGAATTTTAAGATTATTTCAACAAAACGCAGTGATTTTTTAAATTTTGTTTGTTGTTACAGAGACATATACAAAGCTTATCAACCGGTAATTGAATTAAATATTTTCCAAAATATACAAATGACCCAAACTTTCATTGTAAAGTCAAAAAGTAGTCAAAGTTAACAAATCATCTATATTTGATCCCCATTCCCCTCAGCTATCTTTGGAAGGCTCCTCCAAATAAGAAAGGGTCGTAGTTTAATCTTTTACTGACTTAGTTAAACCCATAGTAAGCCCTAGTGTGGTCACTTACTCCCGTTTGTGTGGTTTAGTTTAAACGGGCTACTATTCAGTTTAAGCTCAGTGAGCCATTGTTGCTCACATTTAAGAGTATCCACATATGGGTTACTATTGGTTTAATTAAAGCCATGTAATTAAGCCAGAATTTTCACTGTCTATTAGCATTCTCTTACATCTGCATTTTGAGTCCTAAGATTTCAACACTGGGAACTCAAAGTTAAAGTCCCAATGCATTGTCTGGAGGGAGCTGCTTAGTGCTCGCATTTGCAATTCATGGCCTGAGCCATTCATTTTTCCCTTGCAGGCAGTGAGAACTGCAAATGGCCCATCACTTTGGAAAAAGTGATCATTATTTAGAAGTGTAAATGAAGATGCCAGAGGCTAACTTCAGAGGCTAACTTTTGTCTGAAACAAAGACTCAACTGTAGCAATGGATTGGACATGTCATAACAGAGAAATACCACATTTATCCTCAAAATTACGTTACATGCACCGGAATCATCTTCTTTTTCATATTCTTCATATTCTCCATTCCTTTTTTAGCTTCTTCCCGATCCAGATTCTTCCTGGTTGTCCCTCCCTGACTGAAAGCTGAATCACTGAAATTCCTGCCCATTTGCTTCCTGCCAAAATGAATTGGTATTTCCAAAAGCACTGCTTCCTCCCACTGACTAACATAGTACAATATCCTATGATACAGGTTTGCTTTGTTTGCTGTATGTTCTGTTTTATCCCACAGTGTTTGTAGAATTAAACAATTTAGTTACAAAGTGGATAAGACATAGATCTTGATATGTACAGGCCACATACAATAGCAAAGGAAAAATAAATTAGGAAGAAAACAATAGAGAAAACTGAAAGACTGAGACTCCAAGACTGATGTAACAATTATTGATAATGAACCATTGCTAAAAATTGTTGCCAGACATAATCTCTATTTGCATATAATGTGAACCAACACCAAAACAAAAACAACAACAACAACGAAGTCCAGCTCACCAAAGCAGAGATTGTAGAATTACTTTCCCCAGTAGCAGGCATTTCTTAGCAGGCTGTTCTTGTGCCAGGAGAGGTTTAAACACGTGAAGATGGAGAGTTTTCTAGTTATACAGAAGTGAAAAAATTAGAAAGGGATTAAAATATTTACAGAGGAAGACAAGTGGATTGCAAGAAAATGCCTCACCTGATGGCAAACTGAATCACACACATTTTAAATCACGGAAATCTGATGTAGGCTAGCTGTCAGCATGGATATGGGCATTTCACCCATTTATCTCCATGATTTCAGAAAAATGTTATGCTTAGTTTAGATAGGAATCCTCTTGGAATCCTGATTACAGTGAAATCTATCATAGTTGTAGATATATTTTCAGTCAAAAAATATAATTTCCTTACACTAGTCTCTTCTTTAAATTAGCCTATGGTTATGTGACATCCAGAGCAGAAGTGGAGAGATGTAACAAAAACAAATTGGTCATTGTTAAGTCAGTTCAACTCCTTAAGAGCTTCAACTTAAAAGCAGCTCCCAAGGGAAGGAGAGACAGACCCACGCTCTTCCTTTTCTTTGCAACAGCTCTTACCAGCAAAATAGCCAAGCTGGACTCAGCCTAACTTTTTTTGAGCTGGGAGAAGCACTGAATAGACTGAGTAGACTGAAGGTCCATCTGTCATAGTGGCCAGCTGTAAAATTGGCTTCATGCTCTTGGTTTTGCCCTGTAGGCCAGGTACTGTGAATGAGCAAGAAGTTGTGCTCCTAGCTGTCTTCCATAGGTTCTTCTCTTGTAACACCCCGGTCAAGAGAGGCAGAAAAAAGAAGAACCAACACCACTATGGCTGCAGCACTCGGCTTCTGCCCCTCTCCCCATCAACAGGGTGAGAACTGACATCATCAACTTCTAAAGTTTCAGCTCATTATTTTTGGGAAGAGACATGGACTGTAAGTACTGCTGCACCCAACACCTTAGTTACAGCTACCCCCAAAAATCATCATCTGAAGAAATAGCTCCCCACCATTCCCAAATTTTCCTCTCCATTCCCAAGGGTTGTTGGGGTAATCCTTATTTCTTATGTGTATCACTACCCTTTTCAGCTAGTACTTCTGTCTGTCAAGCTAATGCCTCGTTTTTTAACACCAACAACCCCCATTCATCTTTCATTTCCTCTCCCTGTAATGTTCCTCTTGCATTCAGTTCTTTCTGCTCTCAATCCATTTTCATTTTCTTCTTTGTCCCCTTTTTCATTTTTCTTTCAACTGCCACCAAACCATTTCTTTCCACCTACATCTAGAAAAGTGGTGAGTATGAAATTTAACATGGTAAAGAAGCAATCAGAGGGTTTCCTGTACAAGGATTGAGTGCTTAGATTTCTAGCCCGTGAAAAACAGGCTTATGGGAAAGAAAAATGGGGAATGGTTGTCTGCTGTTTCTTATAATACCAGATCCAGAAGGAAAAATCAAATTCTCAGGTGGCAAACAAGAGACACTCTTCTATGCAGTGCATAATTGAGCTGTGGAAGTCATTACAAGATGCCATGGCTGTCAAAAGCTTACATGATCCAAAGAATAATTAGATGATTTCAGGGTTAAAAATAATCTAACAAGTACTATTAAAAGAAATCCTACCATAGGATCAGGCCTTGGCCTGGATGTGCTAGTGAGAAACTTGGTTGTCTCCCCAGGATTAAACCTGGAGGATAGCCTGCAGATTCCAATCCTCCTCCAGGTACATAAGTGGCAGCTGCTGTACTGGCGATGATGAAAGTAATTATTAACATTACAGAGATAGATAACATTACAGTTCTGAAGGATACTGCAATAAGGTGGCCTAGTTGGAGGGTGGGAAACATGGTGGAGACAGAGGTGCAGAGTTCCCCTCTAGCATGTGAAAACTAAACCCTATAAAAAAAACTTGTGATTTTTGTGTACAAACTTTGCACGTATTAATTTTGAAAGGAATTAATACACGTAAAAGGCACCTGTCATTACTTATGTAACCCATAAGCAGGCCTCGAAGACTATCATTAGAAAGGGGGAAAAAAAGAAAATTAGTTTCTTACCATAACCAGTTTTAACGGGGAATATGTTAATATAAGGTGGCACCTGCCGAACAAAATAGTTTACCATGAGAAAATAGAAACATAGAAGGCTGAGAAAAGTATCCATCTTGTCCTGTCCTAATGCAGCAAGTGAAGGATATAATCACATACTTATTTTAGGCATCTAAGTGAGATGCTGAAATGCCCATTGAAAATGCATGAATTTGCAGTTAAAGAAAAAAGTGGGATTATGGATTCAGATGTTCTGAATTCATGTTAAATACACTAAAGCTGATAGTGTGCATGCTCCAGGATTGAATTCTTGGATTTCTCCAGGCACTGATGTACATGTGCTCCTCCATTTTCTAAGCATTAGGTGTACTGAGGTGACACAAAGGAATTCTTCTGTATCCACTACAAGCAGAAAAAATATTAAATGCCAGTAATGAGAGAGTCATCACACTTCGCCCAAGACAAATGGAGATCACTATCAATATAAAGCAAAGGGGGAACAAGACACCTACCTTTCTGCAGAGATAGATGTCTGTCACTTCCTTAAAGATTTTTTGACAGAATGTGAGCCAACCATGGGCTGTACAGATGTTCACTCTGGTTACCTGTGGGAAACAGGAAGATCCTGGAATCAGGCATTCTGTGTGCCAGAACGGGCAGATGTGTTCTGGGCCATCCATCTGTGCACAGTAAGCCTCCCTACACTGAGTGTTGCTCTGAAAATAAGGCCACACTTAGGCAAACTGTGCTTCAGTTAATGCCAAACAGCTGCAATCCAGTTTTGAGTTCAGTGTACATATTTGTAGATAGCTGTTAGCAGCTGGCTAGCTGTCTGCCTGCAAAGATTCCAATAATGTCAAGGTTCTTTTATTAACACATAATAACTTCATGAGTGGATTTGGTTATGTGATGTGGCTCTATGAGCACATGCCAGAAAGCCAAGCCATTGAATACAAACTATAAACAAGCTACCTGTCATAAAACAAACATCAGACAAACAGTAATAACACAACTGACTGAAAAGGATGGGGAATATGCCCTCTTCATTGCACAGTGCTATATTCCTTCACCATAGTCTAAAATGTTCTCATCTGAATTCTTATAATTTGTCACCACAAGGTTGTCAGCACAAGATATTCCCTGTGTTACATCTCTGCCTAGTTCCTATGAGTCATTTACTTCCTAGATGCCTGTTCTATATCACCGATGCCTACGTTCCAGCTCTGTGTATAGATTTCCTCCTTCTGATAGATACTTCGGAGGTCACTGCAAGCAGCAGCAACAGAGAAGTCATTGGCTTCACCAGTGTAGTAGGCAGAACCCTCCTGCCTTTGGCCCAGCTCTGTGGTCTCCCATCACTGCAGAGTGCCTGAATACAGTAAGACCTGTTCCCCCACATGTGACAGGTCATGTGCCTGTGCTGTGTCCGTGTCTAGCAGGAACAGACTGAAGGCAGGAGAGGGCCCTTGTAGAAAGTCTTTGGCTGAACATGTCAGCAAGTTACACCCACTCCAACCAAACCAAGCCAAATGGCAGATGTTTTCTCTTTCTAAAGGGAAACAACCAGCTTCTCTATTTTCCTCTCTCTTTCTTTTCTCTAGGAGAAAACAAACTTTACAGCAGGCTTTTCTTCATCATAAGTCACCAAGTGAGTGCCGAAGAAACATATTTCCCAGCAGTTCCTTGCACTGACGTTCCCAGGGAGTTCCAGCTCTCCCTGATAGAAATAAGTTATTGTGCTCTCAGTGGTATTTGGGGTTTCTTCCTAACCAGTGAAGGGCCAAGAGCACCTGCAACTGAGCAAATACTGTCCATCTCCCATGGCCAGTGACTGAGGACAGGAGGCAGGGAGGGCTGTGCCACCACCAGCTTCAAAGGTGAACAGCTCATCCTTCTACCTACCCACACAGACTTTCTGAAAGTCTTTTAATCCAAGGAGGCTTTTTGGGGAGTTGGTATCTAAATAGATTTTAAACTTATTAATAGAGGCCAAACATTTTAAAATTTTATCTTTTAATTTAGAGACAGATGTTTCTTTAAAAATTCAATTTGCTCTAGAAAAGTGTAGTATTGAAGGTAATTCATATTGCTGAATGCATAGCATTTAACTTCATACTGTTCATCAGAAACTGTGGCTTCTCCTTTTTAAAGTATCATTTCCCATAAGTCAGCATGCAGTTCTACTAGTATGCTTTTCATTCTTTTCTTTGAATACAGTATAACTTGATCATCTTCTCGTGTTACTGGAAAAGTATTTATAATGGTTTCATAACCATTTGATGTCTTTTACTGAACTTCATAATATTTGCTGTATCCCTTTTGCTAACATCTTGAGTAAGATCTTTACATCTGAATTTAATAATTTGTCCTGGACTCTGCTTTGCTGTGACAATAAATCCAAGGATAATTATTATCTTATGAGCTTGAATAGAAGCCATCCCACCAGCAATCTGCTGGGGTTCTGAAGGTGCTGAGTTTTAGCACGCTACACAGTGATACTCTAGCAGATAATATTCTGTCATAGATATCCCATTGTGTCTAGTAACTGAAGTGACCGTAGATTTCATTTAAGAGTTTTCAAAGACTTTTACCTGAGAAGCTGTGAAGAGAAGGTGGCTGCACAAAAGCAGATAGTTTGAAGAAAAAGGCTAGGCTTCCATCTGATGCGCAGCATCACATATGTCTGGCTCAGTATTCCTGGTATCACTCATGCAGAGCTTCGTGCCTGTGATGGTTATCTGCTTCACACAGCAGGAGAAATAAGTTGTTACGCTCCTCAAATGTAGCCACTTGAGCTGAGAGAAGGGATATTGCGGGGCTTATGGAAAGGTTTGACAAAAGCATGGGTAGTACTCATGCTTCTGGGTACAAGGAAGTGAAACATTTTGCAGAAAATGAAGTCAGGAAGATGAAAAAAATTGAAATTACAAGGGAGTCATCAAGATTCACATTACTGGAAGATTATAGAAGTCAGGACGCGTGAACAAGCCCCAGCATCAGCAGCCACCCCCTCAAGCAATGCATGTTCCTTAGCAATAATTTCAGGCCAACCTTGTGTGTAGGAGTTAGTGTCCTGAAGATGGCAGAAGCCTCACTGGTCCACGTGGCACCCCTGGGCACCCCCAACTGTAACCCCAGCAGGGCAAGTTTGAAAAGTGTTTGGAGACTCCAGCTCCCATGTGAGCTCCTTGATCCAAGCTGTCTGCTCATCTCTGGCAAAGCCTCAGCTCAAAACCTGTTAGGCAGCTGAGAGGCAGCTCTGGCACAGCACCTCGAGCTCTCCCATGGAGCCCGTCCTCGGCAAGAGAAGTCCTCCCTCTCCTGTCTTACTCCTCTCTGCCAAGAACTGGATGTCCAGAACTGGATTTCGATGCTTACATGACACAATTTACATGGTGAGTTGATGGGATGTGGAAGCTCTGCTAACGCTTGTTTTGGATGACACACGTAGTTGAGGCACGGATAAGTCAAAATCATTGTCACCAACTCTCAGAGTTTCTCCCAGAAACACAAATACTTTGTATTTCCATACCCTAAGGATCTTCAATTACTTAGATATTAATGACAGAAAACAGAACTAACTATGGGTCAGGTTAACTTTGGGTTAACGTGGATAGCACTGGTGGCTGACATTTGGGTAACCCTGGTGGTAACATTATTCTTCACGACCCATGGGTGGATCAGGGCCAGGTGGAGGCAGAAATCCGGAGCCCTTCCCCGCTGTCTCACGGCCAGGACAAAGCCCCGGTGATGTTCCTGCCGGCCCAGCAGGTGTCCCCACAGCACCAGGGTCCCTCTGTCCCGGCGCATGACGCAATGCCGGCGCCGGCCGGCCGGGCGGTGACGTCACACCCGCGGCCGGTGACGCAGCCATGGCGACCGGGGAAATGCCACGGGTGGCTCCGGAGAGCAGCAGTTTGTAGGAGCCACTTGGCTTTGTGCCCTTTGGCCCGGCCACTGTCGCCGTAATCTGTGGCACTGCAGCAGGGCAGTGATGGATAGGGGAATCGAGCACAAGGCACGTGCCCAGGAAAGGTCACCCGCTTACTTGCCTCGGCACAAAACGGGGGGCAAGGGGCATGTCGCTGGGTGGGACGGCAGGTCAGAGAGGTTAGGCAACAAAGCTCGGCTACAGTGGTGTCACAGAGGGCTTGTGGTCAGCTGAAAGGTCTGGGTTCATGCCAGCCAGTGTACTCCTCACAGACACATCTCCAAAGGCTGGTCTAAATCCTGCTCCATGGGCTGAATCTGGACTTGTGTTCAATTTCCTAGCAAGTTTCACTGCCAAAAATTGAACATGTATTTCTCCAAGCACATCAAATGCAAGACCTTCCCTTCTCTCTGGCTGCAGGACCTGTGATGGATTTGCTTATCTCGAACTCCACAGTGTTTCAATGTACATAATTTGGTTAAATGAGATTATCAGACTAACTCAGATTCAAACAGCTGGTTTCTTCCCTAATCACAAGTGAAAAGAATCCTTGCTTTTTGTACTCCTCCTTGCATGGAATTAAGGCTGGAAAACAGGGTAATGCCAAGTTCTTTTGTAATTACTGCCAACACAAACACTGCTACCATTGCATGGGCGCCCTCTGTGCACAAAATCAGATCCTTTCTGGACTTTCAGTATTCTTGGCTCTACACTTTTCATCCTTCAACTACATGGAACCCTAAAATATATTTATTCCTGTGGCACCCATCAATGGACCATGCATCACCCAAATAATGCTTTTGTTAAGAATGCCTTGTATAGCCGTTGGCCTCCATGTATTTTATCTACCATGAGTTTCGCTGAGGTTAGTTCATGGTACTCACCTCACTGATACCAGAGCACCTCACAAACTAAATCTGGGATTTCAGATTGTTATGAGTAAGGTGTGCTGATTGGCTCATGCAAATGAGGAAGAGTTGTTGAGTATGGTGGGGAGAAGTTTTGTTGGGGTTTACAGTTCTTTTGACATGTATTTTTGATGTTCCAGTATATTTTTGAACTCTCTTCTGTTCTGCCTTCAATCCTCCCCTCCCCATTTGTGGTTACTGCCTCGGAGCTCTGGCTTACAGGGCTGTAAAATGTGGGGGATGGAGTATATTTACCCCTTGTAAGAGGCCATGGGGAGTGGGGACACTTGTTGCTAGGAGGCCTGGCAAGGCAACATCGCACACTCAATCAAGAGAGGTGAAGGGCTCCACCAATGAAAGGCACAGAAGGACTGATTGACAGGCCTTGGGAAGAAGCAGGTAGACATATATGGGCACAGCTGTGGGCTATGGGAGGGGCCAGAAGGACATATAAGGACTGCTTATGAATATTAATGAGGCTGATGCAATCTCAGGGTATAAAAGGTGGAGACGCCTTTTTTGTGAGAGGAGCCTCTTGGTGGGCAGGAGTCGCATCAAGCTCCCAGTGCTGTTTCCCCCTTTGCGTTGTAATTTTAATGGGTTCAAATTAAATTTTATTTACTCATTCCCACCCGGGTTTTGAGTCATTTATAACAAGACCAATCAGCTTTTGATGTGACTTCATTCCTAGCAGATGGACACTGCTCTGAATATCTGGCTGTTTATCCAGCTGAAACTGACTCAACTCAGCCAACACTGTTCTTTCCTGCGCTTTTAACATGCCCAGTCAATTCATGTACTGAACAGTCAAGCCATGGTCTTCTGGGTTGCTCCCCCTCACTGGCAACCTCCGGGGTGAAAACACTTAACTCCTAAACTGCCAGCAACACCTTTTCAATTGTCACTTTCATCTACAACCACTGTAATGCCAATTACTTGAAACAGAGGCAAAAATAACGAAAAGTAAGAATCCAAGTGTGGTTGCCAGCTCCAGTGCTCAGCCTGTCAAGACGAAGGAATCACTAAACACTTCTGGGCTTCACTTTTTCATAGACGTCTGAGAAGCCCCATTCACAGGTGTTGGAGCCCAAGGGACCATGTAGTCCTGTGCCAGCAGGTCCCCCTTCCCCAGGGAAGCTCTGTAGCATTGATCCTCATTCATAAGGACCAGCTTCCCACCATATCTGCAGCCACTCCTCTGGGGCAGGCCCTGCAGTGCCTACTGTCTCAATACCAGCAACTTCTGTGCATAAAACAAGTTCTGCTATGTAGCATTTTGTAGTCACTCTTCTGCAGGGATTTTCAAAATGCAGTCTTCAAAGTCACTCATTCATTTGGGTTTGTTACACATCCCTTATATCAGTAATTCCTCTGTGATGTGGTCTTGTCCTCTTTTCTCTGGATATAGCAGGACCTTCTACACATTTACTTTATTTTCTTCTCTTTAATGGAAGCCAGGAAGAGTCCAAAGCCAATCTGGAGTATTTTAAATCATCTGAGATCAGAAAGGATATACCATCCTAGGATCCTCCCATGAGTCCCTCATCTCTATATGTTTATTCATGACAACCTACCACACACTTTTAGGGTACTGTTGTATTTTGGAAAGACTGCAGTATCTGTTCTATCCAGGACTAGGTTACCCTCTTCAAGAAGGAAAATCACACCATCTCAGCTAAAACATTTTGTTATTGGAGACACAAGGGAAAAATACTGGGAAAGAACATCAGCTTCCCAGAGAAGAAAAATTGCTCCCTGCTGGGATGAAACACAAGGTTCCTGCATGTCTGCCTCATTATGTGAATTTAGGAAGACTTCCCATAGCTTCTGAAATGCATCAAAGAAATTCTGAATGTTGTTCATGAAACTATTATTGTGGGCTATGTCTGTTCAGTAGCTGACAGCGAGATGAACAACTATAAAGAGATCCAGCTCAACACCCTGTCTGTTTTCAGCCACACAGGTGCTGCAGGCAAGCTGGCCTAACTTAACCAACATACTTGGGGCCGGTGCTCTACATGCCCTGGAAAACATGATCTGGCCAACTGACATATTTTAACTGTAGAAATAGGAGACATTAAAGGTTTCTATCACACCTAAGTAGTGTAGCAGGTATCCAGCTGATATGTGAGGTAGTGTGACTCTGAGTCATGGTCAGAGACTGACATTGCTACATTCCCTTTGAGCATTGGGGTGCAGAACTGCAACCCAAAGTGTAGATCAAGGGAGAATAAGGCACATCCTTGTGGAGAGTGTGAAGAACAGGCTCTGACCAGCACTTGGCAGCAGTTGCTGCCTTCCACAAATGACTGGGATCCATCCCACCCAAACTGGGCTTAGTTACCACATCCTCCCCTGCTGAACAGCTCAGGCTTCAAGCTGTGAAATATGAAAAATGGTTTGTAAAACTTTGCTAGAGACCCCTGGTTTTCCACTGCTAGCAGGAAAGTATGCATTTTATAGATAATGCAATATTTGTGACAGTAACTCAGGGAATACTAAAATACATGGGATGTCTGGCGATACTAGCTGTTTTACCTAGGCTATGTTCCCATGTTTGTCTTTAACCACCTCCAGCTGACATAGAAAATGGACCATCTATACAGACCAGACAGACACATGATGAAGAACTAATATCCACAGTATAATGCTGTCTTACATTTGTGTGTAAGGGTTACATTTCCCATGTGGAAGTTTGGTTCACAGCTTTTCTCAGCTTTCATTTCTAGGAAGCAAATATACAAAGTTCCAGGACTGAAAGTGGCTTTTACTCATCACGGTTGTGCTGGCTGCAAGGCTTTGATTTGTCTGTAAAGACAGAAGCTCTATATTCCAATCTGATAACAGGTGTTTATTTAGAAAAGCTACCACTATGATGAGGTACCATCTCCAGTGTATGGAGTGTTGTCACAGATGCAAACCCAGCATCCCAATAGGATTCCCAGCTCCCAGACAGGATCCCCAGTCTCCTCCTGAAACAGACCTGCCTGCAGGCTTCCTGTACAAGGGATTCAGCATTTTGGAATGAAATCCTGTTATTCAGTCCCCCAAACCCCCTCAGATGTGGTGATCTGGACACTTTGCTAAGGCCACCTCTTAAAGTTTAAAGCTGTTGCAGAAGATTAAGGATATGTTTCCAGAAAAGTCCGGGCTGGGAAGGACCTTTCTTTATAGCCAATTTTGTATTCAACTAAACTCTGTGGAACAAATAGATCTCCTTAAATATCTTTTCAGTATTCCTATTATGACAGCAGATCAATTAGCCTGTGGAGTGCCTGAAACTCTGGTAAGAAACACTTTTCTGTCTAAAGGATATGTTGCTTTAATATACAGAGAGAGGCAATGAGGTAATTCAAGGGGAAAGAATTTTACATTACTCATTTACGAGAACAAAAATACAGAAATCCTCTGATAAAAGTCTAGCCTTACATAACTCCAATGTAATGCAAATATATTTACCTCCTCACAGACTGAAGGTTGCACCAACAAATGAATATACAGCTGAGCAAATTTTCAAAGATTAAGAGCAATAAATATCAGGACGGGAAGATAGCACAGCAACATAGTTCAAAGAGTTTGTCTAGAGAAACCTCATAATGTAGCAGCAAATTAGACTCATTATTTTCTGTGTCAGAAACTTTCAGAGATTGTGGAATTCTTGTCCATACATTATACCAAAGAGCACTTAATATAATGCTATTAGACTAGAGGCCTTGTTGGTATTGGGAGCTCCTTTTCTTTATTTTTCTATTTCTGACCTCTTTCATTTCCTCTGTCATGTCCCAACACCACAAGATGATGCAATATTGCATCACCACCTAATACTGAGACCTCCCTCTGTCAGCAGCCATAAAAACTTGTGAGTTTCTCCACCCCTTAAGAATAACCAGTGATCTTAAAGATCTATTTACACACACTCTGCTACCACGACTACATCTCTCTCTGACAAACTCATACATGTATTAACAGACAAAAAATGGCATTCAAGCCAGTAAGAGGTATTATGTGAGTTTTACATCTCAGCTGTTGTGTGTATGCATGTGGTACAGAGGAGACAGCTTGCACTCCCATCCCTGTGCTTTTAATACCTATTCTGAAGTATAATAGCCTAAATCAGTAAAATGGGAGACAAATTCTTCAGCAGATATTTCTCAGAAGGCTTCTGAATAGCTGCTGTTTCCTGTTTGTGAGCTTAAGTTGTTTGAAGTGAGGGATTTTGTGCAAAATCTCAAACACCAGGAGCACCAATCTATTAAGAGGAAAGGAAAGAGTGGGTATTTCTTGGAGGAGATGGAAAAGAGATAGGAAAAACTCGTCTTTTCCCTGTTAGAGATTTCCTGACCCTTCTCTGCCTACAGAGGTTCACAGCAATCATTTCTGGATCAGGCCACAAGGCTTCTTTCATGCCCTGCAGCTCTTAAAAATTCCCTGGACCAAGCTTCTAGCTGGGAACCAAGCTCACGTAGGAGACATCTCAGAGAGGACTTAACTGCCTACAGAGGGATGCAGAAGGAGCCCACCCTTAATTTGCTCTTCTGGATCCCATTTCCCCAAAGCATTCTCCTGCTTCCCCAAGCAATGACCCAGAACCAGCATCAGTAGAGTTGCCTTTCCCATGACATAAAGCTGTGAATGGAGGACAGATCCGCAGGCAACACTTACCTGTCAGTTACATCCCTTTCACAAGCAGCTGCCATACCTAGAACATAATGCAAAAGCCAAACTAAAATTCAGATCACTCCTCCTCTGCTTGTTGGCAAGTTACAGCAAGAAGAAAAGCTTATTTTTGATACCAAAGTTACCATATGATCATGCATATGGACAATGACGATGTTAATACAACTGATCACATATGTACATGATCAGTTTTCATTGCAGCGCTGTAAGATAAAGGGATTCTGTCAATTTATTTTAAATCCTCCCCTGAATGCATCACAAAAAGATGCATCACAAAAGAATTTACAACCCAACTAGAAAATTTCAGCTTATAAATTCTCCAAGAAAGGGGAAAGCTACCTATCATTCCATCAGGATGGACAATGTATCATACAATGGGGTTTTCCTATTTTCTTTACATAGAGAAGCAATTACAAAACTGAATGTAGCTATTGCTGGCTTTAGGCAAGCAGGCTGTGACTTTGTTGTTACAAGACCTACAAAGCTTCTGCATTTAATTTTTTTCTCTGCTGGCAATATAGAAAATAAAAACCAACCCAAAGTATTAGATACTATTTCCTAAATTGCAATGAACCCAGTTTGTCAATGATAAAAGAACATTTACATCCAACATATGTCAGTATATAAAGTTGTTGCTGAGCATTTAATGTGGCTGTTATTCTTTATCGCAGTTTCTCCACTAAACGACACAAAACCTGATGTTTGACGTGCAGAGGATACAAAGGATACCATCTTACATTTTTTCAACCTCCAAAACTCCCATTTAAGATCATGACAGCAATTTCTTGTCATATTTTTATTACAGCTGGTAGATAAAGGAAATAATTGCATTTTGACTGCACCCCACAAGATTATATTAGCAAAATGATTGCTTCTTTGCAATCATTTGACTAATTTTGATTAAATCAGTTTCATTTAAATATCAAATTGTGTTCTTCACCTTTCTTCATTAAGCTGTGGTATTCCTGACTGTTTTAAAGTTCCATTTTTGATATGGTAAAATATGCATTTCAATTTATTGTGCAGGCTGTTCTTGACTAAAAAAAAAAAAAAGGCAAACCAACAAACCAAATGATAATTTATGGGAAAGGGTTTAAATCACATTTGGAAATGAACAGGAACAAAATAATGTTAAAATGTGTATTTCTAAAGAATATACAGCCTATAAGGAGAGCACTTGTGCCTACAAGAAGGTTTGTATTGCTTGATATGCCAGAAAAACCAATAAAGAAAATGAGCTGTATATAGATGAGCTGAAGATTAGCTGCAAAAATTTAATATTTTACTAACATACTAAATCCTGAAGAGAGCAAGATTTTCAGTTTACCAACCTTTCTCAAATATAATATGTACAATAATTTATTCTTGCACTGCAAATAACACTACATTGACTTATAGCTATTTTTAAAATGTTATACAATTCTGGCTGAAATCAACATGCAATGTGTCATTTGCTCTGGCTGTAAATTATCCCCTCTATAATTGTCTTTTGACAAATGACAGCTTTTTATTCAGCTGCTCAAATCTCCATATGTCTGTGCATCCCCAAATAAAGTCCACAGATTTTAACAGGATTAGTTGCCAAACTGGCTACTCTTGTGTTCCTGGAGTGATCCATCTGGGGATCCAGCCAAAAACAACAAAAAAAGACTTCCTATTTTGATAAGGCTTTTAAATTTCTTTTAAAGCATTCGGTAATGCTGTGTAAAGCTGAACTTCTTTGACAGATATTACCCATTGTATCAGGCAAAACCAAGCATGAAGTGAGTCTTTACTGTGTTTCCCCTATGCTGCACCACATCACATGAAAGTTGTTGAAGGTTTTTGCTTAGCTTTCATGGAAAAGGGAACTTGAGGCCAGTACAGTTATGATGATTCCTTACAGACACAGCTCAGTGTCATGCATATTCATTTTGAAACAGAAGATTCTCTTTTCTGCTTCAGGCTGGTATGATTCTTAACACCATGCAAATTATTTTTTCAGTCAAGAGAATCCATCCATGCTATAACAACAATTATCCAACTTTTTATAATAGCATCTGTACATGTAACATACTAGTTATTTCCTTTTGATATTTTTTTTTCATGGAAGTTAAGAACGTGTACCTAGAAAAATCATAATAATTATTAAAGTCTTTGTGGCAACTTATGGTCTTGTAGAGTGTTCCCTGAAGATGTAACCTTATATCAGCATAGCTTTCAGGGCAAGTGTGTACTCTGCGCCATACAGAGTTCACCTGTGAATCTCATTACAAGACCTGGGTCAAAAAAAATGTCTCAACATAATCATGGAAGGAGTTTTGCTGTTCACTCTGAACAAGAGTTGTGGAGACAGAAACAGCTCCATTCAGAGCCAAACAGACAGCAGCCTGGATGGGGAAAGAGTGGTGAGGGGGAGTTGTTTGTTTGTTTGAATTGAATGTGAATGGTTAGAGCTGCAGTTGGAGTCTGGCACCGTAAGACTGATGAATTAATCCTCCTGCTGTGGGCAGCCTTGGCAAGGCCTTAGCTGGAATACTACTATGTTCAGTTTTGAGCAGTGCTTTCCAAAAACAATGTGGCCCAATTGGCAAGAATCTGGAGGTGAGCTACAGGAATCACAGGAGGTCTAAGGAATATGACCTAAAAAGGGAGATCCAGGACTGCCCCTTCTGGAGGTGGAAAAATAGTAGAAAAACAGTTAACACAGCAAATTCAAACAAGAAAGTAGCTGGAGGGGAGGGAGGAAGAAAACCGCCAAACTGAATAAGAGGAATAAGACAAGCAAGATGCTCAGTCTGTAGGAGAAGACATTTAATCAGACAGCATGAAAATCTTTCCTAAGCAGAAGACCACCAGGCTGGAGTAGGTTGCCATCTCCTAGGGTTTTTAAGGGCAGTCTAGACAAACTAGTTTGTCCCTGCCCTGAGGTGTGGGGTTGAAGGAGCTGTCAAGCTGTCAGGGCTGGCCGGGCAGGCGGGGGTTGCTGCTGGAGTGCCACGGGCAAGCCGGCTGTGGGGCCCTGGGCAAGGAATACCTCAGGAAGCTGCGCCTAGGGAGGTTTTGCTGCCTGTGCTGACACTAGGACACGTCCTGCGTGCCTTGTACTGGCGATTAAGCCTCACCGCGGCTGTAGTGCTTTCACCCCACCAGAGGGTCTGTGCGCGCTCCGGCTGATGCGGCCGGGCCGGGGCCGGGTGCCCGAGGCCGCTGGGGCCGGGCGGGGCGGGGAGGCCCCGCAGCCGGTTCCCTTTTTGCCCGGCGTGTGATTGGCGGCGGCTTCGGAGCTGCCTCTGCCGCCGGCTATGGAGCCTCCCCTCCGGCCCCCGGCCCGCGCCTCTTCCTGCTGAGGGAAACACCTGTCCGGAGCCGGGGCCGGTGCTGGGGCCGCCGCTGAGGTGAGTAGTCCGTGCCGGGGGCAGCGGGGGTCGCGACGGATCCCGCACCACCCGGTGCTGCCCGAGGCCCGGGCTCGCAGATGGTGGCGGCTCCGTTCCCCGCGCCGGCCGCGGGCGGACCCGCCCCGGTCCCCCGCCC
>WAAE01002059.1:0-112898 GCA_013400495.1 Nicator chloris
TTGGTTTGTTTTTGTTGCTGTTTAGTTTGAGTTTTTTCATTTTTGGTGGTGCTGATAGTTTTAAACACAAGTAGGTTGTTCTGTCTTCTCAGAGCTTTTGGTAGGAGTATATATGCTTCTTTGGACACACATTTTTGGATTGGAATTTGAAGGTTTAGGGAAAACGTAGTGGTGGTATTTTTGGTAGCTTTCTTTTCTAGAAAAGGTTTCCACGAAGCAGCAAACAAAAGCTGGGCAAGCTGGTGGACTGAGATTGTGTTTTGCCTGCTTGATTTTAGTGTTTGTTCTCTCTTTTTAGCTCATTCAGTTTTTATTCCTCTCTACAATATCTCCCCTGGGCTCTGTTCCTTACACCAACTAGATGGTTTTAGGAACTCTTACACTGTATTTCCCAGTGATAACCAGTGTTTTATGGAAGTTAGGATTTGGCTTAGTGTTTTAGGGACTGTCTCTTTCTCCTGCAAAAACGGAGGCAGTCCTGGAACCCCTAAATCCCATAGGTTGAGAATCCCATAGGTACTGGTCCAGTTTTGGGATGGTGGAATCATGCCCTTTTCTCAACTGTCTTTAAACATCAAATTTACTGATTCTTGGGAAGAAAATGGTGAGATGGGACCTAGTTAGCAGATTCTCATAGCAGCTTGAACTTCTGTGGTGGTATAAAACTGTCAGCACAGGAACCAAGTCCTCATAGCCCCTAAACTTGCAATGAATCCCACCACACCTCTGTTGATAGATGGCTAAAAGTTTTTGGAAGGTTAAAAAAAGTACTTGAACCTGCCAAAGGAAAAAGAAACAGATAATGAATGGCAGTAGGTAGAGTTTTTAGAGACGGGAACTCCAGGTCAGGGTGACCAGGGAGCCCAGAGAGACTGTACCAGAGATGATTCTAGGGAAAATGGCATTTGAAGCTCAAAAACTAGCACTGGGATCTGCTAACAGTGTATGTGAGTTGTGGCCTACCATACAACTGTTACATAACACTTTTGGAATGAATATTGCAGTTCTGGTAGATTTTTACATGGATGATAATTTCTGTCTTCTGGCCAGAGTGCAGGTACAATAGGAGGAAGTCTGTGTCTGGAAACTTGATTCCCATTCCAGTTTTAAAAAACAACTAAATAAGAGGGGAAAGAAATGACTAATGGGTAAAATTTCAAGGCTGTTTATCAACACTGAACAACTTCTGCGTGGGAAGCTGAAATTAAGTCTTATTCTGTCATTCTTGGTTTTCTTTTCTTAGGAAAAAGAAAAAAGACCTCTACTCCTCTACCGTTTCTGGATAATTTCACCTAGTTATTTTAAAGTCTTAGGTGAAGTTAGAAGGAGATCAGGATTAGTTGCTTCACAGTAGGTTCTTCTGCTTCCTGAAATAAGTATAAAAACACCTAACATTTCCCAGAAACTTCATTGGCATGATAAACCCTAGGATATTGAGTCTCTGTAAGGTATACGGGGAGAAAATGCCCACCATATTCTTCAGGTTTTGGGTTTGGGAGGCTTCTGTCAGATACTTAGCCTCCCTGCCTTCTTCTTCTGAATAGGAGATCCACCTCAGGGCATTGTATTTGGTCATCTACCTATTTAAACTCATTCAGAAAGTCAGACTTGAAACTCTTTGCAACCTTTTGAACAAGTTTCTTTCTGATGTATTTTGCTTCTTTCTTAATTTGCTTCTTTCTTTCTTAGATACAAAATACCACATTTGTCTTTTTGATTTCCTGCTATACTCGTACTCCTATCCAACTATTTACCCCATGCCGTCCCAGTCAGAACTCCGACTGTCTATATTATGTTCTCCTGGATTATCCTCCATATTCCTGGTATTTGTGGGAAATCTTTAAGGACTTTCATCAGATTGTCTGCATAGTCTTCTGTATATTTCCTTCACCTGATTGTAATTTCTCTTTTTCTTCTCTCTAACCCAGGATTCCAGTGTGTTATTAAGATCACATTATCCTTTTGTCTTCTCTATAGACTTTTGTTCCTGATCTTCAACAGATATTCAAGTTAATTCTTATGCTAATCACAGAGGAAATAGATACAACAAATCAAAATAAGAGATTCTTGAGGGGTTAACATTTTACTGGGAAAGGAATGGGGTGAGAGTTATACAAATACATTTCTGGCATAAGTTTCTTAAAACAGAAGGGAACTTGCCAGGGGAAGATGTATACATGTTAATGTATAATCAATCAATGGATGCAATAAGGATTTTTTGGTTTTATTTTCACTTGCTTGAAAAGTGACCAACAGATTTCAGCTGGCTAAGATAGATTGTTTCGATAAATCTTTGGGAATTTTTTTTGGTGTTTTTTGTTTCAGTTGCATTCTCTGGCAAGCACACAAAAGAGATGTCCCCTCTAACACCCAGCTCTCAGCTTGCCTTTTGTATGTGGATATGATTCTCCTTTCTGAATCTGCAAAACCTCTAAAATCTCCATTAAAATGCACTTTAAACCTCCTCTCTTTGGGAGTACCATGGATCTATGAAAAGACAACTATAAAAGCAAAGCCAGGATAAATAAACCTTACTCCAAATGAGTGTGGATTGGCAAGCTTAAGACTCATTAATTTTGCCTTAGTGAAAAAAGAGGAAGATGGAAATCCATGGGAGAGAATTAGGTTGGTTCAAGCAATGCACCAAGTGCTGTAACCCTACTCTGGACCTGTGTGCAATACACCCATAGGGAAATAAGGCTTTACAGCACCAAGATTTCATCGGCTTGCGTTTCTGTGACAGCCAGAGTTCTTGTGAGCCGATGAAGCCAGAAAGAATTACTTGTGGTGCTCCAAATGAGTGTCACTAAAATCTTTGCGCCCTACCTATCTGGCCTCCATGTGCCACATATAACAAATGTATACCTGTGAAAGAGATATTTGTATTTTGGTTTGAAAACTTCTGCTAGCAAAGAGAGGCTCTAGGGCATCATGGCTCCTGTCATAGGCTTCTGTGGTGAGAACAAAATTTAAAAGCTAGGCTTGACCCTTTTCACCCTAGCCATAAAAAGAAAGTGAAGATCTGCTGTCTTAATGCCCTTCTCCTACTGTTAGTGCTTCTTGCTCCTGAAGCAGAAAGGTGAGGTGAGGAGGAGGCTCTCAGAACTCCAGGGATCTTTATTTACTTGGTTAGTTTACTGAGCATTCGACTGAAATATCTGTTCAGTGGACTGGAGCAGTGCTAGATGATGATGCAAATTCTTCAGTTTGGAAAGAACTGAGAACCTTTTGGTGAATCAGTGCTACCCAAAAAAAGTCCCAAGGACATGCCTATTGGTAGGCAAGAGATGATTGTTTAAAGATTTGCACTCCATAGCCTTTCACAAAGGACACTGTGCTCCTCCACACCTGCAGCAACAGCTGAGGGCTGGGCAGGACAGGTTGTGTTCCTGCAAGGCAGAAAAACATCTTGGAGTTTCCTGTTTTTCATGTGAGTATTGTCATTTTTGGATATGTCTAGCTCATAGTCAGGTTTATAAATTTCAAATGTGCTTGCTTCTACAACAACGAAGAGAGCTTCAACTAGAGACTCTAAGGGCTCTCCTTAGACAAAACCATGTTTTGCTTATCCCAGAGAAAGCTGAAATTTTCTGTTTCCCCCTACACTAGGCTTCCACTTTCACCCTTAAATTAAGCGGAAATTCAGGACTGTGGATTGTTGCAAGACCAGGAAACGCTGTTTTCTGGTCTTGGCTTCTGGCTAGTGCAGCACTTTATTTGCTTGTTTAATCACGTTGGGAATGGATTTACTGGAAAGATTTGTGTTTACTCCTAAGTTTTTGATTAATGCATCTTCCAATGTGTTCCTGGAGGAAAGCAATTTACATTCAACTGCAAGAGTGACATAGATTTTCTGCTTTAGTTTCCTCTGTCTCAGGTTCACTTTGCTGTGATGTGCCTGGCACAGTTAGATTCTCATTGTTTCTGAGAGTCAGTTTTTGACAGATCTTTATTTACCAGCCTCTAAAAACCAAATCCAGTCTACAGATCACTCTGGGATCTCATCTTGCATACAACTCAACAAATGACCCTAAGAAATACTTGTGTGTGTGTGTAAAACAGGAGTTAAAGGAAGAGCAAAATTAGAAATGTTCTTGAGACTCTGGGGAAGCAGGAGAATCCTAGCATCTCTTTCCTAATGATGTTTCTTTGTTGGATTCTCATTAACTTTAATGAAATATTACTTCTTATCTTTCAGTCTGCAGTCTCTCACCTACCTTAGAAATACTGGTTGTATAGTAATTCTATTCTTATGTGATTTTAAATACATTATCTAAAATTTTTAACAGAACCTTTTATTTCTTAATCCAATGCAGCTGAGAAATTAAAATCCCCAAGCATTTCACTTTCAAGCATTTCACTTTCCATATTTTTCTCACAATTTTTCACATACCAGCTGTAAGGACCAGAAAAAAAAAAGTTTTTTCTCAACTTGACAACTCTTAATTCTGTTTGATTTCTTAAAAGATATCCTTTAAAAAGCTAATAGTTTGCTTTTCTGTCATGGTGTAATCAAGTGCTTGAAGTCTGACATTAACAAAAAATAATGGCTTCTTTCCTGAAATTATGTTCAATATTTAATATTGCATTACTTCTACTGCTACTACTAGTAATAATAATAATAATTTTAGAGAGTTTAATCTGGTTTCAGCATTTATGAATTATGTCAGTTGTATTTTATCACTTGTGAAATAAGTGAGCTGTATTGGTTTGCCACACAAATAGATGAGACGGTGAAATATGCATTGAGTTTTCTTTCCTACTGAAAGGCATTCTCCCAAATATTAGACATGTAGTACACTGTATTGTTATGGAAGCACATCATGTCTCACATGTCTGATGGCTGCTGGAAGGGGAACTTTGTAGCTGCTGATACAGGTGCAGGCTGATCTGCACCTTACTCTTACCAGGGTGATCAGAGAAGCCAGCTTGGGACATCCAAGCTCCCAATGGGGAATATTGTGCAAGTGTGGACATGGGCTGTCACAGCAGGCCATTAGTCACAGAATCACAGAACAAGCTGTGAGGGGAGGGACACATCAGGATCATCGAGTCCAATTCCCAGCCCTGCATGGGACCATCCCCCAGAATCACAACATGTGCCTGAGAGCACTGTCCAAACACTTGAACTCTGTCAGGCTGATGCTGCCACCACTTCCCTGCAGAGCCCGTTCCAGTGCCCTGCCACTCTCCATGTGAAAAACCTTTACCTAATATTCATTCTAAGTCTCTCCTGACACAGCTTCAGGTCATTCCCTTGGGTCCTGTCACTGGTCACCACAGAGAGGACATCAGTGGTGCGGCCCCTCCTCTTCCCCTCACAAGGAAGTTGCAGACTGCAATGAGGTCTTCCCTCAGTCTCCTCCAGGGTGAACAGACCAAGTGACCTCAGCTGCTCCTCACACAGCTTCTCCTCCAGACCCTTCACCAACTTTGCTGCCTTCCTTTGGACACTCTCTAATATTTTAATGTCTTTTTTATATTGTGGCACCCAAAACTGCCCCCAGCACGGGAGGTAAGGCCACTCCAGAGCAGAGCAGGATAATCCCCTCTCTTGTCTGGCTGGTGATGCTGTGCCTGACACACTCCAGGACAGGGCTGATGGGATAACCAGGAGCATGACTTGTGGTTGGCCCACTCTAACAGCAGGCTGTGATGCCAAAAACTACTGTTCCTGGCCAGCACTGAGGACCACCCAGGCAGCGATTCACAAAGATAACACTCAAATATGTGCTGATGAACTAAGGCACAGTCTGATGACCTTTCCTGCAGTCTTTTACCAGGTCAGCAATTTCTAGATGCGTATTTTGTTTGAGGCCTACACCATTTGGCAGTCTTTATTTCTGCTTAATTAGCTTCATGATTTAAAACTATTTGTAGCCCCCTAATGAACTGGGAAAAATCCAGCAGTTGTTAGCAGCTGGCTGGGATTTTAACAGCAGCCATGTGTGTTTAGCAGAACAGCAATAAAGGAGTGAGAAGAAAAGTCTGGCAGTACTGCCAGGGGTCAGGGCTATCCTCAGCTCTGTTAATGATCACCATGAGCACAGAATAGAATTTCAGCTAAACAGCCTTGTTAAGTGACAGTGACAACAAAGGCTTTGACAGAAGGCCCTGCACCCTGTGAGAGGATTTGAACTAAGGTGCTGGATGTGGACCAGAGCAGCTGAGGGTGTGTTCCCATCATATTTTCAACAACTCCCTAGCCCTGACAAAATTTTTGAGGGAAAATCTGTCAAAACCGTTAGGCATAAAGACGCCCAGCAATATTATACAGCCCCGGGGAGTTTCACTGAGAGGTGGACATGACTACTACTGGGTGGTAGTAAATCTGTTTGCTCTGGTTGTGCCTGTGCCTTACAGCTCAGCCCTCTGAACATGTTTTGCTCATTGCCACTTCAATGCTTTCCCAAAGTGACTGAGCCTGTATCCTGATTTCTGTGTGATGTGGAGAAGGTGTCTGCCAACCTTTAATAGTATGTGGCTATACAGGTGATGATCTCCCACAACTTCAGTCTGTTCCCTTGGATATTCCTCCTTCATATAGCAGCTCTCGGTTATTTCTGTGATGCAGATTTTCAAAGAATTATTTTGTCCCCTTCTGAAACCTAAAAATACACAAGTCTGCTCCATCTCTTATCATGATTTTTGGGACTAGTCTGTCAAAAGGTATAATATATCCTTATAATTAAGACAGGCGTATTGAAATGTACTCTATAACACTTAATACTTCATTTTAGCCAATCTGCAATTTAACAAAACTAAACACAGACCACAGTCTCAGCACGCCTACATTTTGTAGCCAACTTTCCTGTTTGGATTATATATTCTTAAATTTAGAGGTAATGGAAAACAGTTACAATATTGCTGAACTTGTTCTTCAGTGATGACTACTTCAGGAAAAAAAGCACTATGTATGAAAGAAACTATATGTAGTCTAGTGAAAATGCTGTTCAGATGCATAAAAGGCTTGGCTAGCTGAGGTATCTGTAGGAAGGCTGATGGCAGGGGCTAAGAGCATTCTCTTGGATCATTCTAGCTCTTTAGGAAGCTCACCCCATCTCTGTTCTGGAGAAAGATATTTTTTCCCATATCACAAACATGAATTCTTTTGTGAGAGTCAGATTACACTTTGGATATATGTGATAAAAGGTAAAGAGTTGCTTTACTGTGCCTGTCACTGCACCTTTGAGGCCAATATGAAGTACATCTGACTGGGCTAAGTTTGTCAAACCATAAATGATCTTCACGTGTCCTTTTAACCCATATTTGTAGGATATTTTGGTGCCTTTGAACGAAATTTTCTCTGGAGATCTGTGCATACTTCCTTTTTCTATCTCAGCTGCTAATTATATTATGCGGAGCCTCCTCCCAGGATGCTTTATTTTTGGGGTTAGATGGATTTCTTATGTGTTGTTTTAATCAGGTCGATATGCACATAATAAAGTGACCTTTACTTTACTGTGTTTTTTTTCAAATGCTCTGAAAAATCTCTCTGCAGCCACTATATAATACCCTGGTGTGGTTTTGTTATGAAAATGGTACTTAAAGGAAACAGAAATAGCAAAGAATAATTGCATCCCTATGGGAATTTAAATGTGTCTCTTCTGGGTAGGCTTTCATAGTTCAAGCCAGGGTTTCTTAGGTCTCTTTCCTTGAATAATTCTCTGAGATTTGACATCAGCAGAGCCCCTTGCTAAGCCAAGGAATGTATCACAAGAAATCAAAGTAATGTGTAGGGTTTTTAACGTACAAGCTACCTCAAGAGAAGACATGTGAAAATTGAGAACTTATCAGTCGGTTTGGTTTCCTGACAATGTGGTTGGGGACGCACCTCTCACCTGCAGGAATGGAAGGTCTCTCAGGTGGGGGAGATGTAGTGTTCTCTGCAAAACTGAGATGGCTTCTTCTGAGCACCTTCTCTTTCCAACCATAGTTTGCTGTTCCTGGAGGATTACTCCCCCATGATCTCCAGGTGTGACAGTGGCTGCTGCTGTTTTGGTGTGGGAATAACAGAGAATCTGCATTCTAAGATCAAAACTAAGACACTAGTAATCTGCTTTTTCCTCAGCACAGCCAGAAATACCCTTCCCTGACCTTGCCTGTGTTCCAGTCATCAGGAGTCTGTGACTCTTGAGGAAAGGAAAGCTGGCCTGAAACTGATAACCTCTTTCAGTTGCCCAGTTTGTATTGTAAATAACCTTGCTAAAAGGACTGACAAATTTTTCATGCATTTGAGGATTTTTCTCCTTTTCTGCTGCGACAATTTGTATCCTTCCTCATTTATTTATCTGGCTAGTTTGGAAAGAGACTTCTTTAATGAGCGCGAAACTTCACCACCAGAGGATCTGTGTTTTACTTCTCCACCTTTAATTGGCTGTGGTTTGGTTTTCCTTTTCCTGCCTTCTCCCATTCTTAGCATAAAACTTCCTGACAGTTCTTGACATAGATATCTAGATTTTGAAAGTAAGTCGAACTTTAAGAATTGTGTTTTGGCTTTCAGTGAGGATAGTCTAATCAACCTTGACTGCAGATTTAGCCCCTGTCCCTTCAAGTCAGTTGTGCTGTCTTAATCTTTTCGTTCATGATGGGTACTTCTGGTTTTTACAACATGTTCATCCTCCTCAGAACAGTGGCAACTGCCAACCAGTTTGGCCAAGCTGCTTCTGGGAGAGACAGCAGCAACGGAGAGGATATCTTATGGAAGCAGCTTTTCACAACCATTTCTGTTGAGGTGGGATAAACCACCTACAGCAAAAACTTTGCTTTCTGTGCTCTAAGTACCTTCCCCAGCTCCTTCTGGAACTCTTCCTTTGGGAAATGATTCTTTGGCCTGTCTTTGGCCAAATGTGTACCCCAATTCTTTCCCCCATTTTTTTCCTGTTTTCTTTCTAGAAAGAACTCCTGTATAAAAAGGAAATCTATGACAGTATATGAAGTTCAAGGCTCCTCAACTTTCTATAATGCAACTTCTTAGTTTTTGAGAAAACTGAAAGTTTTAGAAGTCCTTCTACAAGCTGTCAAAAATTACCTTCAAAAAACATTTTATGTGTGTTTGTATCATCAAATCCAACATATCTGTTTTTAAATCCCTGTTTCCCAACTCTAAGAGTATTTCAGCTCTGTTGGAGCTTTGAACCACTCTGGGTTTTCTAGTTCACTTTAGTCTAACTAATTTGTGGCAGTCTGCAATCTCTCAAAGTCTAAAAGAGACCAATTTCATTTCTGCACAGTGGAGCAGCTCACTCCAACTGAAATTTATGTCAGCCATCAAAAACACACACCCTCACAAATGTTACTTTTTGCTCTTTTACTTGCCTGACAGGGAAGTCACAGTAACAACTCTTCTTTCTTCAAAACTACAGACAAAAATGAGATTTTAAAACAGAGTTAATTTCTGTCCTGAAAGTATCTTTCATCTATTGTTGACCCTTCATGTATTGTTGATGCACATTCATAGCTGTTCAGTCTGGGGGACCATTATGGTTCTGGAATGTGATTTAATAATTCATATATTAGTCTCAGTAATTTATGGTAGGATGCAAAAATATTATTGTAGGTCAGCTTAAGCCTTTTTTCAACCAGTAGATGAACTGATATCTTTTTGTGATAGTCAAAATTGTAATGAATGACGGGTCTTCCTCACTAAACAAAACTGTTAAAATTGTAACAGCTTTGATAGAAAGCTCAAGCATATATCATTGCTTGCAAAAATGTTTATGTGTGTATAGACTGGGCAATGAGCTGCTGGAGAGAAGTGCCATGGAAGGGGACTTGGGGGTCCTGGTCAATGGCAAGTTGAACAGGAGTCAGCAGCGCCCTGGCAGCCAGGAGGTCCAAATGTGTCCAGGGGGCATCAGGCACAGCATGGCCAGCCAGGCAAGGGAGGGGATTGTCCTGCTCTGCTCTGCACTGGGGTGGCCTCACCTCCAGTGCTGGGGGCAGGTTTAGCTGCCACAATATAAAAAAGACGTTCAGCTATTGGAGAGCATCCAAAGAAGGGCCAGGAGGATGGTGAAGACTCTGGAAGGGAATCCATGTGAGGAGCAGCTGAGGTCTGTTCAGCCTGGAGGAGACTGAGGTGAGACTTCATCACAGTTACAAATTCCCCATGAGAGGAAGAGGAGGGGCAAGCACTGATCTCTGTGGTGACCAGTGACGGGACCCGAGGGAATGGCCTGAAATTCTGTCTGGGAAGGTTTAGATTGGATATTAGACAAAGGTTCTTCACCCAGAGGGTGGTTGGGGCTAGAATGGGCTCCCCAGGGAAGCAGTCATAGCACCGGCCTGAGAGAGTTTAGGAAGTGTCTGTACACTGCTCTCAGGCACATGGTGTGACTCTTGGGGTGTCTTGTTCAGGAACTGGACTTGGTGATCCTTATGGGTCCCTTCCAACTCAGCAGATTCTGTGATTCTATGACTATACTTTTTGTCTTGCCATGAAAAAAGCAATTATAACTGCAGACCTCTGGACAGAAGAGAAGCAAGAAGTCAAGCAAAGCAAGCATTAAGTGAAAATCCTAAGGGATGAAAGGGAACTTACAAAGAGAGGGGGTTAAGTTCGTTGTCAGCTAGATGGAAGCTGAACACAGTGAGCAAATAAGCTATCTCCTACTGGGTTCAGGGAAATAGATTTTTGAGTACACTCATTTTAAATAACAAGACCATGTAAGAGATGTGCATCCTCTATATCCACTTCTTTTTAAGAATAAAATGACACTTTGACCCTGAATTTCTGCTAACTTCTTGGGTGAGAAGCAAGTAACAATATTTATGCCTAAACAATCTGGTCCTGATTTTAAATGTATTTACTGCTGGAGAATCTGATACCTTGTGACAAACTGTTCAAATCATTTCATATTCCCACTGTTTAAAAATATGTACTGTAGTTACAGAATTTCAAAGGAAGTTGAGAATGGCCTGAGGGAAGAACTGATGAGAAATCTGTAGTTATCTGCATTTAGAAACAAATGAATCTTTGGAGGCCTTTTTTGGCTACTGTTTTCCTTTTATGCTTATATCTTTTTTTTTTCAGGTTGTAACTTTTTTTCTCTTGGAAAACATAATCTCTTTATTTGACAGGCTGCCACTCACACACCTTCCCCAAAAAGTCAACCATTGACACTTTCTTCTTCATTCTTATTTGCAGCCAAAAATGTTTGGATTAAGCTTTTGACAGTAGTCAAGAAATTCTGAAGATGGTAGACACTTCCCATGAAAGCTGTTATTTCTGTAAGCCTGTTTATTTCTGTCTGAGCCTTGCTGAATAGTATCAGAATTCATTCTCATCACTGCCAAAATCTGAATTCTGGAGGTGTCACTAAGCAGATCGCTGATTGGAGTTTTATTTCCCTGCTATTTGATTTCTGAAGTCATTCCAAACATATTAAGATTCGGAAAGAACAAGTTGAAAGATATAAACAGAGTAAGGAGAGCAAAATTGGCAGAGAAAGGGAAAATAGGAAAGAATGCTTTCTGTAAAATAGTAGAAACAGAGTGGATCTATTTACCTGCAGAACATAGATGGACTTTAGCTAGTGGTTGGTAAAAGACTACTCCCATCTCTCTTTTTTTAAATAATCTATTTTTTTTTTTTTGTATTCTTAACTTCTTTTAATCCCCTATATGTCTTATTTGCTTACTTTTCAGTCTTCATCCTTTCTTTTTTGGGAAGGTAATTTTAGACACAACACTCCACTGCTGGCTTGCCAGACTCTTAGCCTTTTGACAAGCTTTTCAAAATCAAATATATGTTTATAGCGACTAAGACAAGGCTGCTGGGTTGGGTGGTTATGGTGGCTTTTTTTCTAGCTTGTAAATTACAGGTGCAATTCATTCCTGTACTTTCCAGACTCACATTTGTGGTTTTAAATGAATATGAGTTGATTTGGGCTAATAATTTATCTATTCATGCTCCATTCTCTACAAACTTGAAGTTAGAAATAGCTGCCCCAAATTTTAACCTTGGCTAGTGTCGTTGTAGGACATGAAAAAAGGAGGAGAGACTCTAAATATTTCAGAAGGTAAAGAGGATAGAAAAAAGGCTTTATTGTCTAATTCTTATTACTTTTATAAGGTGTTCTGATACAGACTTAACATGATTTGGTGNAATCTTCCATCAGAACTTTGTTACTTCTTTATGACAGGACATGTTCTTATGGTTTAATGTCAGACAGCAACAGAGCCCCATGCAGCCACTAGCTCACTCTCCTCTGAGTGGGATGGTGGGGAGAACTGGGAGGGTAAAAGTGAGAAAAAACTTGTAGGTGAATGATATAGGTAAAGCAGAAGAAGAAATTCCTTCACTGTTTCCCATGGGAAGGAAGATGTTTGGCCATCCACAGGAAAGCAGGGCTCTCTGATTTTGGAAGACAAATGCCATCCCTCTGAATGTCCTCTCCTTGCTCCCTTCTTCCCCCAGCTCTATGGGCTGAGCATGATGTCATAGGGACATGGAATGTGCCTTGGGTCAGTTGGGATCAGCTGTCCTGGCTGTGTCCCCTTCCCAGCCTCTTTGCTGGTAGGACGGGGTGAGAAGCTGAAGAGCCCTTGACTCAGCACCAACCAAATCAGCAACTGTGTCATGAACACTATTCTCATCCTCAGTCTAACAGAGCACTATACCAGCTGCTGGGAAGTACATTTACTCTATCCCAGCTGAAACCTGGACATGTGCTTATGCCCTTATGTGGAGTGGAAGTAGCTCACACATTTCCTGGGCCACACTCACATCAGTACCAGAGGTTTGCTTCATTCGTTGTTTCCCCCTCTCTGTTTACCTTCATCTCGCTCATTTCGTCTCTTCCTTGGGCTCTCTGCCATCCCCCAGTCTGTTACAGAAGCTCTGTGTTATCATGTCATCATGGTTGCTAATCTTTTCTTCTCAGCCATCTGGAAGACAGGAGTTCTTTTGCTGAGTAGCTAAACAAAACCGTCTCTTCCTTCTGCTGTCCCATCAGTGACATCTGAAGTGAAATACTTCAGTGGTTTACCTTGGGCCTGATACTCCAGAGTAATTTTAGTTAAGAATTTGGCCAATGCATTGAAGTTTGTGTGATGATTTTCTTTATTAAAAAAAAAAAAGGCAAGCAGGGGAGAGCAAACTCTTTCCAAGGGTGGTATGATAGGAGATTACTTGCCCCTTTCCAGTGAGGTCCTGGTTTTGGTACTGTGCTTAACCTTTTCCCAGCAGTTTGACAAAGCTTTAGGTAAATCAGAGGAGTTCCAGAATGCAACAATAGGAATGACGAGAAATTTAGAAGTGACTTATGTGGAAAACATGAGGAACTTTCCTTTTTTTTTATCTTTCCCATGCAAAAAAGAGAAGATGGTCTATACTTATGGATTCCAGCATAGCGAGGTCTGTCATAAAGAGGTCAGCAACTACTTGTTCTGACCAGTTTTGTGATCATAGGAGAAAAACCCAGCAACTTTCCAACAGAGATTAGCTCTTATATTAGAAAAACTGTATTTGTAAGGGTAGCAAAGTGGTGAAACAGACTGACTAGGAAGATTGTGAACTTGCCTCAGGAAGAATCGGGGTAAGACAGTGTTGTCACAGATGCTCTAGGAAGTATTTTGAGTGCTTTGTGTCAAGGGACTTCTTCCATCTCTGCAGTTCTATGGGGAGAAGAGCAGCTATGCTGGAGGCAGGACGCCAATGGTTGCCATCAGCCACTTCTTTGATCTGCAGGCAATTCCTCTCCTGGCTGAAATTGATGGCAGTACTGACAAGTTGCCACGAGCTCAGAATGGCCTAATTTCCCATACCAACACTAACAACCTGCTGATCTCTCCTGCCTGGAGTATCCCCTTACATTCTGTGCTCTTTAAGGGGAGCTGGGTTACTGCTAAGCAGACAAAAAAGTGCTGCTAGAGCAAAGAGCAGACTGGATTTGTTCCTCTTTCAGTAGTTAGCAGTCATCACCATTACCACAAGACTGGGTGTCAACATGTAGCTCAGTCAATGAGGAACACTGCAATATGTTCTGGCCCAGATTCAGGTGGAAGAAAATCTACCTTGGTCCCAGAGCAAACCATTAGGACAGAAGGACAGTGGTGGCATTCAGGCTGTCTGGCACTGTGTTCCTTTGTCTCTGCCAAAGACATTCTGGTACCATGACTTTAGCAAACCTTGCAAAGTCCTGAGATCACTGATTCACTCATCTTTCTCTATGAATAAAACTCCCTTGTTTCTCCCCAGGATTCATCTCTTTCTTTCTATTAACTTTTTTCCCTGTCTCTGGTTGAAGGATAGAAGAATAGTATTGCAGAAAGATTTTCACTGGAGAAAGGGTGGAATCAAGTAGCCTTTGGTGGTTGTTGTTGTTTGTTTGTGTTTTGTTTTGGTTGTGGGATTTGTTTTTGTAATAAGCAATGAGTGCTCAGGAATTCATACCCCACTGCTGTGGTAAATATTAGCTCTCCAGTTATTGAACATTGGCCCTCTACTCTGTAACACTGCTTTGCTTAGGAACAGTGCTGTTTGGGTCCTGTTCCCCCTTGCTTTGCTACTATTGAAACTGTGCTTCTAATGAAGGTAAGATTTTGTTAGCTGCAGGCCTGAGGTGCTAACATTTTACTTCTTTGTTTTTTCAGGAAGAGATGAATGTCTTACTTCCTAGCATTCATTAAAAATTCTGTACCTGTACTTTTTTCTGCTTTTCTGCTACTTATTTGGGTATGATTGCTTTCAATGAACCCCACCCTCCAGAAATGGGAAAGTGTAGGAGATAATCCATCACCTGACCTAAGGAACCTTTCAGATCAAGAGCCAGACTGCTGGTACCCTACTCAGTGTCTGCACTACTGTGCATGTGATGGATCATACATTCCTGGCTGGCTTAAGAGGGACTGATCCATTTACCTTGTCTGCAGGCGTGAGTCTACATGAGTCAGGCATGAATCTGGCTTCCTGCCATCGACTGTCTCAAAGAATCCTCCCTGTCATATCATTCAGGGAAGCACTTTTCATTGGGGGAAGCAGTGAAAACACATGCCCAGCACCTGCTGTCCACAGAGCATGACTTCCATGACTGATGGCATGAGGAGACAGTCCCAGCTCTGCTCCCCATGCCAAAAATACAGACACCAGAGGGAGACAAAGTGAGGGAGAAAGGAAGGTCAACAGCTAGGTCACGTGAATTAGGAGAGTGGAATTGGGAAGTGTTGTAAATGTCTGTGGGAAGGGGAAAGTGGCAGAGATGCTTGAAAGAGAACTAAGAGAAGAACATGTATGAAAGCCAGTGAATTAGGAGTAAAAAATCCCAAGGGATTGGCTGACATCTAGCAGCTGGATACATGGTACACTCCCAGATAAATTTGTATATTAATTTATTATTTAAATCCTGTGTTGCTCTTTTTCCTACCCTGATATTTTCTTGGTGTAAACTCAAATTTTAGGAATTTTTCTTCTTCAAGAAAAAGATTAAAACAGAAAACCAATAATCAAGAGATGTTATTAGACAAAAAAATCCATCAGTGTTTCAAAGCTTCTTTCACAGGTGAAAATGTTTAGAAGGAAGTATATTTTTCATCTGTCACTTAAATGCCTTGTTCACCTTATGCTACTTCCTTGAAAGTGGATCTCCAGCCAACCATTCATCACCTGCTTTCCTAACATTCTTTCCAGCATTTCTAAGCCTTGGCACTTCTCCATTTCTGTACTCTCATTTTAAAAAGTTACTTCTGTTGTTACATATCCAGAATAGTAATCTTTCTGATACCAAACAGCAATATATTTTCAAGAGTGGCTGCTTAACTGCTTAAAAAACAACAGCTCATGTTTCACTATTGCTTTAAAAATGTTTTGTTAGCAAGTCTTCATGGTTATTATTTTTGGAACATTCTAGAGCACAATATTTTAGGTGTTTGTCTTTTTCTTTGATGATTCTTTGAGTAGTTATATAGCCTGCAAAACCCACATTAAAAACTGTAGCTAATGAAATAGAGGAAAGCAAGACTGAGGGTAAAAAGCAGAGCAGGTGAGCTGAGAGGCCAAGAAACTGGGTGGTTTGGCAAAGTAGCTTGACAGCTGGAAATTTCAAGACAAATTGGGAGGAGCTCTGGGATCTAGACATGCAGTCTGCCCTAAATATCTTTGTCTCCTGTTCTCCCACCCTACAGATGAGTAATCTCCAGTGATGTCAGTGGGCGTTATCCTCGTGTCCTGAGGGTAATAGATTGGGCCCCCATAGTGTAAGTAATGCCTCATTTTCTCTTAAGCTGGAAAATCATCTGAGTTTCCCTTAAATGTTCCACAAGGGAGCTGAGAGGGAGGAACAAAGGTTTAATGTTCCTTTCTAGTTGCATCACTTGCATGTTTCACAGTCGAGCTGCAGAGTACAAATGCAGATTTGGAATTGTTTAAATGGCAAGAGTTACTGCTTAGCTTCTCAAATATTTTGACTGTTTAGATACTCGGTCAAGCTGCAGTTCTTCCCCCAAAAAATGCACTCCTGAGAGAGCAAATACTAAAGAATAGGAACAACCCGAAGCTGAGTGACTGTGCTTTTGGCAGGGAGGTGCCAGCTGTCATTGGAAACAAGTCCAGAATTCCTTGAGAGGATCTTCCTAAGGAAAGTGGATCTTCCAAAAGGTTATAAAAGGAATGCAACAATTCAGCAGTGCTTACTAATGATATTTATGCTACTTTATATTGGAGAAAGGTTAGTTCATAAACTACTTCTGACAATGAAGTTTCTTGTTCTATACAAAGATACACAAAATTTTTGGGGAAAATGGTGTCCTGATTCTTTAGACTCTCATGAGTCTTGAGTAAATTTAATTTTTTAAAAAGGAAAAAAAACCCCTGAAGTGTGTGCTCAGAGAACATAAAAGCCTAAATATGTGAATTTTTTATGAATGATGAAAATGGGCACTGCGCTGTAGGAAACACCCAAGGATATTCTGTAGCTTTTTAGAGGAAGTCTAGCACCGAGCTAGATGCTTTTCAGATGTTTAAGAGTCCATCCTTCATGTAAATATATAGTTACACTTAAAAAGAAAGAAAGGAGAGGCTGGGAAAGGTGGGAAGAAACTACTAGAACAAATGTTAACTTTGCAGATCCCAAATGGAAGCAACAGAGAGAGAGAGTAATTTCAGACCTGACTCGTCCAGGAGCTGAAGCTCTGCCCCATACTATATAAAGGTGGCTGAACATCAGCCCTGGCACATGCAGTGTGACATGCCATGTAAAAACTAAATTAGGGAGGGTTCAGAGCAGCCCATTGCTCCCTCTTCTTCATTGAATGATCTTCTTAGCTGTCCTGCAGTTTTGGCTTGACTTGACCAGACCTCACTCTAAGTAAGAGTATTTCTCTTTGATGTGAGTAAAGCAGATCCATAGACCATGCCTACTGAAGTTTAATAAAATATATCCTTTATTCATAACTGCCTTTCCAGCATTGCTGCAGCAATTCAGATTTAATTTGTGGGTAGGAATGATTTACATATAAAGAACAAGTACTTCAAAGTATGTGAAGATAAGAGACTTATGTAAAAATTAAGCAGTCTACAGTCTGCAGGATAACTGCTGTACCTTTTGCATCCCAGTCAGAAACCTCAGAGAAGTACAAGACTGAAAGAACACTCCAACTGGAACAGCACAAAACAGATCTTTAATGAAAGCAATTGAAATAACACTAAATAAACTGTTTTAATGGAGCTCCAAAGAGATGTGTAAAAGCTGCTAGTAAAGTCAATTGAAGGCCTGTCACAGTGCCTCAAAAATCCCTTCACAGCCCTCCTGCTGGCAGCAGTTCAAGTCTCTTTACAGCACATTAGAGGTAAGTGCAGCAGTATTATACCAGGCCCTTTGAAAAACTAATAAAAATATTCTCCCTGTGAGAAAAATCCACTGCTGCTGGGAGAGGGACCGTGTGCCCTTTGGTCTGGGAGTAATTTGTTTCTTCAGCTGAGATAAAGAAGAGTCTTAAATAATTTGCAAAGCTATTGTTAATAGTCGTACTCCTCGTGCTTGCCTCCTAATAGCAAGAGACATCCATTAAAATGTGCTGCTCAAAATCAGACCTAAACAATACAGTTCAGTGGCCCAAAAGTCCTTTTTTGGCTGGTGGCCTGCTTTGGGTAGGTTAAACTGTAGCTTATGCCGAGTAGCGCTAACCTGCTGTGAGACCACGCTCAGAAGTTCTCACGCAGAAAACTTTTATGCTTGGCCAATGATCTCATGCTGTGTGAGGATGTGAACATGGGTGAAGTGTATGAGGTGAAGTTCTGGCCCTTTTTTTTTTTGTCAGTACCTGACCTGTGCCATGGGGAGGCTTCTGTGGGAATGCAGTGCAGTGAGATGCAGTGAGATGCAGGGAGCAGCTCCTTTCCCCTGTGGTGATGCCTCACCTGGGAGAGCACAGTTTCTGCAGCATCTGTAATGGGTGGCCACCTTAAAAATTAACAGTAGATTGCCCCTGCTATGGAAACTGCTGTTTTCCCTTGCCACATAGCTAGACCTATAAAAAAAACTTATCTAATAGGATTTTTTGTCCAGGCCCATAAAACCACCATGGCAGCATTAAATCTTCTCTCTCCTGGGAGTGCTGGAAGCAGGTTCTGTGACTGCTGAGAAGATGGCCCCACAGTAGGCATGAATGCAAAAGCTGTTGAAGATGCGTCTGTGTTACTGATTTTGTGTATATATTGCTACATTGGATGCAGAATATGGGAAGATTCATGGTGTCAAATGAAAGATTTTGAACTAAAAAATGTAGTTTAAACAGAGGAACAAGAACCCAATTTGCACAATATTTTAAACAAAAGATTCTAAAAAAAGAGTGTTTAATTTAATTTTATCCTCTCTATTTTAACTTTCATTTTAATATTTCTATTCTGATATGTGATAGCACAAATTATTTTTACTCATCATAAAAAGAATGTTCTATAATTTCATTCCAAAACAAAAAAGAATACACATTTTCTGCTAAATGTTTTAGTTCCTATCAAGGCAGCATTTTTTTTTAATACATGGAGCTGTTCACATGGCAAGATTTCAGGTGGCTCTTTTGACAGTCCTTTGGAACAGGTACTTTACCAAAAAAGTGAAAGGGCCTTGGAAAAGTTCTTCCTAAATAACAGCCAAAAAAATCCTTTCTCCCATAACCATTTCATTCTGTACAATTCACATATTTTCTAAAGAAGTTATACAAGTTATGGTACAGAAACATTTTAAAGAATCATTTTTAAATCTCTCCTTGTGAACTTATGCTCTGCTTAATATGATAAGCAGAGCTGCATAGCCTTAGCAGGAAAGAAGACATTAAACAAACTAATATTAAGTTTTGCAAAATTTTCAGCAGGAAAGAAATTTGGAGACACTAGACATTAGGCCAAGCTAAAAGCAAGGATAGTTGGATATGTTATGAGATGTGGGGCATGGGAAGAGGATGCTGGTTTGTTGTTGCTCTGTCTAGCATCTGACCTGTGTCTGGTGACAGAGGATTACTGTTTGGGATTCCAGTAAAAAAGCTTATATTTTAGTGGGGAAAAGAGAGACAATGTGATGGCCAAAAGGATGGCAGGCATTGGGTTGCCCAGAGCCCTGCACAGCCACAGAATAACTTTCTCACGGGCACTGGATTAGCAGGTTTGCACTGAGAAGAGTAAAGTAATCAGTGTTTATAGTAAATGCATTCATCTCATGGCTGCTGCTGTTTTAGTTCCAAATTTGTATGCACACATGATTCTGTTTAGATCCAGACAGATGGAGAAAACTTTTAGCTGTCATTTTTGTTACATTTTAGACAATCAATGTATCTCCCTGTGGCCTCTTCTGCTGCACCCAGCCTAGGATATGGATCACTAGTGGCACATAAAGATACATGCATAGGCTGTGTGATTCTGTATCTTTGTTTTTACTATCTGCCATAACCAGTAACAAAGAGATTTGTGCAGATGACTATCAGCAATCGCTGGAAAGACATTGAAGCCCCAAGGTCCTAGTAAACCTGGTATCTCCCCTAGCAGGCTGGCTGAATTTGAGCTGTGATCTGGTTTCCTCATCTCCAAGTGCACAACACTTTAGCTGATTAATGGAGTGGATGGCATTGCCACAGCCTCCCAAGGCCTCCATGTTTTACATACACAACAGCTCCTCTCAATAGAAATAGGGGGTGAGAAAAGACCAATAGACATCTGTTGTTTGTGTTTTGTAATGCCTTGGGTGGTCAAATTGTGTTCCCTTCACCTTTGCAATGATGTACAATTGTCCATTTGATTGTATTATCAGAGGAAAGAGGCATAAGACATCTGCACCTTCATAAAATGGGGAATTAAATCATGGGAGTAGTTTAAAACCTCAATGTATGTACCTGCTGATGCTGTATACTGCTTTTGGGCTGCATGTGGTGGCATCTGGATCTATAATTCATTCTGATTTAAAAAGGGAAAGGGGATCTTAAAAACTATATGTGTGGAAGAAAATATCCCATAGCAGTGATGCAACAGTTCAGAAAAGACATTTTTGTCTGCTTATCTCTGCATTTAAGATGAAAGCAGGACAGTATTGAGCTAAAAATTGGCAAAGGGACGGGAAGAGAGCAGATTTGGGCAAGGCTTTGGATGTCATTCTTTGGCTTTTTGCTGCTGGGGTGTAGGATCCTGCTACTGTGCTGCCTGGCACCTGGATGTGACGTGTGTGGCAGGTGGGTACCAGCACACTGCTACCCTGCCAGCAAAAGCCAGGTGCCTCTCCACTGCACCACTGCAAAAGCCCTGGGCTCTGGTAACCCTTCTTCCGTGCAAAATGCTTTTGAGCTTCTCTGAATAATTGGATGGGAGGATTACATGTTTAAGATGAACTTGGATTTGTTCCATTTGAACTGTAAACACAGGGTTTATTTAAATGTCCTACGCTGAAAAAGATCTATTACCTTGTAGCTATTGTACAAGCTAGCCCATACGTGATAAAAGACAAGAAAACTGAAGGAAAGCTTAGATTATTTGTAGGCTCAGGTAATAAATAAGCTGAATAATTTTAAAAAAATTGTTTGGAAAACTCATTCTTAAATGCATCTTTGTATGCCTGTTCCTGGCAAAGTAGGTGTGAGTGTAGTTCTTCCTGCTGTACTTCTCTCTTCCCTTTGATTTTTTTCCAGCCTCCTTTTTCTTGCAAAGTCTTTAAAGGATAAAGGCTGATGTCCTTCCTGCTTGACTCTTTTGATGTTGATTTCCCTTGCACCTTTGCTTTGGCCATTTCGAACTTGAATCGCTCCTAAAGAAATGCCAAATTCCATGGAAACAAACTCAGCCCTTATGTAATGGGCTTGACCATTAGCCTCATGTCTTACTGACTTCTCAGCAGAAGGAATTGAGAACTTGAGCCATGGCAAAGCTCCAAAAGCAGAAAAGGACAAATATTGAGGGGATTTTTAAATGCTATTCTGCTGACAAAACCCACAATAAATAATAGAGGCAAAAGGTCTTCTATGACCTCAGCTGAGGAGGCACCGGAAATGCCAGGTTAGATGAATCCTGATTGCTGCTTTCAAAACATTTTTTACCCTAAGGAAAGGGACTTTATTCCTCCTGAAATGGTCTAAACTTTTTTTTTCTTTTGTGTTTACTTTTATTTTTTTCTGGGCCGATATCCATGACCAACCACAGCAGTTTTCATGGAATCCCACTGACTCCTTGTTAACAACTGAGTAAATGCTCATTTTTGGCCCTACAGCAGTACTGAATTAAATCCTTCAGAATACAGTTTAAAAGCTTATTTGCTAGTGTACTATAGGTAAAAAAATCATCTGTGTGTAGCACATACAGTTAAGCTGTAAGTGCCTGAAAGTTGATAACAAATAATCATTAAAGAATGAGGGGGTGTCAGATGGATGACTTAAGGTCTGCAATCCATGATAAAGACTATAGTGGTGAGTGGGAACTTGCACTGTATTGTACATTATAAATTTATTAACCTTCTTGACAGAATTTTGATCAAGTTGATTAATAAAGACTAGCACTCTTTTGGATTACAAGTTAAATCATCAATCCATCTTTCAGAAATCAAAGCTCTGTTCTTTGTCTCTGCATAGCTTCCCACCCCTTTTTTCAGTCCTGACCTGATATTTCTCCCCTTTTTTGTGTATTTTGTTTGTAAGTGTATTCGGGTGCTCTGACTTTGAGCCCCTGTCCTTGCTCTTCGTGCAGGAGCAAGAATTCAATTTTCTTTTCAGGAGAAAAATTATTTGAAGGCAGAAACATCTTCTGGTTCTGCAGGAGTCAGAAAAATCTTGCAGAAGATAGATTCTGTCCATCCAATTCAGAAGTGATTTTCTGTCTAAAAAGTGATTTAGAAAAAAACCAAACACAATGTATTGAATTTTCATTAGAAGTGACACACATGTCTTTGTGTAGTTCGAATCAGTAGTGCAGTGGACTAAGTTGTTCTTTAAATAAACATCTCAAAGGAGAAGACAAGCAAATGTATTGTCTGCTTTCACAACTACTTGAAGTCTGGTGTTTGTCCAGCTAGGTGATTTGCTGGATATGTTCTCTAACAAGACATATATGTGTATTATTCATATATTGCTTAGTAGGTCACACAAATCTCTGTGGTGCCACTCTTTCCTCTTGTTTAAAGTAGATTGATTGGCATCATTGCATGTTTAACACTGGCAATTAGAAGGCAAAAGCCATCTTTTGGATCATGTTAGCAGACTTCAGCCTCTCCCAGGCTCTTATTTCTTCCTACTAATGAAACTGGATTTTGAGGCCACTCTTCTGAATAGCTTTCCCACATCCCAGAGTACTATCTGACCTAGTCTACTGCATGGGGCCCTTATAGCCATCCTGCATTTTCATCAGGGCTCCATGATCACTAAACATTGACTCAATGGAGAGATTGGTAAGAAACAGTTCTTCTATTTCTTAGTTGAACATCTTGATTCAAAAAGGATATAAAAGCCTATGTATTTTATTACCTGATATGACTTTCCTGGAAATACTTAGATTTCTAGAGAAATGTCACTAAGGGGTAGAAATTTCTCATTTTGATAATTTAGGATTTTGCTCAGTTGTGAGCTACATTTTGATGAAGTGGCTATTGTTTCCCACTGTTGTAACAAAGGTAGCTGAGGATTTCTGCCAGGTGTCATACAATTAAAATCACTGTCCTGTCATTTTGTCAACAAGATGAAAAGAATAAACATAGGAAATTATAAGTTTATACTCTTAAGTCAATCCAATATTAAGCACAAGAACAACATATCATTCAATTGTTCTACTTTATTGAAAGGAATGCTGGTTAAAAGTTTTGTGTAATAGCAGAAGTACATAAATGCCATATGAGGAATTACTATTTGGACCTTACAGAGCATTTTTCACTGGTATCTTATGTCTCACCTTTCAACAGACAGTGCTTCCACATAGGTGGGAAACAGAAAAATAAAATTAAGGCTTATAACACTTCCTTTAAAGTGTGTCCTGAGAAGACATACGTCCTTAAAAAATACCATGTGTACTTTCAGCTTCCGCTTGGAACAAAAAGAGAAGCACTCTGCCACTTCATTTTGTCTGGTGTTAGATTAGTTTGCTGTGCATCTTAGTGCTGACATAACTCACTCTTTCAGACTCCCATCTCAGTGTTGTTCATACTGGGAAAAACCCTTGGTTGTTTTCTTTGTTTGTTGTTTTTCTTTCTTTCTATTCTAGTTGAAATAGTGCGATGTGGAAGATGAGAAACAGAAGCAACCTCTGCTTTCTGTACAGTATACTTGAGAGGAAAGAAGAACATGTCTGGGAAGGTACAGAATGAAGAAATGTTACAAATCTGGCAAACGGTATAAAAACTCACCATTTAAAAATGCATTTAAAGTGAGTTCTCTTTAATGTAGCTTATAATCAATTTATGGAGTTTTATGTCAGAAGATGTTACTTAGCCAAATAGATGGCAAGATTAAAAAGAAAAATTATAAAATTAGGCAATTCTCTAAAAAGTAGTAGCAATTGGGGTTTTATTGGGTAAACCAAAAACTTATAAGGGTCCTGGCAAGTCTTTCTTTTCAGGACATAAACTGAAAAGACAGGCTTTTCTTCATTGTGTATCATAGGTTTTAGATTTATCCAGATGCTCAGGAATTTGACCTAGTCCAAAGACTCAGATCCTAAAGCACCAGCAGAGATCAGTCTCACAAACTAGACCATGAACTGGTGGGGATAGTTGCTTGTTTAAATGTGTTGTTCCCTGTTTTCCCCTAATTAGTGCTTTTGGGGCAGAGGGCTGTGGGATGGATTGAAATTGTAGAAGTTGGTAGTGGATCACTGAGAATTTCTGTCATTCAGTACTTTAAAATCAACTGCAGCTTTTACTGGCTCACTGGTTGTTGATTGTTGTGACCATCTGAATACCTACAGAGCCAGCAGTAGTTTCTGAGTGAATGAGCTGGGAGGAGATGATCTACTACAAACACAACATGAACTTAAATGCTGTTTTGAATGCTACTTGCTAGATTGCAGAAACTTCCAAAGCCTGATCAGGTTCTAGACAGGCTAATTTCATTCTTCCTTTCTGGTGTTTTATTTTGTGAGTTGAATCAGAGTGTGTGCTCATCAGTGAAAGCTGTGAAGTGGGTCTGCTTTTACCTTTTCTATAAGTTAATCTCGCTAAGGACCAAAAAAAGAGAAACAGGCTTTTGCGAGAATGTCTATTTCAGGAAGAACTTAAAACATCCAAGAGTTTTTCAAACTCAGAGTAACTAAGTCAGTGTAGAGATTAGAAACACAATTTCCAAAGAACCCTCTTCCCTTACCCACTGTGATTTTGCAGCTGGACTCAGCTCCCAGCATTTATTTTAATCAATACAGTGACTTTTTCTAGTTGCTTTAAATTATGCCAAGATTGTTCTGATGTGTAGGAAGGTCTTGCCATTGCTCCTAGGGCCTGTCTTCTTCTCTGCCTCTCTCAGGGGTTTCTCAGTATCCTCTATAACTGCAGGGTCCCCACTTGAGGCTGCAGCTCTTTCCTTCCAAGTCACCCTGCAATTTACAGCCTACTCGTCCCTTTGCACACCCTATTATTCACCAAGGAGGGAGTAATCCTATGTCCTTTCAGCACAGTCTGCTGCTCTTAAGTGAAAAAAACACTCAAAGAGAAGGGAAAAACCCCCGACAAATTAAATAGATAATAACCTTCATTAACATGTGACAGATTCTTAATTTCTTTTTGTTTTTCTCTGAGTCTCACTGTAGCATTGGTGGGTTTTGAGAACACATAAGACCTCTAGGTAGTGAGATATAAAAAAGAGATGCCTGGTCTGCATGTTCTCACCCAGGCTTGGGACTGGAGACAGAAGAGGCATAAAGAGCTCAGGCCTTTGTCTTGTTAAGAGGCCAAGCGTGCTGGCTCAGTACAGCACAGAAGTCATCACTAGGATACAAGTCATCCCAGGTAAACTAGAATGTCAGCATCACACTCAGTGTTTACACAAACTGGTTCAGCAGATTTTATTGAGCAGGGGAGTGTCTCTGCACCCCTGCCCTCTGTGGTCTGGATTAAAAATAAGAGTGCATGAATCTTAATCCAGGTTGCATTTTCAGACATGAGAAAATAGTGTTGTGTTACTGCTCATACTTATAGCATTTACGAGGAAGACATAAATTCTTTTTGGTGTAGTAACCTAGGCTAGAAGCAAAAGTAGTGGCTGGATCATGACCAATTTGAATTTTCCATGGTGTTTCCTGTATTAGCCAACATTTCACAGCAAGACACCTTTAATTTAGAGTGACCAATGTTCACGTAGTATATTGCTATATGTGTTGACTCTAATATTTATGGGGAGCTTAAAGTAGTCTCTAGAAAAAGTCACACATTAACTACTTGATAGTAAAAATGAATTTTTTTCTTAGGAGCATGGTCAGACCAGCACAGCTCACTTTAAATACATTTATATTGGCATTCCTTTATTTGAAAAGAACAGAAACATGCAACTGGTAAAGTAATGGAGATGAACTGTTTGGAAGCTTTTTGTGACCTGGGGTTCACATGAACATGTTGCACCTAAACAATCACATGCTTTTATGGCCAAATGATACCTTCAGCAGAGTCTTATGCCAAAGGATAGTTTGGCAGTGGCATGCCAAATAAATACAAACTAAGTTTAGATTCATTATGGGTAGAAATGAATAGGACAACATTTGTGTGCTTGCCTGTAGGACAGAAATTCTGATTTCATTCCCTCACCATCTCGTCTTCATCACTTCTTCAAAGTTAATTTGGAGTTGCTGGATAAATGGAGGGATGATCCACTCTTTAATTACTCATTTAGCTTGCTATAAATTTGTGCTTATTAAGAACGAGAGGACTACAACTAAATATGAGCCTGGCTGGTGCACTGCTTTCCTTTGTTTCTCTTTGTAAGCAGAGGTGAGCTCGCAGGGTGCTGTGAGGAGTTCTGAGATAATGTGCTTGTCTCCTTTCCTACTCTTCCACCTACTTCTAGAAGGATTGAATTAATGAGTATTTGAAGAATTGCTTAACTGAATACTTAAAGCTGAATGTCAGGGTCCTTAATGTATGACAATCATGTCAACTATTCCTGGTAACAGAGAGCCGTGATCCTGGTGGGTAGGGGAGAAAAGCTTGGAAAGGTGTCGAGGTACAGCTAAAAGTCACCTCCTCAGACTGCAGGCATAATCAGCTGCAAATGTGTGAAAAAGCAAACATAAATCATTCCTGTTGTTCTTGTCTCAGAGAAACGTGAGTGTTGTACAAAAGGCAATGCACATGCTTGTAACTGAATGGTTTATAGTATCTACACTCTTATCTAATATACCCACAGTATTCTGTATGTAGCACTAAACAGATTTCTATTTAATTATTTGTGAGAAACCTGCATCTTTGGAGAACTGCTATGATTTTACTGTGATGTGTTGCAGTAAATTAAAAAAACAAAATATGATTTATGTCATGTTAACACTAATTTTGTTGTTCACTTGCAACAACTGTTCATTTTACAGCTCTATGGACATGTACAAACCCATCTGCAAATTCACAACAAATTTGAATCAAATTAGATTAAGGATATACATTTTATGAAAGTTCAAAAATTACATAATTTTTTTCAGTGTTTCCCTAAGTTTCTATTTGGCTCATTATAACTATGGAATGGCTTGTCTTAGAAATTTAAATTTATTTAATCTGTTGGTTTTGGCAAAGACTGATGTCTTGAATAGTTGCAGAGGCCTTGTTGGCAGAATTAATTAGCACTAATAGCATTAATAACATGGTTTCTTGCATACCTCAAGGGCATCACAGTGCTGATGAACTCCACATGGTCCTAGAAAGGAATAAAGCAGCTGAGCAACTAAAAAGGGGGTGTAGAGCCTCATTCTTGCTTATCATTGACATATATTCTTGGAAACCAAAATCATAAACTATGTTTTCTGGAGCATAGCTCATTGGGAAATTTATGCTGACAAAACAGCTTTAGTGCATTCAAGGTGGCTACAGTGTATGGGCTATTTAGTTATGATGAATGGATGAACTGAGGATTAGTGTTACAGGAGCAGAGTCAAGGATGTGGAAACAACCTTAATCATGTCTCTTCTTGACTCATAGTATTTGAGTTCATGAGTAAGTGTGCAGATGAATGTTCATTTATAAGATTGCTACATTTTTCTAAATATTTTTCCCTTGAACAGTATTTAAATTGACTGACAATTTTAGTAGCTTTTTTCTCTGCATGGTTTTGGATACAGGTGAAACACAAAATGTATTAGCTCTTAGGATGTAATTCAGTTCCACCCTGTAACCCAGGGCATGCCCACTTGCTCTTCTGTGCATCCATTTGTTCCTTTTCTAACTTGCTTTATGATTTGATTATGAGGATTTATTCACCCACATCCAGACATCTCTTCAATATCCTGAATGCCAGGTACTGTAGCAGAGCAGATCAATGCAGCATTCTAAATATATTTTGTGAAGTATTTCTGTGACAGGGCTTTAAGCTAATGCAATGCCATGAAGCCCTTTACAGAGAAAAATACTTGTTAGTGGTGCCAGGGAACTCGGGTAGTAAGTGAGAAAGGTGACATGAGCAATTAGATGCTGCACAAAAAAGAAGGATGTCTCTGGTTTGGAGAAGGATTATTAAGGGTCTTCCCAAGGTGCCAGTAGAGTTGTATAGATTTTGAACATCTAAGACCAATCTTGCAAGGAAAAACTGGGAACTAATCCAGTGGTATTGCTAAAGACTGGGATGGGTGCTCAGTATGCAGGTAAAGTTTCCTCTTGATTAGGATAACTGCTGCACAATGTGTGGTGTAAGGAAGCAATGAAATATTTATGAAGGATAGTCAGAGATGGAAATACTGGAATTCTAGTTACAGGACCATTAGACTCTACAATATGCACTTTGATTGTGGTCATGCATGGCTGATCCAGGGTTGACCCTAGCTGTGTGTCTGGGTGAGCTTACTGAGATTGCTTCCTAAAGGCAAGAGGACTGGAAGAGGCTCTGGAGCAGCCAGTTATGGTGTGTGGATCAGCTGTACCCTGACATGTGTTATGGGTTAGTAGAAAGGTCAAAGAAAGGCCCTGGAAGATGCAATGAGTGACAAGGATTGCAAGAACGTATCTAATATACACGTTTTTGCAGTACCATCCAGGTTTGGGTAAGTGTGAGAGAAAGAATAGTCTCCTGATGTGCTTCAATATGTGTTTGGCTTTAAAGGAAGAAGAATTACTGCTTTCCTGCAAGTGTCAGGCCAGCTCAGATGTTAATTAGCCTGTGGACTAGAAGGGCTAATATTTAGGTTCCAAAAGGGAGCTCCTAAGTTTAATGAGCTTCAGAGCTGCACTTGTGCAAAATCAGATCTGAAATAGAAATTCTTAAATTTCACATGAGCAAATATCCTGATTTTTCTGATGCTATTTGAGGCATTTCAGACAGAAGCTTCTAAAGAACCACACACAAAGTATAATGTGATCTGTGCTCAAGGAAGTTTTGCCAGTGTGGGTTTTGCATCTTATTGTGAGCCCAAATGTAAGACCTAAAATGCCAAGTGTACAATAACTCACCTTGGCAACAAACTGTCTTTTAATTACAAGATGCAGTGCTAACTTGAAGCACCACGGAAAAAAAAAATCATAGAAGGCCTCCAAAATATGATGATGTAGCCTGTGGATCACTAAGCTACTTGCTATGCACAGTGAGAGGAAATTAATAGTCCTCTTTATGAAAAGAACTCAAGTCTGTTTATACTATTTATTGGTGCTTTGTGGGGATGCATGTTTATTGTTTGGCACTGGTCCTAGCTCTTGCTCAACTCACTCTGCTGATGGTGTTTTCTCTACCTGCCTGTGCAGTGAACTCAGTGCTAGAGCCTGTCAGTAAAACTGTTTCTACCTCATGCACCACCCTAAGAAGCAAAAGAGAGGGGTTCTAGCAAAGCAAAGTGCCATCAGCTAGGAGAGTGATATACAAAATATCTGCACAGTACAAAGCCTATAACTGTCTAACCATCTCTGCACGAGCATCACAGAAAGAGTATTGCAGGAAAGCAATGAGGCAGAGAGTGACCTTCTCACACCAGCTAAGAGCTGAGCCCACAGGCTTTTTTTGTCATAGCATTGCCAGCCACACAGTTCAGTGCCTTTCATCATGATTGATTAATCAGGTTCTAAGAAAGATTATATTAAGCCAGAAATGGGGTTTTTTGTTGTTGGTTTTGGTCTTGGTGGGGATTTTTTAGTATTATTATTTTAATCTATGTCTTCTGCAGGCTTTCATTGATGAAAACAGCCTTCATACTGTGGTGAAAACATAAGCACATCATAAGAATATTTGGAAGTATCAAATGAACAGCACATTTCTTCTGACAGCATCCTCAGAAGCTCTTAATCCATGCTGCCTGCTGTTTTGCATATCAGCTGTTACCTGGCAGGAGAGACCAGGTCCTGTTCCAAAGCACTGCGAGTGCTGTCCCCAGCCATGGCTGCCCCTGGACAGTGCCTAGACAGCACTGATGGGGTGTCAGGTGGGGGCTATCCTTCCTGTTCAAAAACCATCCCTGCTGTGCCAAGCTTCTGGAAGGAGTAGAGTCCCCTGGCACTATCTCTGGCTAGCTTTTGCTTGGGATTTTCCCTCTTTGTGTGAGCAGCTTTGAATGGAATGACTTTTGATGCATTGGATGGGCCTATAGATCCTTGGCTTGTGCAAGCATACCAGGCTCATGCCAGTGCTCTCAGTAGTAGTCTGGGGGAGCTGGTGAGGGAAGAGTCAACAGTGTTCTCTGCTATCCTTGAAATACTCTCTGCTTTTTGGCATTTTTATAAAGATGTGTTTTGCAAAGGTTAATTATCATCTTAAGTCACAGATCTGTCATTTAGGTGGGATCTTCCACTTGTGAAGAAAATGGATGAGACTGCTGGGAATAGAATAAAAAGGCAGAGAAGAAATTCAGACATCTGAATGCAGTCAGACCTCTTACAGCTGAAGAATGAGCTTGAAAATCTTTTTTTTCAACAGGATGACAAACCCAGAGAAGACAAAGAACTTGCTCTTTTTTTCTAAACAGTTCTATCTGTTTTCCTCAGTTGTGCTTTTTTTTTTTTCCCACGTGATTCCTCTCCTTGTCCCTGACTGGCATGTCAGGAAATCAGCAAGTCAGGAAATGAGATGTGGTATAGTTTCTGGAAATACCTTGGATTAGAAGCTGAGGATGAGAGTATGTCAGTAAGCTTTTGTGCAAACCTATAGCCTTCATGACTGATTTTGATGTTTTTTTTAATTTTCAGAATTATTTCTATGGACAAAGGCTAGTAACACTTTATTTTTTTTTAAATAAGGGTTTAAATTTTGCCGGAAGTAAGCTGACCCATCACCTGCTAGCTCTCTGTGTTTATCTGTCTGTTTCCACAAATCTGTCACCAACAGCTGTGAAGGAACCACTTTTCCTGCTTGAGAATTCTGAAGGTCTGCCTGCTGCACTTTGGCTTTCAGTGTCCTCGCTAAATTATTCACATTAGTCTGAAGCCTACTGGTTTTGTTGTACTTCACATCCAAGGGTTGCAAGAAAAATCCAGTTTCTAAATTTCTAAATATTTTTGCTGCATTGCCAGCCTTTGGCATGCTGAGGTTTTTGAAACACTTCTTAGCAGAATTTGTGTGCCTCTCCAGGTGCTGAGTGGAGGGTACAAGGGCTAGAAATCCTTTGGGGCAGTTCTGTTGTGAGATCCAGTGTGGTTCTCTTGCCTTCTTCTCAGACGGATGATGTTCGCTAGTACTGGTGCACAAATCATGTCACTCACAGTGACATCCTCTTTGTAGGATGTCCTGCACCCACTCTTACACTTGAGTTAAATAGCAGCCATTTATTACTGTATGGTGCACTTCCAGCAGCTCTAATCCATATGGATAAGAAATCCAGAAGAGAAAGTGCTTTCAGGGATGCTATTAATGGCTGTAGCATTTATTCTTCATCAGAACCTTAATTCAGTTTGACAAAACTGCTCTTGCTTTATTGATGACTCAGTTCTGTGCTGGTTTTGTGGCTTCTTGTAGCAGCTGGTGTATCAATCGGTTAAGCATGTGCCCCAGGGCAGGAGATAGACACAAACTACAAGTGCCAGGTCATGTGGGGGCAGGTTCTAAAGGCTTCCATCCATTTAAATGGGAGCCAGACACCTAAGTACTTAGGAAAAAAACGTCTGGGCCTTACCTCTTAGTGTACCTATCATGTACAACAAACACTCATTTTCTCTAAATCTTGAAAGAACAAGAAAAGATCTGTGGATTAAAAAATGCAAGTGAGGTGTTTGGAACAAAAATAAATCATGACTGGCAATGATCATCTAATTGCAGGGACCTCATTTGTTACCAGCCTCACAGGAGCTCATTGCAACAAACTGTAAACTAATTGTTACCCTTGTGTAAAAATTAGGGGAATAATTAGGGCTTTGTTTTACTTTGGACACTTGTACTTTTGTATACCAAATTTGAGAGGGACTACCATGAGGAGGTCAAAAGATTGAAGGAGAAGCAGAAACTTGGATGGAGAAATCTGCACTCTAAATTATGCATATGTAGGTGTACGAGGATCTTGCCAAAGCTTTAGATAATATAAGCAGGAATCTCCTGTTGTATGGTCAGAATGTTTTTTCTTTTTGTGCTGAACTCTCTCTCTGTTGCCATTAAAATGTATTATGTCTTCAACAGTGTGGTTGGGGATCCCTGCATAAAAGAAGGAAGCATTGGTGAGTTGAGCCTTGCAGATTGCATGTATGGTTAGTTTTCATGGTTCTTGACTTAGAGCTGAAATTCCACCCCAGGAAGGAAAAGAGACACAGCCCAAAACCACAGCAAACCAGACCAGACACATTCAAACCAGACCACAAATAGGTACAGGGTCTCAACTCCCTCTATCTCATGACAGGTGGCTTGATGTGAGTATGCCGTTATGAATACAGCAACTGCCCTTGCTGCCACACTCACCTGAGTCTCGTGTTTAAACACCTTCTAGGCAGTTGTTTTGCCAAGGGGATGTTCTGTGCTTCATACTTGGATAAAATCTTGTCACTTTTCTTCAAGGCTCTTTTTTTCTGCGTAAATGGCATGTCTGGCCAAGACAGTTGTTTTACTGAGTAAGTGGGAGGAAGAAGACAATGAACCTTGGAGATACCAGTCACTCTCCAGGAAAAAGGTGATGCTGCTGCAGGCTGAATTTTCATTCAGATTTTCTCCAGCCCCCTCACAGCTGGAATCAGCTCAATTCAGCAGTGCTGCTGTCATTTAGTTGCTGCAGCTCAGTGCTGAGTTGCACCTCTCAAATCTGCACATTTGCCCCTTGGAAGGCCTGCAAATGCTGACCAAGGTGATGAAAGTTTATATCAAGCCTGGGACAGACCAATTAAAATTTGAAGCCTGTTTCAAATATGTGTTTCTGGTTTTCAGTGGAGTTGCTTTGGTACTGAGGAACTCAACTTCCCTTCTGAGTACTTCTCATGGGCACTGTAGTGATTCAAATGTATAGGCATATCTTTTGGTCTGGAATCAAAGTGCTTGTCAGCCTCTTAGTGTTCTGGATAAGAGAATAGATTGAGGGAGTGTTGCTTTAGTCATTACGTAACCAACAGTTGGCAAAGATGGCATTTATTTCTGGTGATTACACAGTAATTGCATTTAGCTGATTCAAAAAAAAAAAATTAATAGTTCTTTGCAACACTAATGAAAAAGTTAATAGTTATACTGTGTAATTTGCTTGTGATGAGAGTTTACACTGAGGGTCAGTTAGTGCTGCTGCTCACTTGGGTTTTGGCTCATAAAAATGAAATGATATGACTATATTAAGTCTCATCTGGCTTTTAGGATTCATTGAGCTGGAATCTAGTTTCGTTTCCCTTAAAAGAATTACTGGGAATGGCACAGTTTTGTGACGTTAGTCAGGATTTATGCTGATGTAGCTGAGATCAGTTTCAAGCTCAAAGGTTTGCAATTACAGTGGGAAAGGATGTAGGAGTATTTGGGGTTGATTACTTACTTCACGGGTTGTCGTTGGCCTCTCTCTTTAGGCCGGCAGTGACAGATTTCTCTGTCAGACCAGCTCGAGACTAAGTCAAAGAGCCCGGGCTTGCAGTGTGGGATTTCCCAAGGAAAAGGCAGGGTAGTAATGGCAAGGGTACTGCCCACTATTTCACTATCCATTCCTGTCAGGGAGGGGGCACTGAGAGACACTAACTGAAATACAAGCCACACTGAATACATGAAACTTCTTTGACCCTGACTTTGTCTAATTTTGCATATGATGGAACATTTTGAGGACACTTTTTGTTTGCTTTACAACTAGTGAGAGCCTTGACAGGAATTATATTCTCCTTGTGTATGCTTCTAAGCAAAGATGTGGCAGAATGTCAGCATCCCAACAGGATACTATCTGAACACAACAGAAAAGCAGTGTCTGGAAGGGATTCTGAGGACAAAAAGAGACTGAATGCAATTACATTATAATAGGATGGTGATTATAATTCCCCTGGGTTCTGAAATGAATGTATAATATGGTCCTAACCAAAGGCAAGTGTCCAATTTCTACTACAGTAGTTAAGACAGCTGAGTGAAAATAGGCCTTTCATGTCTCTGACTAGCCTTGTGGATGTGCATACCTGAGTCCTAGTGAATCTTCTATCACCTTTCCATTTTGGAAAAAAAATAAAAACAATAAACCCAAAGTACTAGCCTTATTATCAGCCCAGAGTTTCAGTGTTCTCTTTCTACTTGATGTAAATCCATAAAGTAGAAGTGAATGGAGATGCCAACATACGAAAAAATCTAACTCTCTGAAGAAAAATGAAACTGTAAGATATCACAGGAATTTGTAAGTCTTTCAACACAGTAGAGCTGCACTTCTTTTCCAATGCATTATTTTACATTAGTTTTATTGGGAGAAAAATTAGTTAAAAATAAGGCATTCTATTTCATGCACTAAAGCTAGTGAGAAAAGGTTTCACAGTGTTACAGCAATTTCTGATTAAAAATCCATAATGCTGTGAGACATCTGGATACTTTTTTTTCCTCTAAATAGGCTGACCCTTCTGCAGTTCTCTTGAGTGAAATTCTGGCTTCATTAAAATGAAAAGCAAAATTCTTACTGACTTCTATGAGCAAGATTTTGTCTTGGCACACTTTCCTTAAGAACTTTTTTGTCTTTCAGTCCATGGCTCTGTGGAGCACTTAAACATATGGTTACCTCTCAGAATGTTTATTTGTTAGCAGAAAAATGCTCTTGAAAATATGTTCATCATCAAGATAGGTAATACTAGCCCCACTCAGAGACATCAGCTGGGAGAAAATATATTTTGAGGGAAATGTTCCTATTTTATTTATTTTATCTGGTGAATATGTAGTCTGCTGGTAAGAACCTAATGGGTGCACTTTTTCTTTAGACTTGCCTAGTAACTTTTCATCCCTGGCTTCCATCGAAGCAGGAGTGCTTTGATGAATATTGCTGTGGAGATAATTAATTCCAGTATTCCATCAGCGGTGTAATACAAGTAGAAGAACAAAGGGAGGCTAAAGAATCAGGAAGTTAAGTAGCCAGATTAAAAGAATGTGGCTGGTAAAAAGATTATGCTGCTGCTGTAGTCCTTCCTAGGAAGAATTTAATTAGTTGCCTGTTCGCTACATGCTTTATTATGCTGTTCAGATTTATAAGACAAAAAAGGTGAAAATTTATCTATTTGCTGTTTCTTTCAACATTCTGCCGAAAAAAAAAGGGAACATTTAGGTCAAAAGTTACTCTTCTGCTGAAGAAAGGGAATTGCAGATTGCTGAGGGCATCTCATTAGCATCAGTATCTGCCTCTCTGCATGAGCAGCAATAAGTGGATGTCACAGCTGAAGAACAAATGAGAACATACTGCACCAAATACCATCCTCACTGATGCAGCTTTTTACCTCTGGTGAAAGCCCAGTGATTTGTGGAACTTCCTCTCTGACAAGCTTTGGACTGTTGCTTTGCAGTCCTTGCAATGGAGTGTTCAGCAGATCTCAGCATGATGCAGAAGCAAGGGCAGTCACAGGTCTTGCTACAAGAGCCTCAGTGTGAGACGGTGCTCAGCTCTGTAAGCAGCATGAGCTGGTCACACAGCCAGGTACTGCAGGTCAGCAATGGTCTGTGGCAAGCACCTGGCTCAGGAATAGTCAGAGCTGACCCCAAGGAGCTGCTCTGAAGAAAGCCACTTAATGCTATCAAAAGTCTACCACTGGTCCCTAAAATTTTAATTTAAAAATATCTGTATATAAGTATAGCCAAACAGGCAAATTTAAAATTGTGCATCTCTTGGAAGAAATGTATTTTATTTACATTAACAAAAACTGTCGTTTTGAATTGGAAATATAACTCCATGTATTCCTTCTGCACATACAGGTCTTTGCATTGAGATGTTGGTGGTAGAAGGAATGGCTGCTGTAATTTGCATTCATCTCATTAGTTTGTTTATAGAATGCCCTGAGGAGAGACTTTTTGTGGGAGTCAGTATGAGCAGATGGAAATAAGAGACCTAATAACAAAATGCATGCTTAAGAATGACATAAAATTTTACACTAAGGCAGAGAAAATTGAACATGGATCCCAGCTACTTTTAAGATGGGAACAGTTGTGCCAGCGTGAGGGGAAGAATATGACCCAGTGCATATTGCTAATTTGATTTTATGTACAAATACAGAGATGCTGGGAGCACATAGTATTGATAATTAGGGCTTCAGGGTACTGGATATACTGCAGAACTCCTCTGAGCTATGGAGTGCATACACACTGAAACCAAAAGTTAAAATAATACAAGCAGTGAGAGAATTCGGGCAGTCTGCTTTTTCCCAAATTCCGTGTGAGAACATGCCACTTAAATTCTAAGAAGACATCCCCTGATATTTCCATTAACTGAACCCAGTGTCCCAGGAGGAGGTGAAAGGGAGGAGAAGGGTGTTCACTTTTCCTGTCTACAGTGAAGCATTTTCTCATACCTATGACTAAGAAGGGAATTTTGCAGCTGAGGCTGGTTTTCCTTTCTGTCTACTGTGCTTCTTAAAACAGTGGTAGGAGCAAACACTGCTGAACTTTGGTCGCTTGGTCTGGGGAGGAAAGGGGGAAGGGAAGCTGTGCATGCTGGCCCAGTGTCCGGTGCAGGTGTGAGGGGTAGACGTGTGACTGCAAAATTTTCCAAAGAGATTCAACTTGGTTTGAGTCTTTCTGTATTCACCCTGACTTTTAACTTCCTCTCAGATCAGTGATTGTGCAAGAGATTTTTTGGGTCGTGGTCTCCTGGTCATCCTTTTTCTTTGGTCTTGAGTTAATGAAGTCTGTGGCAAGTTGCTGCTGGTTATTTCAGTGCCTTCTTGGCTGCTACACCTCTCCTGGACTGTTCCTAGGCTCTTCCCATGCCTTTCTTACTGCCTGTACTCCTCGTACCTGCATGCAGATCCCTGGAGATGGGACAAGCATGGACTCTCTAAATATTCAAAAGCTTTTGAGAGGCTATATGCACTTGTTCAAGGCATCATTGGCCTTCTATTATGCCAAAAGTAATGGACCTCAACTGTCTCAAACCAGTGTATTGTCCAGATAGCCTTGGTTTACCCTAACCAAGTGGTAAAGGTACAGCACTAAACTCCAGATCAGACACAAACGGTTTGAACACAAACTTGAAGGATGTATGTGTATAAGAAGACAAACAGAAGAAAGCATGTTCTAGAAATGTGTTAAACATCACCATATACAGGCCTCAGGCCATATTTAGATCTTGAGATTTTGAATCTGAACCGGGGCAGGGTGCCCAGCATGGTGAAGTGTCTGCCCTTTGGCATGAACAGATTAGCTGATGCACAGCCTGATATAAAAGACTGTATCACAGTCTATTCTTAGTGGCAGCAATCCCTTAAGAGTAAGAAAGATCCTTAATGGTTCATAAACAGCCAAACAAGATCTGCTTACGTGTGGCTCACAGCACAGCTCATGTCTTAATAGACAAATTGTCTCCTGCATACTTCACAACCCATTCAAGATTATTTATATCCTCTCTCACATGAGATTACAACATTTCCCTGATGGCAATTACAGAAAAGGCCTACCTGGAACAGCAGTATGAAAGAGTCTCTGATCCTTCATTTCACAGACAGCAGCCAGAGACAAGGAGCAGAGCCAGCTAGCTGGTCCAGGGGCTCTGTCTCCCCTTGGTCCACAGCACCTGCTTTGAGAGGTTCTGTTTTTCACAGTGGTCTTCTGAACTGTGCACACAAGCATGAGGGAGGCAAACCTGTCTGCTGCCAGATCTTGAGCATAAGGAAATAAGAAGACTTTTAAGAAAATGTACCTCTAATGAATTTAAATAATATAAATATTGCATAAACCTGTTGGCTACCTTAGTTATTTATGAACTCAAAGGAGTTTAATTCCTGAAGCAGGAAGAACTCAAACCTCAAAGCTTTCTGCTCCTGAGCCCTCTGACTTGAGGTCATTGAATAATTGGCCTGTCAATATTTCCTTTGGCTGCAGAAGGTACATGCAAAGATCTGGAAGTCTTGTCAGGGAGGACTTGTAGACATGGCATATGTGACTGAGCATTAAGCATACCTTTAAATACAGCTGGTGTCAGACAAGCTTATATATATGAATTGTAGTTTAATGTCAGCTACAAATTTTGTCTGAGCAAATAAGAATGACAATCAGTTTCTGACAGTACTTTATGTAACAGCTAAACTGTAAAAATACCCTTTAGGTCATTAAAGCTTTGTTTTGAACTTTCCACTTCCTCAGACATTTCAGAACTGGGAATTTTACATTGTCTGCTCCAGCTATGGTTAGTCTTGAATAAAAAAAACCCTGTTCTAAGAGTCTGTAACTCAGAGTCAGAAATGGTGAAGTACGCAAAGTAAAATTATTTGAAAATCTACCAAGACCCATGTCAGGCATAAAACTGAATCTCAGATTCAAGAATCCTGTTTAACCATAAGACCAGTTCTCCCATATGTTTTAAATAATTCTGAAAGCTGCTTTTGAAAAACTAACTTCAGAGTATTCTGCTTACTCTCTGGAATTCTTTATATGAAATTTATTTCAAAAATATTGCTGTTTACAGAGAGAACCATATGGAAGGAGTTTCACACTTTTTTTTTTCTGTATCTTAGCTGGGATTGATTAGTGTGACTTGTGTTTTCAAAAAAAAATCCAACAAAAAACAGGCAAAGCCCCAGGTCCTTTACAGTAGTAGCTGCTTTCAAATGAATGGATCTGATTGCCTTTCTAATATTTCCAGGGCAAGAAATGACTGTTTAGTTTGTCTTTCCTTCTATTGAAGTTTATTAAGTTTAGTCATTCCAAAAGCAGTATTTCTTGTTCCTTGAGTTGCAAATCCTTACTGAAGTTTCTAGTAGGAGTAATAGAATTTTATTCTGCATTCCACACTCTGCTTTTATCAGCTCTCAGTTTGGAGCTGTAACTTCTGTTTGGCAAGGTCTTGCCCTTTTTTTAACCTTCAAGAAGGCACAAGGAAGAGGAACATGACCATCTAAACCCTCAGCTTATGTCTCCCAGCATTGTAACACATGACTTTGTTATTCTTCCACAGCCTATATACAGCTGGTGTCAGAGCCTGACCTCTGGTTGACTTTCAAGTTTACAATATTTGTATCTAAAAAAGCTGAATCAAAGTAAGATCACAACATAAAAGTAGACAGGCTGCCATAACCTAGAACAACTTCTAAATATGCTGACTCACCAGGCACCCCTTTAAGAACAAGGACTGAATGGATTTTTCTTGTTCTTAATTCTGCCTTACAAAACCTTTTCAGAGGTTGTTTTTCTTAAATTCTGTCCTCACGGTCAGTCTCTGTACTGTACTGTACTGTACTGACTTAAAAAAGGCCCAGCCTCCAAACTTGACCAAAAGAAAGATGAAGGTATCCTTTCCTTTCCTCTCCTTAAAATATATACATATACAAAGCTTTGGCATATAACAAAGCAAACATTTTAAACAGCGAGCAATGCCACTTGAAAAGTAGAGGAAATCTAGGCCTTGTAATAAAGCTGTTCTTAAAAACAGATTTTTAAAAGTTTAAAAATACATAAACAAACTCAAACACAAAATCACTTTACCATTGTTCTGTGCCCTTTGGCCCCTATTCTGCCCATCTGAGAAGTGCTTTTGTTGTGTTGTGGGAATTTGATGGGCTGGTACCTGTGCAAGACTGTGATTCCCTCCAGCATCCATTTTGCTCCAGTGTAACGACTACACAGGGTCTGGTTGAGAATTCTGATGGAGGTGCCCAGCACTGACTTGTTCACATGCACCAGTCAAGAGATTATTAAGTAGTTCACTGTTTTGGGTCATTTGTTTTCAGTGCATTGCTTTTGTGAAGGAAAGATGGAGGAGGTGAGGCTAAGGTGACTGGCAGAACAGTTCAGGATCTTAACACAGCACCTGGGATATGGAAAAGGAAGGTGATTAATCTCCTGAGCTACTGAACAAAGTGTGCCAGTGCTTTGTGCCCAAGCAAGGCCTGTCTCCCTTGAGACTGTTCATAATATTCAGTCTGTGGCCTAGGCTGAGCTCATCTTAAGACGCATTTGGAAAATCAAAGACTATTCTAACCACATGATCTGTTGGAAGCCATGGGGTTACCAGTCTGTATCTTATGAGGTCAGCACAAACTCAGAAACCTGGTATTGGCATCCTTAGTCTCGAAAAATTTAGCTATTTATTCTTTGCCACATTCTTGAGATGTCCTCTAAGGAAGAATATTTTTTGACAACAGGTATCGCAACTTCACTGTGGTCAGAGGATCAGTTAGGAATGGGGAAGTCTGAGCTTAGTGTAGCACTCAGCCTATCATGTTCTATTAGCTGAGCAGTTCTTAACTCTCATTATTACACTGAACATCTAGACAGATTTCCTGGCTCTTGATGAGATGTCATTCTTCAATTTAGATGATGCAGGAGATGTCTGAGATGTAACTATTGAACTCATAAGAAAACAATTTTTAAAATTGAAATCATTTAAGTCAAACAGAGTTAGTGATATGAAAAATGTGATACATAGTGATATGAGAAATGAAAGGCAGTATGCTGCCAAAACCATATTGGTGACTGAGGATTTCAACCACTGTTTAAAAATTATAGTCCTGATGCTTACCAGGACTTATATTATAAAGTGTGTGTGCATAGAGTAATATATATCTAGAAGCAGGATATAAGTACTTCAGTGAAGTAGAATGAAAATGTGCCGATTGAAACTGCTTCACCTGTCGTCCCTGGGTTGATGCATGCCTCCATAATAGAAAGTGCATACAGAAAGGTTCAGCATACAGTTTACCCTGTAGTCCAAGCTTGGCAGCTGGCAACAGATTATATTTTTCAGAAAACTAGAGGAAAAGTTGGGGCTTAGGTGCAGGAACATCTGGAAAAATCTAACTCATGAGTATGACTTAGAACGCTTCGGCCAGAAGCAGAGAAGAACAGTTCAGAAGGAAATTCAGAATGAATGAGCTGCCAGAATGGAGAGGGAGGCTAAGGAGGGAAGCAATTTAAATGGATCAGGAGGATTATGCCGGAGTGAGGAAGGTGTCTTTTAGACAGCAAAACGGTTTTTTCCCCCTCCATTAGTCTTCTTCATTACAGTATCTCTTGTCATCTAGTGAGGGAAGGAGGAGGATGTGGTAATGAAAATAGCTATTTTAGATTTCTTTTTTTCTCTTTAGGTGTTTGATTCCTGCAGCATTGCCTGGCTCATGGAAATTGGTACTGACAGGCAACAATGAGAGAACAGGAGTTAATCTCTTGACTGACCTCTTAACTCAGGCATTGCCAATGTAGAAATTAATTAGAGGTCTTTCAAGTAATTGAGATCCATTACTATTACTTAACAGCCCACAGTGCACAGAAATCTTTCATTCTTTCTTGAACTAATAAGGTGTGTGTTCTTATAAATCATTTAAATGGCACCATAACTACACGCTGTGTGTGCCAAATGGTGCTGGCTGAGGTGCCAGAGCTGTGCTCCCCGGGACGCAACGGGAGCTGCCCGTGCAGCTGGCACAGGCAGCGTGGCACTGGGGCTCTGGGCAGCCTTTTCAGCAGCACGGCTTTCATTAGAGCCTGTGCAGCCATAAAAATGCATTAGGTGTGGGATGTGCCCCTGCCTTTGGCTGTGTTAGGTAGCCACCGTGGCTGCCCCCACGCAAATGCCCCTCAGTTTCTCATGCTGGAAAACCGGCCCTGCAAGCTGCTTCCTGTACGTGTGCTTCCCGCCTTGGAGACTTTAGGAACAGTATAAATGGCAACATTTAGTAGTTAGACAGCACTTTTTACCTTCCAAGCTTCATGTGAACATTAAGTAGTAAACATGTTGCCATAAATATGACAAATGGAGATGGAAATAGCATAGCTTGGGTGAAATTGATAAGTGACTCAGCTAGAAACTTTCGTGATCAGAGAGATGATCCAAGCTCAAGCTGCACTGACTGAGAGATATGCAAAATGGGATCTATAAAAGATAGCAGACTGCTCCTCTGCAGCTGGATGGTTTCTAATTCAGCGTCAGACTTTGCTCCCAAGTATGCTATGGTAGCTGGGGAGGACAGGACAGGAATTTGGCTCTGCCTTCCTCCTCATTCAGTACTAGCAGATCACTCATGCTCCCTGTTATGTCAGTGTGGGACTTCTTCCACTGTCAACTGTGCCCCAGTAGGAAATCTGTGATTCTTTACCAGTTTTATGCAGAAGTAAGCTGTGGGAGACAAGAGATGTATTTGCACTCAGGAGAACTGTAGAGTGGTGCCCATAGACCCGAGCTGTGATCTGGAAGCTTCAAAGAAGCTGCAAAACTGACTGGGAAAGCTCTGTCAATAATCAAATGGTCAGCTCAGGCTGTGGCTGAACTTCTGTCAGCAGCTACCATAGGGGGTTTAGAGCTGGCGTTGACATGCTTGCTTTGCATTCCATTTCCCTCTCAGGGAAGTGATTCACAGCAGACGTGGAGAACCTCATGAAGGTTGTGAATGCAGTTTCCTTGTGCTTCAAGTGAACTTGGTGAATATTCAGAAGAGCGTTCCACTGTAAACCTTTCAGGGTTTAAGAAGTAGACAGTTCACTGGAAATCTTCTGAACTAGCAAGAGCTGAAATTTGGGAAAACACCCAGGAAAAGAGATGTGTATGCCTACTCTATTCTTTTCCTTCCCTTGATGCTCACTCATGGCCACAAGGATCAGAGTTAGGATGCTGATTTACACAAAACTCTTGGTTTGAACTCTTACGGCCATTCTTTTGTTTTGGTGTCCAGGTATCCCCTTAGCAGTGAAATTACCTGTGAGAGCCTGGCTAGTCTTCAGGTGACAGCAACTGAGCTATTTGGGGCTTCTTGGCCATTCTCACTTGCCAGAGGTGAGGAATGACAATTCTCTATCTCTCCAAACCTAGAAACTTTTATTCCCCAAGAAGTCCTCTCCAAAAGAACATTAGAGGTGCTGCTTACAAAAAAATTGTAATGCCTTTTCCTATTGCTGGCTTCTCTATATGTCTGGCACCATTGCTTACGTGCCTCTTGAACAATTAAACTGTAATCCATCAGAGTGGGATTCAGAAAGACTTTTTTTTGGAAGACGCACTGGTGTACTTGAGGGACCAGAACTGGGGTGAGTGTAAATTTTAGTTCCAGCTTTCAAGAATTTGACTAAAATACTGATTGCCTCCTTAATGTTTTAGAGGGATGGGGATCCATTAACTGGTTTTTCTGGAAATGATTTAGTGGCTGTAAACAGGTGGCATACAGCCAGATTTGGGGATTTGTTTGGATTTTTTTTCTACAGATAACACTCATGTGTTTCTCCAGATCATTCATAAAATGCATTAAAAGCCATGCATCCAAGAGTGAAGCTGTGCAGGATCCCCTCTGACACAGCTCTGGCTCATGGTCGTGTTCCCAGCTGGCTCTTGAGAACTTTGCTTAGTTGGGCTTTAATCAAAGTAGTGTCTTAATGTTTCTCCTTTGTCCTTCAGAGTACTTAATTCAGCTGAGGAACTTACTGAGGAAAGACCATTAGGGTTGGATTATCAGATTTTGGGGTTTGTCACTGAGATCCTGGAGCTCAGGAAGTTTACCTGGTTAAGATAGATATTTTTAGATCAAAGCCATATTTTGCCACTGGCAAAGTAGATTTATATTTGTCTCCTATGTCTTAATAACAAGTCCTTAATAATCAGGAAATAAGCACTTCAGGACTTCCTTCCTACAATCTCTATTGAAGGAGCTGGTCTGTACTATTTTGTTTTGTATGGACTTTCTAAATAGTTATGGAGACAGAAAACAACTGAGCAGAGATTACTTTATAGGCTGGAGTTAAGATATTCCCCTGAGAAAGAAAGGACGTAAGTTGAAGCTCTTCACAGCAAAGGGGAGATATTCCCAAACTTGTTGATATTTAAAAAAGAGTTAAGGACAACTAATACATTCATATCACCAGAAAAATCTTTTCAAGACTGAAAGTATTTGATGGTGTCAACCCAAATACACAACTTCAAAACTGCAGGATTTTTTTCCCTCAGCAAATTTTCTAGGTTTGTTTCTTTTTTACATCGTTTAAATGTGGAAACCGATGTAAATGCTGAGTGAGTGGGAAATTCTTGTTACTATCCATTAGCATTCGATTTGTACATTTCTAAATAAGTCCTGTACTCTTACAAACGATTAAGACTAATTAGTACACAGGGAGTTTGAAAAGCAGATGTTATTTACAAAAAGCAATAGACAGGAACTTATGGAGAATAGTTTGGAACCAAAGAATAGAGGCAGAGAGACCAGCAAACAATCTGGTGTGGTTTTTTTCTTCTTCTACTAAATTTAGAAGGTAAAGCTGCATTTCTTCCAGTGCTGTCAAAAGTGAAGTGCCTTGTAAAATGAAAGAGATTTAAAGTAACTCACAAATAAATAGCTGCTGTAGCTAGAGGGAAGGAATTTCTTAGAAAAGGAAGAAAAAGAAATCCAGCAGTCTGCAAGAGGCTTAGCTGAGTCTAAATATGAACTTTAAGGTCACTGAGACTTTTTCCTGAAATCAAACATCCAAACCTGTGGAAACCAGAAAAGGGAAATACACTTCAAATCCACAATGTAGTGAAGGTGGTATTTTAATTAAGTCTTGATCACCATGAGTAGCAAATCAAAATCAGTAAATCAGATTTTTGCCATAAAAGAAGCACTGAGTGATAATCATCAATCTTTCTGATTACAAATTTAAACATTGTTGAAAGATCTTTACAGGAAAACCTGTAGATTGGATTTTGGAGTTGTCCTTTCTTTATCTGTCACAAACATTTAAACAATTATACTTTATTTAGGTATGTTTAATTTTGAATTTTTTAATTATGGCTTTTATTTCCCACATCTTCTCAAGGTCTCAAAATTAGGAGGATGCAAGGGTAGCAGAGTAGCCATTATCATGGATGTATCTGCCATAAGAAAGCTACAGCAGAACCAAAAATTTGTGAGTCTTTGTGAGCAAGGAACTGGGCAGATGCCTGGTGAGACAGAGCTTGACTAGCTTAGAATTCACTGGGTAGGAAAAAAACATAGCTCTTGCAGTGGATCGAAACAAATTATCCCAAATATTATGGATTTCTTTTTACTATGAAAAAACATTGCTCAAGTTTTACAGAGACATGAAAATCTCCTTCAACCATTAAATTATGTTTCCTTCTGTCTTTCTCTCCACAAAAATCAAAGTTTAAACTTATCAAGGTGGAAGCCAGCCTGCATTCTCCCCTCTTGATTGAAATGGAAGCATGAGTGCACCTTCACCTTGAGATTCAGACAAGTCTCAACTAATTGAAGCTACAGACATGTATATTTATAGCAAAGGTCAGAAGCTGAATTGTTAATACTCACCCATAATTAAAGAACCTGAGTTAAATTTGGTAAGGAAATATCATCTCCTGCCTTGCTGCAGCAGCTAAGCTTTGTTGAAAAGCCTCATGCATTTCACTGAAAATTGTAGCTTGAAGCTTTGATTCATGTCCCAAGCTTAGCTGGCAATTAGCAGTCGTCAGATAATGTACTGCAAATCTTTCTAATAAAGCCACAGAGCTTGTTTTGTGTTGGAGGCATTGGGTTGATAAAAGGCTGTTTTCCTCACTGCTGCTGCTTTTATAAGCTGCGTATGCCGAAAACTTGTTGTTAATGTGACAAAACTGTTTACTTGCTCATTAAGGAACCGCACACTAATGACCAGGAGAACCAGCAGCATTACAGTTGAGTCAATAACAACGGGCTCGGGATGTGAGAGCCATAAGTTTACAGTGCATTGGGCTAGAGACAGGCCACCATGCAGGTCATCAGGTGTGCTGGCTCATGAAAGACTTCTTTTGTGGATTTCTGTAGTAAGCGAGTAGTTAGGATACAATGAGCATGACCAAGCAGATTTGTAGGTCTATATAAAGGTACTGGAAGGAAAGGTGTCTTGTAGCTTTGTGGTTCCATTACAGGGAAGTTGAAGTACAAACAAAGATGACTGAGAACAAGCCCAAGTGGAAGACCCAAGACGATTTCTAGGGCCTCAGATCTTTCCTTTTGTAAGAAGGAAAGCTTGTTTAGGCACTGGTAGCTAACATGGTAGAGTTTGCAATTTCTTTTGTCTCCTTAAGAGAACCTGTGCATCTGTCCCATATCTCTGCCTCTCTGTGACGGGAGAGTTTGCCCTCAGATTGCAGAAGCAGCCTTGTGAAGCTTGGTTTGATATCAAGGTTGTACCCTTGAAATCTCACCTCCTATCTTCAGCTATATCACTGTCTAGTAAGGTACTAACTCTCCTTGTAAACCTTTCTACTGTGAAATCCAGGTCATAGTCATTATCCTAATAAATACTGGAGGGAGAAAGGCTTCAGTGAGCAAATTATCACAAAGATACAGAATCTAATTTGGCAAGTCTCCCTTGAAATTTTTGGATTCCTTAAACTGGCCCTGGCAAGAGTATTTGAAATAAATACTGTCCAGTGGGAAAAAAAATAGTTACTTCTAATTTATCATTCTGTAACAATTCCAGCCAATTTCTCTGACAGAAAAATACTGAAAATGATTAGCATTTCACATTCTACCAAACAAAAGCATAAATTCCTCTGTCTGGAAAGAATAGTACCATTTATAGGTGGGTAAATGGTTCTTTTGCATTTGTAGAATTTTAGGTGACCTGAAAAGGGTGCACTGTGTGTACTAGGCTATCAATACAAAGCTACCAGAAAAGGACCATTTAGGATCAATGGGACAAAGGCAGCTACATGAGATTCAACAAGGCCAGGTGCCAGGTCCTACACTTGAGTCACAACAACCCCATGAAATGCTACAGGCCAGGGGCAAGAGAGGTTGGGAAGCTGCTGAGCAGAAAAGGACCTGGGGATGCTGGTCAACAGCACCAAGATGAGCCAGCGTGTTCCCAGGTGGCCAAGAAGGCCAATGGCATCTTGGCTGGTATCGAATACAGTGTGACCAAAAGGAATAGGAGTGATCATCCCCCTGTACTTGGCACTGGTGAGGCCACACCTCAAATACTGTGTTCATTCTGAGGCACTCACTTCAAAAAGGGCACTGAGGTGCTGAGCTGTGTCTAGAGAAGGACAATGGAGCTGGTAAAGGGTTTACAGAGTAGGTCATATGCGTCATGCCTGAGAGATCTGGAGTTGTTTGGCCTGAAGGAAAGGAGACACGTTGGACAGCGGGAAGAATTTATTCACCAAAAGGCACTTAAGCATCGGAACTGACTTCCCAGAGAGGTGGTGGTGTCACTATCCCTGGAATTGTTCAAGAAATGACTGGATGTCACACTCAGTGCCATGGTTTAATTCGCAAGGTGATGATTGGTCAAAGACTTAACTTGATGATTTTGGGTGTCTTTTCCAACCTAAATGATTCTGTGATTCTGTGATTTCCTGAGCCCTTGACCATTTGCAGTCACTGACATTTGGTGATAGTGACTCACCATTCTGCTCTGTTAGTGTTTCATACCAGTTTTACACTTTTGCAAGTTCTCACCTTAAGTCAGCCTTTCTTTTTCCAGTGATTTGCCTTACTGATTTTCCCTCTGACTCCACCAGGAAAGAAAGTGGGAAGTTTTCACACGTCCCCCTGGCACTAGGGGACAGTTACTAATACAGTGCCAGTCCTGTATGGATGTCTGCTCAGGCCACAGGGCCATCAGCTGACCCAGAACTTGGCCTGTGACAGAAGTGCATAGGTTGTAATAGCACAACCCAGATGTTTGGTCCCTTAATGACAGCTATGCTGTCATAGCAGAGGAATGTCAGAAATAGCAGTAATCCCTTTTTCTGGATCTCCATAAAGCTTGACCTTCTACAGATTTGTGTCTTCCTCTGCCCTCCAGAATAACTCCTGCTCCCTCTTGGGACTTCACGGCCACCTTTCATTTTAAAATTTGTAACCTTCCAGAGTCCTGAATGCCACTTTCCTCAGTATCTGATTTTTTCATTTCTACCCATTAATCTCTCTTTTTCTCCAGACATCCTGTGCAGGTGCATGTGCAAACAATAGTTCTTCCCCATGTTCCCTACATCTTTTACTCTATGTATATGTGTGCACTGATTAATTTGTAAAGGGCTGGATTTTATCTGACTTACTGGGGTCACAAATATATCTGGATTTCACAGAACTTGCAGAAATTTCACAGAATCTTCAGGAGCTCACCTGTCTTCCCAATCTGATTGAGATTGGCCAGTGCTATAAGAACAGCATCAGAAGAGGGGTCTTACAAACAATGTAATTGAAGAAACCTTTTTTTTCTTCAAGAAAGCAGGCTACAAATCAGAAACACAAAAGGTTTTGAGATGGCTTGTGAATAACAAACATGCACACAGCATTCTGAGATAGACATCAAAAAAGTAGAAGGATCATCTGGCAGATTTCACTAACTATCTAAAATAAACATATGAAATAAATATGAAAAAATATTTACCTTTTCCATTTACCTCTCAGTTTTGTGAGCAGGGAGTGCTAGTAAGGCCCTGCAGTCCTGACTGCGCCTGTGTGATTCAAATAGTATCAGTTACATCCTGGATCTTAAAAATACAGGGGTATGTGCATTTGTAGATTGATGGACCTGAGAGCAGGGAACAGTGGAATGTTGGCATTGGGGATTCTTTTTCCCGACAGAAAAGTCAATCATTTCAAGGCAGTCAAGTTTCAGCTACAATCACAGAGTGAATTAATAATCTGTGCTCCTGAGAGAATTTCTGACTCCTGGGAAAGAATGTAGAGATATCACAAAAGCTAGGAAAATGTCTTGACACATAAGTATTCCCTGCCAGCAAGACTACAGAGGTGGTGAGGCCCATTAATTTTGATGTCCATCACAACAAAATAAATAATTGTTTCACCCTTTTTGAGGAAGAAGGTTAAAACTCACAGAAAAAACAAACAAACAAACAAACACCCCAACATTAATAAGGCTTTATTATGCACTGGATGTGAAAGTTTAGTATACCAAATAAGTAATACATATTAGACAACGTAAAAAATGGAGCCACACTTCCAAGAAGTCCCAGGCTTTTATGTGATCTCTAAGCTTTTTCATATCAAAGGGAGAAATTACTTTTTTTTTAAGCTTTGAAAGTTTCTTTTTTCATGAAGCCACATTGAGATAAATCTGGAAATTTATATAACTTTAAAAGACCACTTGCTAAAATGTTCCTGTCATTCACAGTAATATGGAGTGAGTCAACTTGTTCCACACAGTGACCTTAACTTTTCCCATATTCCAGCAGATTTTGTACAATCCCAGAAGTGTAGGTACAGTCCTGTATATCATTGCCATTCTGCCCCAGCACTCTGGTTGCTGGGAAAGTACTACTTGCTGAATACTGTGTCTGTTAATTCTTTGTGTAAGAGCTAGAGGCACACAATGTCTAGTCTCTTGCAAAGAACCAATGAAGTGTGGCTTTATTTGTATTTGCAGAGACAACAAAATCAAAGATAGCAACTTGGTGGCTCCAACTGAGATAGTAATTAAGATAAAACGATGATGTTACTAGCATATCATAAGAAGCCCAAAGGAATTAACATATCTTCCATGAAACTGAATTGGAAAAGAGATATCCTTTAAGAGTAAACATGAAAATATTGTATTTTTACCAAGTATGACGGAGAACTGATACATCTCTCCTGTGTTTGGGTAGATAAGTGGGGTGAGTGAGTTAAGAGGAGCAGAGAAGAGTGTTTTCAAGGCAATTGGGAAATTAATTAATTCATTTAAACCATTTTTCTAACAAGCTTTTTATAAAAATTGAGTGTTTCTGTTGTCCAAAATTTTTATATATCTCTTCATTTTAAGCCATTCCATTTTATGGATAGGATCTAACTACAAGTAGAAATAATTGTCCGAATTGTCCTTGGAGCCACTAACTGTACCTTTCTGTCTATTCCCTAAGAAGATGCCCTGGATTTAAAGACTATGTATTAGCACAAGTAATTGAAAAAAACAGTTTCTTTTCTGACACTGACACTCCTTTCCTTCAACTCATCCAGAAGGCTGACATCTCATTCCCATCACTGTTGTCCCACCAGCTTCTCTGGGAGTTCAGCACTGCATTTGGCCTGTTCTGCTAGTCTTTCTGGGTCCTTAATTTCTGAGCTGCAACATCTCCATCCACAAGAATTCAGGTAGCGACTGAAGTAATTTGACACTGCTAAAGTTTCAAGTTGTCAGTTTTAGCCATTTGTCTTCATATGTGTTTTGCTGGATACCAGTTTAACTTTTGGTTTTGCAATATGGTCTTTGTAGAGTTTATTTTAAGCTTTCAATGGAATAAAAGAACAGGAGGGAGCAGACCTGCTGCAGAACAGGCACTTTGTGGCTAAGAAGCAATTTCCTTGTTATTTGAAATAGTCTGCTTGGAATGGCTATGGGAGAACTTACAGACAAAACGATTGCACGCTTTTTCTATGTGATAATTGCTGATGAGGAGGTCTTGAGGTCAGGGATTTCCTTTCCTCCTGTCTACATGATTCTTTCACAAGTGGTCAGCAAGAACTCGACAGAAACATGCCCTAGCAGCATTTTAAGCATTTAGGTGTGCTTAGCTTTATGATACTGGAAATGTCCTGGAGAGAAGAGCCAGAGGGGTCTCACTGCAGGCTCACTAGGTGGGAAGAGCAATGTCTGGTTCGAGGCCAGAAAGACACAAGACACCATCAGTGGGTTGATTCCTTTCTTTATCCCACTTCCCACCTCATTCTCCCAGTTTGATACCAGTTTGACCCAGAGGAGATTTCTGTGACTGTAAAAAGCTGCCAAAAAGGTTTCTTTGGATAGATTAACATATTCTGAGACTGTGAAAGAAAAACAGTACCTAATCAACTGTACCCAAGGACATGGTATCCTTTCGTGGGTTGACCCTGGCTGGATGCCAGGTGCCCACCAAAGCTGCTCTATCACTCCCCTTCAAACTGGACAGGGAAGAGAAAACATAGTGAAAGGTTTATGAGTTAAGGGCAGGGAGACAACACTCATCAAATACCATCACAAGCAAAACAGACTTAACTTAGGGATATCAACTGAATTTATTACAACCAAAACCAAAGCAGGATAATGAGAAATAAAATAAATCTTAAAATCACCTTGCCCCCATCCCTCCCTCCTCCCTGAACTCTATTTCTTCCCCCTCAGCAGTGCAGGGAGTCAGGGAATGGGGGCTATGACCAGTTTGCTACAAATTGTTTTTGCTGCTGCTTCCTTCTCAGGCAGAAGAGTCCATCCCTGCTCCAGCATGGGATCCCTCCCGTGCGAGACAGTTCTCCATGAACTTCTTCACTTATGGGTCCTTCCCACAGGCCACAGCCCTTCACAAACTGCTGCAGCATGGGTCACTCTTCCATGGAGTGCAGTCCTTTAAGGACAGGCTGCTTCCCCACAGGGTCACAGGTCCTACCAGGAAATCTGCACTCGCCATGGCTCTGCAGGTCCTTGACAGGAGCTTGCTCCACCATGGGCCTCCCACAGAGCCACAGCCTCCTCTCAGGCACTCTCTTGCTCTAGCATGGGTCTCTTCCATGGGGTGTGGTTTGCATCCCTCCATGGGTTGCAGGGGCAGAGCTGCTTCACCACGATCTCCACCATGGACTGCAGGGGAATCTCCACTCTGGCACTTGAAGCACCTCCTTCCTCTCCTTCTCCACTGATTTTGGTGTCTGCAGAGTTGTCTCCCACATGTTCTCACCCTGCTCTTCTCTGGCTGCAATTACAACTCTGCAAACAGTTTTTCCCTCTTCTTAAATCTGTTATCACAGAGGTGTTACCACTATCTCTGATTCGCCCAGTGGTGAGTCCATCTTGGAGCCACCAGGGGTTGGGTATGTCAGACATGGAGGAAGCTTCTGGCAGCTTCTCACAGAAGTCACCCCTGCACCCCCCACTACCAAAACCTGGCCATGCACACACAATATACATCCATTTCTGTAGCTGCTGCAGATTTGATTCCTGAGTCTCTCGCAGGATAATCAACTCCTGTTACTAGCAGTTACACTTTCCAGTCTGAATCATATATTTGCACCTCTGAGGTCTCACAGGGCAATCAGATGGAAAAGCACTGATGCATTAGCAACAGTAGAAGACCATGGGATTGAAAAACTCTGACCCATTTAGAGAAAATGGACTGCTTCTAGCTCAGAAAGGCCATCCTGAAAACATGTAAGACCAAACCACCAGAAAAAGTGGTATGCCTCAAACTATTTATTCAGACACTCCTAGCAAGTTGTTCCAGCTCCCATTCATGTTAACTTGCCCTTAATATGGTCCTTTTGCCCTCTACAGTTTCCTGAGGAGGGGACACGGAGAGGGAGGTGCTGAGCTATTCTCTTCAGTAGCCAACGACAGGTCGTGTGCGAATGGATCAAGGCTGTGACAGAGGAGATTTAGACTGGACCTTAGGAAGCATTTCTTTACTGAAAGAGTGTTCAAGCGCTGGCTCAGTCTTCTGAGAGAGGTGGTCAATGTCCTAATCCTGCCAGTGTTTAAGAGACAGTCAGACTTAATAATGATCTTTAACTCTGGTCAGCCCTGAAGCTGTCAGACAGTTGAACAAGATGATCGTTTTAGGTCACTTCCAACAGAAACAGTCTTTTCTAGTCTAGTTTATTCTATTCCTTACCAGTTAGCAGTAACACAATTTTATGTACAAATGGGCACAAAGCAGAATTTTAGATGTGAGTATTGTTGGGTTGTTAGATCATTCAAAAGACGTGGAAAACACTTCTCTGCTTACCCCAGTAGAGAAGGCATCAAGTCCCTTTGGGTCTGAGCACTCTGATCCAAAAATTGGTGCAGGCTTTCAATCTGGACTTTGTGACCTACTCAAGAGTAGTCAAGGGTGCGAGAAACTATATCACTCAGAACAAGGGATGATCCTTTTTGCTACCTATCTAAGCTGCAGACAAGCAGTACCATTTATCCAGTGAGCAAAGGGTTTTCTGAATTGATGAAAATCCTTGGCAACCCAGCTTCCCAGCTGAAAACATCCAGCTTCCAGGAAGCTTATAGTGAGGTGTTGAGATCATTCATCAAGGAGGCAGTTTGTTACCTGTAATCTGCAATGATCCAGAGCCCTGGAACTGGACAGCAGCAATACTGAAAGAGTTGTGGTGAAGTCTCCTAAGTACTGAGAAGAGGCTAAGTCAGCCAAAGTAGCAAATCCCTATGGATTAGAGTGGAGAGGAGTGGCAGCAATAAGAAGGTCATGATGACAACCCCTGAAGCATGCTGCAGCAAAGAGGAGATGTGTCAGAAAGGCTGTTGCTATGACGTTTCTTTGGATAAACATCTGGGGTCCTTGGACTTATGTAGTGCTGCTCCAAGAGCCAAAAACTCTCTTGCTCCTTTAATTGAAACCCTATTGCTTAGAGAGCATTCAACCCCATCTCGGCTGTGAAACCACTGCCTTGAATGAGTGTAGCATCTCTGAGAGGAGGCATCCTTCAAATGAGATTCAGTCACACTTAGAAAAGAAAAATGGTCTTGTGGTTTAATCTGAAATGAGGATCCTTGTCCTTGGCTTCTAGAGACCGTAATTTTGTCCTCTGGCAGGTCACTTTGGAACAGTCTGATTTTAGTGGCACGTAAGCAAAACAACTGCCTTGGCCCCTAGACTGTGGGTGTGGGTGAGAAGCAGAACATGTTATGCAGTACACAGAGGGAAGGGCACAAGACTGACTCTATGAACCTGCCTTTTATTTTGCTTTGCACACTAAGTTAAAAACAAAAACAAGAAAACAAAGCATCCATTCATTTCAGCTCCAGCCTCCAGGAGTGTACAACCTTTTTTTCTGTGCTGTTTATCTCTTGGAACACCAGCTCTAAAATGACCTCTCCCAACTTTACAAGCGCTAGATGTCTCTGAAAACTGCCTTCTGGGGATCAGGAGTCAAACAGTAATGCACATTTTATAGGAGGCATCTAATCTTGATCTTAAATGAGATTATGAGACCAAATTAATAGTTGCTAGTTAAGAGTCCATTAATAACCTTAGTGGTGTGTGCCATACAAGTTTTAATGGGGTTTTCTGGGAACGACATGGCTCTGTCAGTGCCGCGTGTCAACTGCAATTCAGAGCTGCCTGTAGCTTTGTCCCACTGGTGTTCAAGCAAGAGGAAAGCTTTGTGTATGCTTTTAGTGGATTTAATTCAGATGTATTGGAGAAAAAGCTGAAGAGTAGAAAAGACCATCTACCATTAGAAAAGCAGTTTATCTTTCTCCTAAAATAATTTCTTTATTCAAAAGTACTCTCACACAGGGAGTTCTGTGTTTCCATGACACCTTTGGTATGTGTCTTTGATTTTATCAGCTTGTGTCTAATTTCTCTGTCAGGGTTTGGTAAGCTGTTGACTGTTCATTTAACTCAACAGCTTTGAAAACAATTTTGAATATTGTGTATGAGTCACTGTACTGAAGGGAAGAGGATGAAAAGTAATGTGTGGAGAAAAACAGAGCTGTTAAATGCAAAAAGGGAGACAAATGTACCGATGTACATGCAACAACCCAGGGGCTTCTCCTGGAACAGTGCTCAAAGGTTTGCAAAGACAGAGGTTAGTAGAGTGTGCTTTGTCACATCCGTGTCTAACAAGACCATTTATGGGAGCATCTGGATTTGGCAGCAGTCCTCTTGTCATTAAAGAAAATTGGTCTGATGCATGACATAAATTTCAAGAAAAGGAAGAAGACAGATTTACCAATAGTCAGCAAGTCTTGCTCACAAGTTCCCACAACTGCAGTGTTCTGAAACCTGGGAGCCCAGTAGGGCCAAGCTAGGAGTATTCATGCTCATACTCCTGAGAGAAGATAATCCCAAGTGCTCCAAATTTCCTTTTGCTAGGGCAAAGTGAGGGTTTTCTCATCTTTGAAGAAGATGTAGACTATTCTGTGTGAAGGTGGTTGACAACTGCTTGTAGCTGGTTATCTCTCATTCTGATCCATCTGGCCAAAACATGTTTCTGCCTTTCTCACTTGCTTCACATGCCCTAAGACTAAATCCAAATCCTAACCCTGTTTCAATTAAACTCCACCATATCAGCTCTTTTCCTTCTGGTTTGGTCACCAACATTTTTGTCTTTAACCTTAAGGATCTTTTTACATGTATTCATTGGTCAGCCATGCTCTCCCTGAAATGCTGACTCACTTCAGATTCTGCCTCCTTCCTTCTTGCCTTTTCCATTTTGCTGTGCTACTGGATGTAGATCAGGCATATTTATCTTCTGTATTGTGGATGCTGACAGCCTGGTCAGAGAGAGGTTTTCAAGCATCAGACAGCAGCAAGGCCTGTAAGAGAGAAAGTTAAATAAACTTTCTCAGGCACTGGTCTGGGGAGCTGTGAGAAAGCTCAGTGAAAGAATTCAAAACAATCCTTGCACCTGGTGTTTGCACTTGTTGTTGATTTGCAAGATGTTTACAAAGGGGTGTCATTCCTAATTAGCCAATGATGGTGAGGCGTGTTAATTAAAGGACCAATCATGTCCAGCAGTATCAAAACAGTCTATAAAAAGGTGTGCTTTCTAGTAAACTTCGATATATGCCCTCCAAGAAGATTGTAGTCTGTGTCGCTCATTCAGCCGCCCCTAAAACAACAGCGACACTGTATTACTGTTTACATTGCTGCAAGCCACCCCTTTATTCTAGGATGCAAAGTCTGGGAGATAAAAAGGAGCAAACTGCGGGGTGGTTTTCTGGACATTGTTATCCCAACAAAAACATGGATTTAGAAACTCGGGTAGCAGAAAGCAGCTCAGCTTGTGCTGTGAGTTAAATCAGCTGATCACAGAGACCCTTTTAAGTTCCTTTAGGCTCTTGGATTTTCTTTATCTGTACAAGCTGCATCAATGTGTGTTTCCAGTTGCAAATGTCTCCTATCTCCAAACATGATGAAAAATTCCACTCTAATCTAAGCTCATAAGATTTCTTCCTTAACTGCAGAAAAGGAAAAGAGAGGACCACTGCTACCAAGCAAGTATTAATGTGTGTCTGAGAAGGATTGCACTTGTTTCCATGGATTTTGAGGGATCAATGGGAAAAAGAAGTTTAAAGACACATGACAAGACTGAAAAAAAGCTAATTGCCTGAAGCAGTTAAACCAGGCTAAAGATGTCCTTTGTTGTAATTTTCATCCCAAGGAAATTTCACCCCAGGGAAGCCTTAGTTCTTAGTATGTTTTTAAGAATGGGAGAAACCTCCAGGGAGGAATTCACAGAACAATTTGGGAATCTTAATTCTAGTGAACTGCCAGGACCAGATGGTGTTCATCTCAAGCTGTGAAGGATCTCAGCTCCAAAACTGAAGAACACATGCAATATATTCCTTAAAATAGGGCTCTTCCTGGTTGCTGTGAAAGTGTAACCAGAGAGCATCACTTTCAAAGTGCACTGAAGAGTGACCTCAGGAGTTGCAGGTGAATGTGCAATAACCTACATAGAGGGGAAGCATGTCAGGCCAGTCAAAACAGAAACATATGCTTAGAAAAACAGAATTACATCATCTGACCAACAATATGGTTTCTGATGAGAGTCCTCAGCTGGTCTTTGATGTTATTTGAAGGTTTTATTCAAAATATTGGGAAGAAAAATCTGGCATATATCATCCAGGTTTCTAGGAGGTTTTGGTGACGTTTTCAACATAAAGTCCTTTTTTCTTGTTAGACAGGTAATTTTTTGTTCTGAACTAAATATTGGCTAGGCATCAAATGTTTTAAGTCCTGGCTGTTTTTTGAAATGTAGGTCACCTAGCAGCAGCATGTAAAGATCTGTGCTGGGACTGTTCTTGACCAGTTTTGTTGGTGATTTTAAGGCTGAGTTGAAGGTGTGGCCATTACATATCACTGTCCATGTTAGAAAAACTGGAAGAGTTTACAAAATGTAGAAAGTCTTACTTCATTCCTACTACTTTTTTCACTTAAGTGAACAAAATCATAGGTAAATTTTAACTCGTACACATACAGAATCAAGTACAATAGGGAAAGATGTATTTTTTTTTTATTACAGAAATGGCAATGAAAAACAGGGAAGCTTTCCTTCAGAAGAAGAGATTTAGGAGTAGTTATTGACAGCAGTTCAGTCTGCTACACCCAGGCAAGAAAGAGCAATGAGAAAGTCTTGCTTCAGGTCCCCAGGAAATGAAAGTAATAGTCACAAGTAGCAGTAATTTGAATATCCTTAAAAGGAATGAAAGGAAATAATTCTGCAGAATTCAGTGCTAACAGCATATCATAAAAATTAAGATCTGCAAGACCTAAAGGATTAGATCATTCTGTTACCCTTAACAGTTTTGCAGCAGACAAATTATATGACCAATGTCAGACATCAGATCCTGGATTATAAACTGCACTTCTGTGAAGTGAAATGAAGAAAAATATCCCCCATACAGTTGTACAAAAAGAGAGGCATAATTTTAGTTGGACAGAGGTTATCTGCCTCTGATACAGACGAGTGACCTGAACTGGCGAGCTAATATACAACTTTGCTGTTGAATTCTGATGACCCATCTCAGATTTTGTATTTCTGAGGAAGGCAATGCCTTTCCGTGGGCTGGCATTGCTTGCTTGTGTTTCCTCAGTAGACACTGGTTCTTTATGGAGAATAGAACTTCAAATCAAGTCAAATGAAATTGATGGCAATTTGAAATACTTTCTGCCTTCTTTGCCCTTTTTATATCATGTACAGTTAAAAAAAAAAAAAAAGTAATTGCATTTTATGCTTTATGGCAATGATTTACAAAGTAAATGTAGCCCGCTCTGCTAAGTGTTTTTATTGGGATCCCAAAAGTAAGCTGTAGTTACTTCAGAGTCTGAAGGTCAATATCAGCTTCATAATTTCACAGTTTTCCAAGACACACTTATATTTTAATATGTAATACAAAATGTAAAAGTAGAGAAATTGCTTTTTAAAATGAAGCTGAAAAAAAAATAGGATAATTTATTTAAAACACAAAACTTACCAATGTAACTGCTATTTGCTACTGGGAGTCTGATTGCCCTTTTACTCAGGGTGGTACCGCTTCCCACCAGACTTCAAGAAATTGATTTTTTTTTCATTTATTTCTTGAAAGAAAATTATAAAACATTTCATACCAGAATAGACTATTGATGTAGTAACCCATGTAGCGCTTAGTGTAATTTTTTTAACACATGGTAATAGACATGTAACAATTTCTATCATTTTTCTAGTATTGAATTATAACTGCTGAGATCTGATAAAGACCTACTGAAACCAAATCTTTAAACAGCAGATATAATTGCTGAAAGCACTAAAGAGGTTTATGAACATGTGATGGGTTATTATACAAGCATTGTTTGGTATTTAGTCTTAGTTTAAAGTCACCTTTGAGAACTCAGCAACATCTCTGTGTGTTTTTGTATACATATGTATATGTATGATGTAGATACATTATATATACACATGTATATGTACATGACAAATACACATTGTATATACCATCACACATGGTTTAAAGAAGGGACTAGCAGAGGGACTTACTTGTGAGATTTTAGGACTGAGAGTCATACTTTGAAGGAGAAATTCAAGCAAAATTCTTTGCATCGGTGACATGTATATTCTGAACCTATACACTCAGTCTGTTCTCTCTCTCAAGGAGTGCCATATCTCAAAAAAAAAACAGTTGAGGACAAAAAAGTTCACAAAAAACTTACAAATCACTAGTTACAAGTTAGGTGCTCACATGTAAACAGCTCCTGGATTGTTCTGACTGGATAGGGCGGAACACAGGGATCTGAAGCAGCAGGAGTCCCTGATGTGATCATGCATTAGCTGGTCTCTTTATGTCTGGGAAGAATAACTAACTATGAACAGAGACATAATTGTGCTTGATAGTTTTTTTCCCAAAAGCTTTACCTTCTAGAAATGGAAATTTCTTTCTCTACTCTGACCTAACACAGAAATCCTTAATATTCAGTCTAAGCAACTAACCTGTCTCGGTGGCTAAATTAGAGAGCTCTGCGAATAAATCATGTACTATGTTTAGAGCACTTCTGTCTGTCATGATCAGAAGTGTTGTGATAAAGGTAATGGATTACTCCTCCTCACCCGCTGTAATCACTGGGAGCATCAGCAGCCACAGGACCTGATGTGACCAGGACAGATGCATGCCCTGACGCAGTCGTGACTCCGCAAGGCTGATTTTCAGGCTTTGAGGAATAGTCTGTGTGGAGCAGCTGGTCTGAGGTCCTTGCTTTGTTTTAGAACCCACTCTGTGGTGTTGAGCATAGCTGACAAACGAGCTCACGCAAACTGGGTGTGGTTCTCCAGGGTTTGGAAAGAACAACTGCAAAGTTCTAAGGGAAAAGCTTTTTTGGAGTGCTGAGTATCTATGAGCTAGTAAATTATTTTGGCTAGTTTGTTGGTGCCATGGGTGCACTAATGTGCAGCCAGAGTCAAGAAGACTTTGCTTGGGCATAAACAAAAATGCCATGACTGGGTTTTATTTTTTACTAATATTTGCTCTGGGAGGCAGTGAGGTATTGTTGCTCCACTTTACCCTTTCCTCTTGATCTCAGTCAGTTTGGGGGCAGAGAAGAATGAGAAAGGATAAGCAGGATGAAAGGAACAAGTCAGGTATTTAATACATAGCCAGGTTTATACCAGGAAAAGGGAGAGAGCCAAGTCGTATACGTACAGCTCTGGATTCCTTCCAGAGGTTTCTGAAGACCAGGAATGCTGTTGTTCACTGACACAGCTGGGCCTCTGCCAGGGAAGGGGGCAGGCAGAGGAGGGTGTGTGTGTGTTTGTCTTTCCCTCCTCACTATGAAAGGTCTCCTTTCCTCTGCCATTGGCACTGCTCGCAAACACGTCTGTTTGCAAAATTACCATCTCCCCTGTGGAATGACGAGGTTGTTTGAATCCCAAGTTTGAAGGGATGGGCTGCTGCATAGCATTGTTTTGTTTTGCTTTGTGTTTTAATAAGGTTTGGCTTTTTGGTGCCTCTGAGTAAATGTTCTTAATAAGTCTTTTGCTCTTGTAATGGCAATGTCTGAAATGTTCCCTACTAATTTTCATTTGCATATGACTATAGATTCTTTTTTATTTCCCTCATTTGGTAGCCTTTAGAAGGGTTTAATCTGATCTCAAGCTTTTCAAAAATGTTGTGTCATCCTACAAGTAGTCCCTAATAACTCTAGTGACTATTTAAAACATAATAGTTTACAGTACATTTAATAACTTATGAGAAGTAACAGGTTCCTTTTGATTTGCCACTGCTATGCCCACAAGAAGGTTTTCTAAGGACAGGTTAAACATGTGTATAAATATATATAATAGCTACATACAAATACACATTTCAGCAATAATTTTAGAAAAATGAAACATTTATAGTATTTGAGAAAAAAACCACAAAAACAACAGGCTTTTTAACACATAAAGCCCTATTCAGACAAGCTGGTATTTTTGAACCTACCTTCTCATTGTTTCCCAGGGATCTTTAAGTCTTCTCAGTGTTCAGGGAATGGGAGTAGTGGTCTACAAACAGTGAGATAAGGGTCAGGAAGCCTTACATCTGCCACTGTTTCAATGAGCACTTGTGTGTATGTATCACACTTTATGCCAAATCCATTGGCAAAGGGGCAATTTTTGCTCACAACATTTGGCTTTGTGCAATTCAAACAACTCATCTCCCACTGCTGTCGTGTGCTAGATGAGCTCACACATGTGCAGTGGCTTACCTTATCTCTAACCCACACACATGTTCTTCCCAGCACCCGCCACCTATGGCCTGGATTAAGCCACTAAAGACAGGCATGGGCAGGCAGCAGTGTGTTGGCTGGCTGGGCTCCAGGAGCCATTCCTCATGGAAAGCAGTGCTTCATCAGGCTCCCCTGTGCCTTTCGGGAACACAATTGTGGTGCATGTTGAGTCAACATGTGGCTCCTGTCGAGTCTGTTCCTGTCTCCACACCAAATCCCCCGTGTGACTCTGTGGTGAGGAAGGTGACAGGCCTTACCTTCTGCTTTTGCTCAGGTGTCAACCCAATGCTCAGAAAATGGGAGCAAATACTCCTGTTAATGCCCCTGTGGGACTGCATCTTCCCTCAGCCAGAAATGTCTTGTCCCATGTATGGGATAGGGGAGCCTGGAGAAATTCGAGGTTGCCTAGATATTAACCACTTCAGGGGAATCTGTCTCTGTTAACTACGTTATCACTTTAAAATGGCCAAAAAGAGAATTTGGATCTGTCTGAACAGTGTCTCTTTGAAAGAAAATCAGTCTAGGTGAAGCAGCATTGTTGCCTTTGCCCAGACAAAATCAGGAGGGCTCAGAGAGGCTGGATTGTTGCTTTTCTATCTGCTTTTACATCCAATAAGAAAAACCACTTCCTCTTTTAATAGCAGTTTCCTACAAGGGTCATGTGTACAATGTTCCTGTTCTGTAGTGATGAAGTGGAACAGGCCGTATCTGGATGGTCTTAATACAGAGATGCGCACTAAAAGCAAACCCAAACCTAATGTTAATGAGAACACGGTGTTGAACGGAGATCTGAGCTGCTCTAGGCCCTCTGATCCAATGAAAGCTGAACTTAATGTGATGAAATCTGCATCAAAATATCTGCAGAAACCATTGTAGGGTCTTTGTTTTAGTAAATGGGGGAGAGATGGCTGAGATTACTAATGCCACTGTGACCAGCAAATTTTTCTGGCCAGACTGCACTGCAGAAACTTATCTCATTCCTTGCTGCCCAAGTAAATGACTTGACATTCAACAGCTCTCTGGAAGGAGGCAAGCTTTGAAATGGTGATTCCTGACAAGAGCTAAGTAGGATAATGAACAGCACTAGCAAATCTAGGAAAAACACCAGGAATATTGGTTTTGTGACTATTTAGAGTTTTGAGAAGTATTCCCATACCCACGCTCCGTTGCGTGCGTTTACCTTGCTAGACGCTATACTGGAGGCACACCTGCTTGCATCAGCTCCGTGGCATGGGTCCAGCTGTGACTTGGAAGCAGTGCTTCTCCTCTGTGGGCAAGGACAGCTGCTCCTGCAGTCAGCCACACCTGGTCATTAGTGAGCAATTTTGTAGCCGTAACCATAAGGCACTGAAATTTACTTAGTGACAGCAATGTTTAATTTTACGTAGGATTGCTTCAGAGTTGGAAGTTCTGTGGTACGTACTAGAACAGAGGTGATAACATGTATTCTTATGTCTCCAGAGAGGGGCACCTAGTGTGACACTAGAGTGTTAAAAGGCATAGAAGAAAGGGAATTAGGAGAAGAAAGAACAGGAATAAAGAAAAGCACTTTGAGTTTATTCCCTGTATTACAAGCAAAGTTCATAAAATATTCAGCACTTGAACTCTGAGTATGTGGTCAGAATTTCCTCTCACTTCTGAATGACCTGCTGCACAAACATTGGCTTGTTGACGTATAATAGCTGCCTTCAAACAGGATATTATTCAGCACTCTAAAATAATCTAAAACTCATTTGAAATAGCCAGGTTAATCCCCATCACCTGCAAGTGAGGAATAAAAAATAAATTATTCACAACCCATTACTTCCCTAGTAAAGCACCACAGATTTTTGTGACTGTTAATGTGGCTGGAAGCAATTAAACTGCAGTGCATTCTTTTAGAGTCTTAAAGTATTTTTAAGTTTGATTTTAAATGTGGACAGTGGCACACTTTCCCAAATGTGAATTCACAGCATGTATTTTAAGGTGTTTTGCACCAATTAAGACTTGATTAGAAAATAAACCCACTAAAGGCAGAAAGGAGAAATATTTCCATTTAAAGATGAGGGTTTGGCTACAAAGGGTTTGCTTTTAGCTTAAATCATACCAAGCGAGCTGGTAGGAATGATGAGATGTGGATAGATTCACAGTGCTTACTGGAAAGAAGCAATTACATCTGGTTAGTATATATGAGATAAAAGCAACAAGGGTCATAGTTGTAGAGTACCAAAATCTTTCTCTTGTGAAGAAATATTGATTTGACTTATTTGATTTAAATCCTAATTACTTATCCTTAAAGTAATGGCAAACAGAAATGTGCTATGATCCAAACCAGCAAATCCCTGTGTTTTCCCTGCACTGTCATCAGGGCTGGATCACCCACGGTCAGGTTTCCCACCTGCCAACGATTACGGGCCTCTTCCTGTAACCTACATAAACCCTTTAAAAGATATGTCCTCCCCACCTGTTTTTCTGTGTTTTTACAGTCTGTTGGAGGAAGACAGAGCACAGTAGTGTGCTAGAAAAACATCTTCCTGAATAGGGAAGGCTGAAAGGTCAATTATTCACACACACACACACCCCCCGCAAAAAAGTGTGGAGAGGTGGGGGTAAACAATTTGGTTTATAGTTAGGGGCAATAGAAGTTCACATTTTTATTTACTTTGAGATTTCCCCCCATTTATGGAGGTAACTCCACAAGCTAGCTGACCTTTCTGGAGGCCTTCTGGAGATCAGATATCCTTGACAGTTTCAAGCCTTTTTTGGAGCATGTTCCCTGGTAAGGTAGATTTCACAGCTACTGAGAGGGTCTCGGTGAAATCACCCTTTTGTCATGAGGGGAAAATATTTCCTAGGCAGCCCTCTGAGGCTGGTAGGTCTACTACTGGCTTTTCTCCACCATTCCCAAACTTGTTGCTTCCATCTGTTCTCCGAAATGCACTTTTGAGAGGTGAAAGGGGATACTTTTGTCTGTGTGTTTTGCTGACAGTGATCACAGTAACAGCTAATACCACAGCATTTAAAACATGATGATTCCAGTTTTACATTTAACAGGCTTCAAAGACAACATTACAGTATTTCTTTTGCCAATCAAAAGAATATAAATTCTTGTCAGACAGCTTTGGAAGCAGGTGTGTAATGTGCTGGATCTGAAAATAAAGAGTTTCATTATCAGCCCAGTCAGCCAACAAAGCTGTGCTGAGCTTTTCCAGTCCTTCATTTCCCAAAAGGGTATTACACTGAGCTAGCAACTGGCCTTAGAGAAGGAAGGACTGAAACCCAAGAGAGACACTGACACTTTGCCTGACCCTGGCTCAGTGGAGCAGCCAGCATTGGCTAACCAGTATCTGCAAATGGGTTCCTCTGGAGCCACCTTCTTGTTCCATGTATCTCATAAGATTATAACCACACCTAAACTAAACTTCAGCAATTTAGGATTTTTGGAAACACTTTTGATCCACTCTTTTACCCTACAAAAACCTATTGCTTTTAATGCTGGAGAGATGTCAGCTGCTAAGTGAGAGCTCTTGCTTATTTTCTTATTTATTCCTAATCATATTGGCTTCCTTTGGTTTGTTTTGAGAGCACAGAGGAAAGTAATTCTCACAGGCCCCAAAGCACCTCAGTTTGTGGAAGGCCAAATCATTTCCATGGCTTGGAGGATCACAAATGAGGAAGATTGCTGTGGGGAGAGAGGTTCTGGCCAGGTAGCCAGTGTGCTACCAGAACAGACTCCAGAGAGCAAGAAGACGAGAGAGAGCAGTGGTCAGTGCCTTGAATGTTGCCCTTTTATGGAAGAGAGTAGTGAATGGACTGAAAGGGAAAAGCAGCATGTTTTGTGATGGTGGGACAGGGAGGATGCAAGTGAGTGTAGAGGTGGTGGCAAGGTGGGACCTTGGGGTAAGCAAGGGAAAGGGATGCGAGGCAGGATTGTTTGATCAAGAATGAGTGGCTTACATTGAAATTCTTTGTCTTTTAGTTCTGTTAGAGCCAAGTCTTCCTAGTGGACTTCATCCTCAAAATTTCAGAGCTTTTCCATTAGAATTCCCTAAGGAAGCCATCTCACAGAGACACCAAGGTTTCTTGAGTAGTGACACTCACCTGCCAGAGCTCCTACTTTGTGCACTTTCTCTCAGTGTGCTGGGCAGCTTATACCATGGTCCTTACTTCAGAAAGACTCAATCCTTTTAAATTTGTCAAACAAAAATTCCTAGATCTGATAATCAGTTATTGATCACCTGGATCCATACTGTTTTTCTGCAATACATTATGGTGTTGTCCACAATATAAAACTGAAAAGTAGGTGTTGATGTCTCAGTGTCTTGGCTCAGTCACTTTACCACAAATAGTCCCTCTTGCATCAGTCTGTGCTGATGGCTTCCATAAGAGTGAAGTCCCTTCAACAGATACAGCAACTTGGGAAGCTGAGTTTCAGTTCCTGTCTCCTACTAACAGACCATGGCTAGAAGAAAGGCATGGTGTGTCAGCTCTGAGCGCAGCTGGAGTTATAAGCAACATAAATTATATAGATGGATTAAAATGAAGTTTGCCTCATCTTATGTCACAGTGCTCAAACACAGCTTAATTAGATCTTGGGGTGCCTGTCTGCATTCTCACAGCTTCTGCTTCAGGATCCTCTAGAACCTTAGCACTGTTTGTGCCACTTCTGTCTTGTGTGTTGTGTGTCTGTCTTGGGTGTTGTAAATAACACTGTTCTGGGACCTCTTTGGTTTTGGCACCTTCTGGAAATTTTCTCTCATTTTATATTCCTAACAGATTAGTGTTGCCATTACTTTTAACAATGCTTCCTGAAGGTAAAAACTATGCTTCTATAAGGGTGGCTATCAGGATGACAACATCTTGACAACTTAAAAACACTTTTGTTTGTTAAGGGTTCTTCTAGCACAAACTCATTTTAAAGAGTCAGGAGCATGAAGAGATTAGCAGCTGCAGAATTTTCTGTCAGCTGCAGAACTTCACTGCAAAGACATGATAGCAGATAAGGCCAACAAGGGTGGGAAGTCCTGGATGGAGTTTTAACTCTTTTCATCACCATATTACTGAAAATTCCAGATTGCAGCAAATACTTTAAGTGACATGCATGATGCCACTGTGGTGAATGAAAGCAGATGAATCTGATAAAGAATGGATCTGCTCCAGGAGGGTGACCAAAAACAGCAGGACTTCTTTCTGAGCATGTTATATTAGAAACAGACATACAGTAAGGGTTTGGTGGTTTGGGGTTTCTTAATTCAAAGCCAGGCATTATCAGTTAACAGCTGTTCTACGAGACTTGTTTTAGGGGTTTTTTTTTATTTCAACATGTTTCTCCTGTGCCTGTGTAACTGAAAGGAAGAATGCAATGGAATTGACTTTCTAGAATTTTTTAGGCTGAGAAACACAGTGGCTAGAATAAGCATGTGTGTACGTGCTTCTACCTGGACATTGGATCAGCCATTTCTCAGCTGGATCTGAGTAAGAATTAAACCAATTGAACGATAGGGACTGGAGCATATTGTGAACAACCTCCTCCTCTAACCAACAACCTCCTACAGGTTCTCTTCTGATAGGCATGGCACCAAATCTCTGTTGTAAGGACTAGAATTCATTCAAATGCTCAAGGAATGAACTTGTTTAAATTAATAAATTAGACAAGGTTTTAAAACTGCACATGAGATGCTTCCGAATGCTGCCACTAAGCCTACAGACTGGGAACCAGGGAGCATCTGATAATTTATTAAAATGGCAAGGAAGGAAGAAGAGGGATGATAAGACAGGAAAAAGCAGGTCCACAGTTGTTTTGGTTAGCCCTTGGTTTGCAAACTATTCAGTGTGTTATTCTGAAAAAGTTTTCAGGGGAAGAATTGAGCTCGTTTCTGACCTCTGTGACCCTCAGTGATAATCACAAGGTTGTTGTATGAGACAAAACTGTTTGGTTTCTTTTTTTGCAAAACAACACAAATGGTGATGTGTTGCTCCCTGAAGGCTGAAGTGTCGATAGAAACACCTATCTGCATCACTGGTTAGTAGACTGGTGAGGGAATTCATCTAATATTCTTGTGTTTAAAACAAGAACTCACTCCTTTGTGGATCTAAAACTACAAGTTTTACCTTCCACAGTTCTTTGGTCTTAAAAGTAAGCATGGATTGCAATTTATAGTTTATGGCCATGTTCCAATAAACAGTTTGCATTATTTCTTCTAAACCTAAGGTATTAAAAGAAGAATATTAAAGGGAGAAGGGAGGCTCATAATTATTTTTATTTCAGTGTTAGCTTTCATTAAAGTAACACAGGTAGAGTTACAGTGCTAGTAACAATAAAATAGGAAAGCAATTTAAAAAGTCATGCCAGCCTTGTCTGTCCTGGGGTTATACATATGTGTACATATGTGTGTGTGTGTGTATATATGTATGTATGTATGTATGTTTGCAGTGAGTTGACCTTAATTCTATTTTTGATTTTAAAATTTGCTCATTCTGATACCCCCCAAAAGCCAGGATTTCGAAAAAGTTAAAGCTGCGAGTTTCTGACTGACTGCAGCAGACTCTGCCTGCATCGAGCAGCAAAAGTGATCAATAGTGAGACTCCTACAAGCTCCATGCACACAAAAAGCTCCATGAGCTGGGAGAAGGCCATACAGTGTCTTTTTTTCTCTCATAATCTGGAGGGTGCTCTCAATTTCATAGTCAGAGTGAGAGCCATAATCAACACATCCGCTTTTTAGGCTGACCTCTGTAAAACTAAGTTTTTATAAAGAAAAATTAAAGCAATCACATCGTTCTGAATATAGTGTGCCCCTCTTTTGCTTCTACTCCGTTGAAATTATGTGGGTGAGACTTATCTACTGTAAACTGCAGCTACCATGCTTCCCATAGTCTGAGGACAATTTAATCATTTATTGGTGTAATGGATCTTAAACAGAGGATTCAGTCTTTTCTTGAAGCTGGGTAACACTGAGCACTTTCATTTTCTGCTTTCAAATGTATGATTACTGCTCAAGTGCCTTTTTTGTGGGAAATTCTTCATCACTTTTTATGTGATCATAGTACAAAGATCCTGGCCTATAATCAAGTTAATATATGAGAGATAGGATTTCAGCTATATAATTTGTGCCTGAAGGAAATCATTTTCCTAGGAGTACCAGAGGCAGTTCTTGGCAGCCATACCTCAAAGCTTAGCTGCACTTTCTAATTTAAAGATAAAGGAAGAAGGCAGTTGATGGCAATTCACCCCTTAAAGCTGGTACTTCAAAGGACTGGCTGAAACTTTTAGTGTTAAAACCTCTCGGGGCTCATCCCTTTGTGTGATATCGTGTTTATTCTTGAAATATGCTCTACTTTGTATGTATAAATATATGCAAGTTTGTATATGTATATTTGCAGCAAAAGATGTTGAAAAGGATGACAGTCTATGGATTTCAGATAATGAAACTATAAAGAGAGCATATCACCCAGCAGTCATATTATCATCACCTCAAAGTCAAAAATATCTAAAAGAAAACAAAGCAAAATGTTGCTAATATCTCCTGGTCTTGGCTTAAAACCTAGTTCTGGAGTTTTTCAAAGGCTTCTATTAATAAAAACTAGTTGTAGATTTTATTCATCTAGTAAGTTCTAATTTCTTCATGGTTTATCTTAAGAGGTAACTATTAGAGAGCCTCCACCACCCTCATCCTCTGGGGAAAGACATCACTGCAACCTGAGCTTCCAGCCTCATCCTGTTCCCATATGCTGAGTGTTGTGAAATGTGATGAGTACATTTACAATGCTTCTGAAGGGTGTGCAAATGACATGAAGAAATAAATGAAGTAGCTGAATGAGTTCAGAGAAACAGCCCCACTGAAATGAACCCTGCCTCAGTCTTTATCCAGTCCTGCTGATAGTTGGGTCAGGAGCAGGGAGAGTCTGGGCTAGGCAGGAGCCCATCACTGCATAGGCTGTTGCTGCTCTTTTGTGACAAAAGTGCCCAAGCATTCATTCACAGAATGCAGAGGACACAGCTTAGGCTTAACCTACCCAGCCTAGGATCTGCAGCAATCTAGCCATTCAAACTTTGGCTGCAGAGGCTCCACAAGGAATTAGCTAGGCTGGGTGTGATGCTTGAGCTGGCCTGTGTGCCTGTGACCCACATAAACTGCAGTCTCAGCATTCCTGAAGCACACAAAGCTGGAAGTCACTGTATCTGCTTCTAATGAATGTAGGCTCTGTCCACACTTGGCAGGTTTCTTCAGCTCTGCTGGTTAGACTAATAAAAGATATTATCTCCCTCTATGAGTTTTACCTCGCTTGTATCCTGAGATTATCACAGCTCTGCCACTTGGAGGTCAGACAGAGTAACTTTTTGAGATTAGGCAAAGCTAGAGTGATATCAGAAGAAATAACCTGAGAATTATGTTCTTAAACCAACACAAAGCTTAAGGCCAGGGAACGGGTAGTTGACAGGGCTTTGCAGTCCCTTAGGGTGCTCTGGTTTCATTTAGTGACACAATGCACTGCCAGAGGCTTTCTACCAGTGAACTCCTTTGGCATCATGCTATGCTGTGTTTCTTCCTGAGGTGTGTGCTGTGCCTGGTCTTGGGCAGGAGCTGTTGTTTCTTTTATAAAAACCTGACTATTTTTGCTGGACTTTGAAGCAAGCTGGTTTTAGAAAAACACTGGCATGATCTCTTGAAAGAATTTCTGTGGACCAAGGGGAATTTTGAAAGCTATTGTGTGCATTTGTTGCATGGATTTTACCTCTGCTTCCTACTTGCTAAATCATAACAAATAGAGGATTATGTTTCGTGCTCTTCACTGACTCGGTCATATTTTCAAAAGCTATTTATTTTTAATATAAACAAATGAAACAATCTGCCTTGCCTTTTCATATCTTCAATCCCCCCTCTTCTCCATGTTTGCAAAACACTGCAGCAGCCTAACAAAATACAGTGTGTGGTGTTTCCTGCTGTGACCCAAAATACCCACTCGTGCTCTAGCCCAGCCATGCAGGTTTGCTGCTTTTGGCTATGAGCAAAGAATGCCTTATGGTAGTTAACTATTATATTCCATAGACACCCATTATCCTATCCACATTCCCTGCCAAGGCAGTTTCCTCTTGCAAAACTTCCTTTGTCATTTTCCCACATCTTTCCCATACTTTTTTTTTTGTTTCCTCTTATCCAGCACAATTATCTGGTGTTTTGAAATGCAAAACCAGCCCATTGCTTATAAACATTTCTCTTTTTCTCTTGTGGTGCACCTCTGTTGGATTTGATATTTGTAAGTCCTCTTTTCCTACATTTTATTTGTCATAGTTAATTTCTGACACACCTGTAGTTCTTGTGTCTTCCAGAGCCATGAGCTATTTGTGCTATTATTGCATTGCAGTCTTGTTCAATACTTTTTTAATTTCTATCTTTTCCCACTTGATCTTTAGTAATAAACAGGGGTTTGAAAGCATTACAGTAATAATTGTGCTTAGATGCATAGTATTTTCTGACGTGGACATGGTTGGATTTCCAGGCATGTTCTTTTGTCAGGATGTATGTCTCAATATTCTGGTAAAAGTCCTTTTAATACAATGTGTCATATAAATGGAATCCTGCTTTTCCATCCCATTCCAGTATTTGTTGTCCATTATAAAAAAAATACAAAAACAAAACCCCAAAAAACTAAACAAAAAAAAAAGACCCTAAACAAAAAAAAAAAATAAAAAAGAAAAAAAGAAAATCAAAACCAGCTGTCAGTGCTTGATTATTGCAAGTTAGCAGTAATGAAACCTCTTACAGAGCAACAGCTTGCAATTTATGTTATAGGAAGGATATGAAGTTTTTGCAGGCATGCTCTCCTTTGAATTGAGTTAGGCAATGGGATGGGAATTGGCTAAAATAATTTGTCCTATTATGGTGGGTTGCAGAGGTCTAAGACTTGTTCAGTCCTCTGCATGGGGAGGGGTGTGGGAGGACTGGCCATAGGCAGAAGAGCTGGAAGTTGCCTGTGTGGAGTGGCACACTTTCTTGATGTCAGACATCAGGCTTCACTGGTGTTTCCCCCATCCTCTCAATTTTAATTATTTTTTTATATAGTTCTAAAGATTACCAAAACAAAACCCATGTCTCCAACTTCTTATGTGTTACAAAGCTGCTGGAGTAGAGAGTATATCAAACATATGTAATAAGTAAGGGGAGAGGGGAAAGAAGACTGAGAGAGGTGTAATCACAAATACATTCCAAATTCGCATTTGGAATAATATTTTTATTAATACATAAAATACATAAAATATTCTGAAAAAATTATAATAAGCATGCAGATTGAAAAGTCAAACAAACTCATTAAAAAGACTGAAATATTTTGTGAAACATGAGATTGAGTTTGTAAGTGGAGCGAAAGTTAATTTCATACCAATTTTCAATTGATTGCAGAGCACTGGTGTTACAAAGCCTGTAGATGCAAGTAAAAAAATTTATATGGATGTTGCACAGGTCAGAACTGTTTTACTCATGAATTCTGAGCAGAAAACAGATCAGATTGTAACAAAAAAGCCCTCCACAACTTCAGTTAGGCAGTAAAACCAGAGATAATGACAGGAATGCCTGAGTATTGGCTATCTTACGTGCTGTGTCATTTGCACTGGTGCTAAATCAGAATGAAATTGTGTCTGTTTGGATTATTCTGTCCACTTCTCTGAGCTGCAGCAACACAAGGTCTTACACGCCAGCAGTTTCTACAGCAGACTTTCAGATTCACTGCACCTTTCCTGTGAATTGTGCTTAAGCTTAGAAATGGGATTCTGCATTCTGGATCCTTGTTTCCAGAGTGGTGAGGTGCTCTAGGAAATAAAAATTAGAACTCCCTGTTCATCCGTTTTGTCCCATTCAGTCACAGAGGCCAAGGGAAGGCAAAGCAAAGTGGGTTTCTTTTGGTGTGTGCTGCAAAGCCCAACCAGACATGCAAGGAAATTGAAGCCCTCCACCAGTAAAATCCTTTCTGGTTTTACTGGCAGGAGAGGCAGAGGAGAGGCATGCCGTGCCAGCAGCATTGTGCTGTAGGGCCTCAGCAAGATCTGGGGTCACTGAGAAATTTGCAGAACTGAAAGTCAGCACATCCTCCCCCCTGTACTGTGGTGTTTATGTGTGGTGGGGACGACAGTGTGTGTACATATGGGCTGATATACTGAGTATGCTTGCCAGCTATCTAAAGAGTTTGTACTTCATGGCTTCAAGGTTTCGTTCCAAATTACCATCCATGTATCTCAGGTCACAATTTGCATTTATTGGCAGACTGTTCTTGGGAGAGCTGAGCAGAAATTGGAGGTGACTTGTGAGGGCAAGAGTGGTTTCTCCTCACCAGACCTCAGGTCATGGGCAAGGCACAGGAGCAGATGCAGGCACAGCCTGATCAGCCTTGCCTGCTCCTAGTGACCAGACAACCAGCGTCCAGCTCCCTCTACTTCTCCCTTTCATCACTCTGCGCTTCCATGGAAAAATAATTTCATACAAATTTTAGAGCAACATCCAGTTAATCAAAACACAGCAGGCTGCCAGCGCAGCCTGAGCAGAACGGTGCTATCGCACACCATGGCACTTTCAATTCTGCTGCTTCATTCTCTTGACAGAAATATTAACAAAAAGAGGAAACAGGCTATTACCGTGACAAAGACTTTGACAGCACGGGGAAAATGGCATGTTAACTCAGCATCAGGCAGGCTGAAGCTGGCTGGTAATAACCATGCTCCACTCATGGCACTCAAACCTTTTCAGTGTGGGTGGGTTTGCCTGCTGTGGAGCAGGGCACGTTTTTCCATGCACTTTTACCCACGTTTTATCCACCTGAGTACTCAGACATTGTAGCCAAGATCCCCACTTTTAATAGAATGGGATATTAAAAGATAATCTTTAGCCTCCTTTGTTTGAGATCTCAAACCCTCTAAGTTACATCCACGGATATCTGGAGGAAGCAAGTCAGAAGTTACATTCTATGTAATGGATGGGAGGGTTCCTATTTTAAGGAGGAGGCAGCTTCCCCTGTATGTGTAGAAGCACTGTCATCTCATTTTATTGCAAGCAGATGTTGGAGCGTGCTTGACTTGGAAAAACCCATGAGGCTCAGAATTAGCTACACTAATTGAGGTCATTTGGTAAACTGGGTGTATTTTAGTTCCTTCAAGATCCAATTCAAGGTTGCAATGAACAAGGATCAGTTTTCTCTGGGTGTCTGAGAAAGCTCTGGCCATTACTCCATTCATTTCTCTCTGATTGATTAACCATCAGTGTTGGGGAGGCTGCTTTGTTTGGGTTGGGATTAGGTTTAGGGTGCTTTCTTTCTTCCAGTCCCACGCCTTGGGTTGCTGCAGCAGTAGCACACCTTAGGTAGCCCTGACATAGTGATCTGTCTGTCAAACCCCTGTCATTACACTGGTCAAAAGATGAGCAATTACAGTTTTGGATGGTACTCTGGCCATTTTTTGAGCTATGACTTCAATTGCTGTTGCTGTTCCCTGGAATTTGATATTCAAAATAATTTTCCTGACCTCTATCAGAGCCTATTTAGGTCCTGCATTCCTTAAGCCAGGAACTGCCCACAGGAATAAGTGGGCTCACTGTGTTCTTGATCAGTGTGAATAGTAACACAGAGACCAGCTTTGCATAAAGGTGTAGCCTCTTCTGTTACATCCAGTAATATAAAAGGGAAAGATAGACAACCCTGGGGATGTCTATCAAGTCTGACAAAACAATAGTAAAAAAAACCCACAAAGATTTACAAGGTTATGATCATTGGAGGGTGTCCAGCTACCCAATCTTTTTAAGTGATTTTTCTGGAAAATAGGATAAACTGGTAAGTCTCTTCTTTTTCTTTTCCCTTAGAATTGAAGTTGGTTTAATTAAGTCAATACAAGACCAAGCTGCTGGCCAGACTCCTCTTTCACTGCCCCTTATTCCTGCTTCTTCCACTGGGCAGGCAGTGATGCAGGGATGAACATCTTGAGATCTGGTTCAAGGAGCTAATCTCTCTCAAAACATATCCCTGGTCCCCAGCTGCTTGTTCCTGACCCCAGAGTAGCCCTATGCTCAGGCTACCAGAAGTTTTTCAGTGTCCATCCAGTGGACCATGTTGGGAAACCGACCTAGCTGAAGAATAAACAGGGAAACATAACACATTTTTCTCCCAGGTGAATCAGATTCCTAAATTGATATGCTGAGCTGCTGAGAAAGTACAGTTAGAGGCAGAAGACAGGACAGGGGCCACAATGAGATCATTAGAGAAGAGGACAAAGTGAACCTGAAGACATGTGGGTTGGACTGTGTCCTTGGAGCTACAGGCAGATCTAGGCTGCAGGGGAAAGTAGGGCATTGCGACAGCTCTGGCTCATCCCGGGACCAGATGGGGCTCTCCCACAGCAGCTCTGTGAGCAGGCACAGATCTCCTTTAGACACCCAGTAATAAATAGTTACATGCTCGGACACCAGGTCTTCAGAACAGCTCTGGTTACAAACAGGGAGGTGGTGATGTCAATTAAGAGCTCTAAATAACATCTCCTTGTCTCCCTGTCACAGCCTGGGAATTGCAGCTGTGGGATTGGGGAACTGGGTGTATTAGGACTCCTGCAAGGGGGGAGGCCATGCCCTGGCTCCCAGCTGTGTGACAGTGGCTTTTCTGTTGTCCTCAGGATGTGATGAGGGATGATGTTTCTTGCTTGGGCACACAGCTGTTGGTTTCAGTGTGTTTTCTTATGCTGTGAAACAGATGGGGGAGAGGGAGAAGATGATCAGAGAAAGGTTTAGAAAGCATAAGGAAGGTATAGGAACAATCTTTACTACAGATGGAAGCAAATGCTTTGACTGAAAGAGGAGTTTATATCTGGCATCAAGATCTGATGGGGTTCCACAACCTCTGCCCCCTGGGCTCTGTAGGGCGGCACTGGGCAGCAGGTGTGGGTCTCCTCACAGTCTTGGTTCCCCAAGGAGATCCCAAGGTTTCCAGCAGCCCTTGCAAGGAACTTGGGCTTGCAGCACTTTAGGAAAAGGAACCAAATGGCTGAAAATTAGGTCTTGCCTTCTTTTGACAGCTGTGCTGGGTGCTGGTGTTGTCCTCTTCGTATCAGCCTACTCGACCCCAGCACAACATCCAACCCAACAATCAGGAAGCTCCAGTTCCATATTTTGTAAAAAATCAAACCAACCAACCAAACAAAACTTTTAAAGGTTTTTTTGAATGTCACTCCTACGAAAAAGAAGAAGTTTAACTCAGAGATAGATAACGTTAATGGCTGTAAAATGACAAGAATAAAAATGTAGGAGCCCATAAGATATATTTTAATGTGAATGTTTATCTGGAAAGTGAGTCAGGGTATTTTCCCAGACTGGTAAATTCATGAAAAAACTGATAGCATTTTCATTTTATCTAGTGTTTACCACAAAAATAAAATATAGCACAGACAATATTGACTGTTCAGAAATATAGTTGCAGCTATCAATATAGGAAGAAAGATTGGTAGGACACTTCTCTCTTGAAAGTAAATTTTAGGTGGCTGCAAAATTTTTAATGACGTTGACATTCAGATGGTCACAGTGAAGCTTCAGCACAAATGTCTTCTGGAGATGAATGAAGCTGCTTATGATTCAGAAATATTATTCCAGCATATGATAGGTGCTGTTTTCAGACACCACATCAATTATACCTTTTTTCACGATAAAGATTTTCCTCACAAGCAAAGCAGAAAGGTTATACAAACCATCAACCAAAAAAGTCTTTATATTCTGAAAAAGAAACAATAAGAAAAAAGAAATTAAAGGAAAAAAAGTTTACTGAGGAATTTTATTTTACTCTGGATGAAAGTTTTGGTTAGCTTTAATAATTGCTCTGCTAGCAAATATATTCTTTCTGCTTTACTGCTGACACTGCCTCCCTATTTTACTTCTCTGACCTTCAACTTCAGACTTTGTCTGTATAGTTTTGCTTTCTTCTGCTTCAGGTTGTTGCAGAAATTGTGTGCCTGCTTATTTCTGGTTAGTAATCCTGTACCATCTGGAGCATGTTTCATTTTTTTATTTTATGTCTCTTGTCTGTTTCTTCACAAAACAGACAATTTGCAAGTTAATCATACAAAACATAAACTCTGAGTGAGTCCAGAGGAGGGCTGTGATGATCAACATGGGGCAGGAGCACCTCTCCTGTGCAGACAGGCCAAGAAAGTTTGGAGTTGTTCAGGCTGGAGAAAAGAAGGTTGTGTTGAGACCCTGTAGCATCCTCCAGTACCTAAAGAGGGAATAAAGAGAAATCGAGAGGAATTTTTAGCAAGGTTGTGCAGTGCTAGGACAAGGGGGAATGGCTTCAAACTGAAAGAGAGTTGGTTTAGATTGGATATTAGGAAAAAATTCTTTACTGTGAGCATGGTTAGACACTGGAACAGGTTTCCTAGAGAAGCTGTCAATGCACCATCCCTGGAAGTGCTCAAGGCCAAGTTGGATGGGACTTCAAGCAACCTGGTCTGGTGGGTGACATCCCTACCCTCAGCAGAGGGGTTGGAACTAGTTAATCTTTAAGGTCCTTCCTACCATTCTATGATTCTCATTCTGTGACTGATTTTAAAGTTGTTGAAAGAAATTGCCCTGACAGCAGAACATACCCACTGTCCTGTTCTGCTGACTGAGGGTTACCAGTGCAGGAAAACGTGAGGCTCTCAGAAGAAAAGGGGACACGCTGCCTGCTACCTCCACCCCAGCAGCCACTGCCTCAGGGTTTTGAGACACTCATTTTAGGTGTGTGTGGTAAAGCTAGTCTCCTAACCTCCAAGAAACACTGTACATGTGGTGTGAATATGGCCATGTTACACTGGGAAAATCTCTCCTTAGGATAGTTTGCCAAGATGCAAAGTGTCCAAGTGCCAAGTGTACAAAACTGCCAGAGCTGGCATCCATGAGAAATCTCACCTTGGGGTATGCCACAAAGACCTCACTGAGCAGCCAGCCTATATACATACCAGAGAATAAGCAATTAGGGTGCATTTTGGTTTGATTTGTCTTTTTCTGGACATTCTCTTTGGGTTTTTTTTACAAAATCAGAACATCTAAAAAAGAGATTGTATGCTGATTGTGAGGCAAACCATCATTTACATGATTACTGAAATTACTTATTCAACAGTTACTTATCTCACCAATTCATCATTGTTTAAATTTTAATTCAGTGACAATGTAACCTCTGGAAAACACTGCTTGCATCTATAATTAATAGATTGTTATGCTCTGTAGTTTAAATTTTGATATACTTCCTTCAAACTCCATGAAGAAATGTTTCATGTGATCTCTTTCTGAATTCACAACAGATGAAAATGGCCTGCTAGGTTTCATACAAGGAGGTTCATTTGTAGGGAGATGCAGATCCAGCTTGCTGTTTGCTGTCTAACACAATTTAGCCAGAGCGGAACAGCCCTCCCCTTTTCTCCTGCCAGCAATTCTCCCTCCAAAATGAGGTTCTGGCAGTCTGCTTTTGTACAAAGTAGACTCAAATGTAATTATGCTGCTATGACAACTTAGTCTTAGAGCACTCACAGTCCTTTTTCTTCTCATCTTTGTAGTGCTGCTAGGAGTAGAAAGTGATTCTGTTTTTTCTTCCTCCAGTATAAATAGAAATACATGTCAGTGAAGTCCAAGTTGTACTGGTATAAGGTCAGGGTCAGTCCCAGTGTATTAAACACTTGTCTTTTAAAAATAATGTAACGAAAAGAAGAAAAAGTGCTCAGTCCCCCAGCCCTGTCTTAATGAAGGCCATGTTAACCACCCTGACCACACATCTGCATGGGGAAGGAAACTTTCTCGATTTGAATATCCACATGGAAAGAGAGCAGCCATGGCCACATCTCTCCCTGCCTCACCTTTCCTCAGGAATAAGCCACATTAATTCTTCAGAGCCCTTGGTTGCAGTGTTTAGTCCTCACAAAAGAGTCTTGTCTGTGCTGCCACGAGGGCTGCTCCTGGGGCTGGGATGGCTTACAGCCTCAGTCACTGCCGTGTGGGGACACCAGCAAGGAAAGGCAACAAAACCCAAATAAGTTCTCTGGGCATTGTACGGTGCCTCTGAAGGAAGGAAGATGAAGGAGCTGGGCTCTTCATGGGAAGAGCCAGTGAGGAGAAACTGGCTGGAAGGACCACACTGGTCACCCAGCTTACTGGAGGGATCGGCTCTTCTGGTGGGAGAACATCGCAGGAAATGCTTGATAGCTGAGGAGTGTTTTAGAGAGAGTGGCAAATGCTTTCTCTTCCATCCTGCCTGTGTCCATCCTTCCATCCTGTGTCCTTGCAGGGCTCTGAACCTGACATCTCCTGCGCTGAAAGCAGAATGTCTGCTGTAACAGGTTTCAGTTTCCTTTTAAGTCTTCTCATCCAGCCTTTGAGGCAGGCAGTAGAAAGTGTCTTCTGAGGGTCACCTCAAATTTGGAGCATGATGCAGGCACAGTAAGGCAGAATACCTCGGGCCTGGCCTGAGGGAAGAACATGTGGTTTCACCCTCAAGATATCTCCGTTAATTACTACCAAAGCCAGAGGTTTTCCAGGTGTTTACCTTCAATGAGTTATGTCCTGCAAGAAATTGCAAGTGTAGCCAACATAACTTAATTCACAGTGACACCCAGGGAGCTGTGGAGCGGTGCCAGAGGTGTGATGGAGAGCATTTTCGTTTCATGTAGCTTCCTGAAGCTCCCTGGAGCACACTGAAAACAGTCTAGCCACTTTTTTTCCTTTTATTTAAGGTAAAAAAATATTCCCTTTCCAGCTGTGAAAGCAACTGCATAGGCCAGAACAGAAGGTGTTTGCGGTAAAAAGACACACAGGCTTAGCCAAACTGTTTTGGTCTTTTTTTTCCCCTCCCTGAATTCTCCAGGAAGGAGAGGTGCCAGATCAGAGGACAGGAGAGACCCAGGGATTTTGATTTTTTACCTTCTGAGCTGAGCTCTGGAAGAAGTAGGAACTTCTATCACTTGATGTCCCCTTTGTCGCACAGGCTGAGACCTGAGGGCAGAAAAAGACTGTTCCCAGTTGGTGTGGCTGAGAGAGTGACCAGACCCAGTCAAGGGCAGGAGGGAGGTCACGTCACTGCTTCTGAAACAGGTTCTTGTCTAGAAGCAGTGACCCAAACCATACAAGTATCAGAGCCCCTGAAGTCCCATGGCCCTCACTCCCACGTGCTTCCTCTCCACCATGCAGTCACCTTGCAGCAGAGATGGAATTCCCCAGCTTCTCCCTCCCCAAAGCACCCACCCAGCAGCTGCCTGGTCAGAACTGGGGGTAAAACAGGGTGAGCACTGGGGCCTTAGAGGAATTCACCCCTCCAGACACTTAGGGTGCCAAATAAAGCCTCAAAAACAAGCTGAGGAATAGCAAGTGTTAATTTTTGGGCCTATGTAAACTGTGTGGATTTCCCCCTTGCCTGTTCAGGGCTGCTTCTAAGTGTAACCCTCCACAGCCCTGGAGCAGAGGAGGGACCTAATTCTGTAGACAAGGGAATTCTGACAGCCACAGTGGGTCTGGACTTCTATTATGCTCTCCCAATCTGAGTGCTTGATTCTGAGTGATCCTGGGTGCTGCAGAACCTGGGCCCCCTTCCCTGGCTTCACCCTTCCGCAATGGCTGTCAGCATGGGCATCACCTACATCCATGGGTGGCCTGGGAACTCAGACACAGAAAAGCTGCTTCCAAAATAGCATCTGTCAGCCCTTTCTCCTCTCTCCCCTGCCTCAGAAACAGCAGACAGACACCACTGCAGGTGTTTTCCCTGTCCCATTTTGACATCTTTTTGAAGTGACACGGTCAGGGAGATATCTTTTCTAAGAAGGAACATCTCCTTTTCCACTTTCTCCTTGACATTTCGGTGGATGAACTAAGAACATTCTGGCCTCTATTTTAATCAAGTAAGACAGATTTCATGTACAGGCTGGTCATCCTAGAGCTCACTACAGCATATGAGAGATGTCTTGTCTGAAACACAGACCTAAATCCAGCACTTACAGCACAAACACTATTTCTGTCTCAAGCCCCAGGTTTGCTTCTGCATGTTTTCTGACCTGTCATAATGTTCCCTGCTAAACACCTTCTGGCCCAGACCTCACATTTGCTCAGTGGGTGCCTCTTGCTCTGTCTTGCTGTCTAGACTTCCTGTGTTTTGCAGACTAAGAGTTTGCCTGAGACACTCATGAAAGCCGAGACTGATCCTTGACAAAGTATTGCTGCTTGTGGGAATCATCCATGGCTGAGTGAGGTGAATCTGGCGAGGAACTTTCTGTGTTTCCACTGATCTACTGGTCAGATGGTTGACTGCAGCAGCCTGTCTGTTGTGGAGGTTCCTGGGGAACCTTTCTTTGAGGGAAGACTTAATGCATCTCCATATGCACTGCAGCTGTTCTTCTCTAAGCAATCAGTGTTCCCAGGCTGATTTTATACCATGTCCATTTTACTCCCAACCTCCCTTTCCTCTTGTACATACTGCTCCCTATACCTCCCTGTTGCCAAAGGGACACCACCATCCCACTTTACCTCTCATCCACTTTGTTCTCAGCTCTGAGGGTACTTTCCTCACAATCCCTGTGCATCTGCACTCTCTGTAACAGGTCCTTGTCTGCTGTGCTGCAGCTGCAGGCAGAGCTGCACCTCAGCCCCAGACATTGGCTGTTCATCCTGTTCACATGAATGATTCCTCAGAAGTAAAACTCCTGGTTTTGTCTGAGATTAGAATACCTGAGCATGTTTGTTACTAAAGTGCACCACATTTGCAAGAGAAAGGGGCATATGAAAGCTTTATGTTCTCACAGTCTTGATTCTTCCACAGTCTTGTACCATCAATCATATCCCTGCAGAGTACAAAACAATGCCCAGTGCTTGTCTCTTGTATTTACTTTGTGAAGATGTTAATGACTGTGGAAGAGAAATGAAGTGGTCCTTCCCTGAGGAGATAATACCATTTTGTTCTGAGAGGCAGGTCATGACAGATGGGATGTACGTGCACTTGCTTTCTTGTGCACACTTCTCATTTCTCCTTTCCTGGTTTTTTTTCAGAGGCAAAGTTAGGAGTGACTAATACCAATGGGTGGTTGATAGCAAGACAAATATTCTCTGTTTTGACAGGTTCGTAAGAGAAGAAATGGGAATCACACTGTTCCCTCCTTCTCTGCAAAATGAAGTCTCTCCCAAAATGGTGACTTTCTTCCAGATGATTCTTATTCTTAATCTTAGCAATAGATATTTGTGATCAATGAAATAAAGTCAACTGATCCAGCATCATAAAAAGGTCTTCGAGCTCATTGGAATTCTAGTTTAGTTTCCGTTGTTGGCTTATATAGTAGTTGGACAAACAATGTTTCCTGGTTCTGATTCCATATTAGATTCTATGGCTCTGTATTTCACAGCTACCATAAAAGCAGGTGCTGCAGTGATGGGAGCCATATACGAACCTGGATAGATGATAAAAATGTTGCTGAGCGCTTCAGGGTGTACTTTGTGTGAGGAGACACTCAATCTAAAGAATAAGGGATTGTTAAATTTTACTATATAGCATATGCAATTCTAGTATTTATTAGTCTATTGCTCAATACAGTAACTGATGTGCTGTTTTAAGTATTTTTTTAATCGGTGACATAAAAGAAATTCCCAAACTTCCTGACTCAGTTTTCCTGTTTGCAATATGTGAGTACTGTTGACACTAAGTGAAAGTGCAGTAAATTAAACAGAAGAATAGATATATAGCACACAGGTGATACATGATTCATGTGTGTCCTTGAAAAGATTTGGGCTTTCCCCAGACTAATAAAGGACTGTTTTCTAGTAAGGTAAGGGCAGAGAGCAGACACTGCTTACTCCCCACGTTTGAGAGTGTGCAGGAGAGCTGCTCAGGGTTATCTGTACTGTGTCACTCTTCAAGCTGCCTGTAGACAATAGTTAATAACGTGCTGTTTTGTGGATGTCCAAAGCTGAGACAATTCAGTAACTCAGTCTCAGAGGGCTGAGCACTCATTATTTTCCATATACAATAATAATTAGTAAGAATTATTGACAACTTTTTTTATAGATGTATGCCATCCAACACATTTTTGGATTTTTGCATTTACGTTTGGTTTCTGTTTTAAATTGACAGGTTTAGCCCATAGCTGCTTTCAGCACACTAGGAGAGGAGAGTGCCATTTCTTTACCTCCCTGCTGTTTGAAGGAAAAGTAGTTGTTCTTTACACAAAACCTCTATCAGTGGCAGCTTTTAAAGACTTCCTTGTGTGATGTCTGAATTTTTAAAAGTTTTGAAATGCCAGGTTTTTCTGCATAAAAGCTGCTTATCTCTCAATAGCAAGAACTTCAAACAGTTTGCTGACAGCACGTAGACAGCCCCAACTTAAATAACTTGAGTTGGCTGTAGCTTCTCTTGGCAAGTGGGGGAGATTAAGGGCAAAATCCTACAATGATGAAGATTGAAGAGGCACTCAAGTCCCTCTCTGCTCTCAATCTCTTCATGTCTCCAGGCCCGACCAGCATCTCTCTGCCTTGCAGTGATTGTGCATTTCTGTTGTGCAGATCCATCTGCAGCAGCAGCAGCCTGTGCCTCTGTGCCCTCTGCATGCTGGAATTTGACTCAGCCAGGAGGCAGCCTGTTGCTTACACATGGCTGGTGGTTGTCTCACACTGCTTCATGCTAGCTGCATGGCTGCTTCACCCATTTTGGCGTCTGACACTAATTCATCCCTCCTCCATGCTTCCAGAGCATGGAGGTATAGAAGAGCACAGCTCATTTATGCTTTTTTAAATTGCACAGGAGGCAGAGAGATGCATTTTAATTATTTTAATCCGGGTATGTGCAGCATAGAGGGACAGTGTATTGATTTTTCTGTTTATTTTTTCCATCTCTGAATGAAAAAAGCTTTTTTACTCAGCAGCTGTATGCTCATAAACTCAGGCTCCCAAATATTTGTCATTTCAGTTGACCCTTCCATCCAATTTTCACCTACCTGTTTCATATCTTGAGGATCTACCTTTACTGTAAATGATACTTAGAGACATAAAATGTAAGATACACATTGATATCAACCCCCCGGGTTTTGGGATCTGAAAGGAGAAAGCCACTATGGGAATAGGGACCTGTAGCAGATGGGAAGCAGACCCCTGTGACTGCAGTGTGTACAAGATGCCTGAGTACCTTTGGGAATATAGACCCTGATGTCTGTGTAAAGAGTCTGCTGTAAAAACAGTCCCAGGGTCTGCAGCATCTCTGTCTGTCTGTCCACACCCAGTTTCTACCAGAACAAGCAGAGACCACACAGGTCAGTAGTTATGGGAGAGGAATTTTTTACTGAGGGCTTTTTGGATGCTGTTCTAACACAATTCCCAGCAGCAGGTGCAGGTAAGACACAGGTGATCCTCCTGTGCCTGACCATTCTGTCAGCACTCACGTCTGGATGCACACACAGGCAGCGGGTGTCAAACAAGCACTGCGGCCTCACAGTAAGCTGTTTGTCTCTTTTTTAACACGCTGCAAACACTGGATGTCTAAGGAAATGGAAACTCCTCTCAAACAAATGGCCTAGCCTCAAAATACTGCTTGTATGGATCCCCATTTTAGAAACCATATTTCACCTGACTCACAGGGAAGTCTGCTGCATTTTCACCGTAGATGGAATCAAGATAGGCAGCTTCAAAACCTCATGAAAGTTTAACCTAGCAGGCAGACCAAGGTTGTCACTGAACACAGAAAATACTTTTGGAAAGGAGTAAAACACTGTGAGGTGAGGCACTGGAACAGGTTGCCCAGAGAAGTTGTAGATGCCCCATCTCTGGAAGTGTTCAAGGCCAGGCTAATGAAGCCCAGAACAACCTGATTGAGTGGAAGGTGTTTCGGCCCATGGTTAGGGAGTTGGAACTAGATGATATTTAAGGTCCTTTCCAAACCATTCTATGATATGTTCTGGCTTTTCTGCTTGTACTGATATTCCACACTGAAAATAGCTGATGGTCCCTACCTGGGTCTTTGGCCACCTGCAAAGCTCCAGCAGCCTTCCTGCAAGCTGTTGCTTTAAACCTAGAGAAAAATGAGCAGCTGCAGCCTTTTGGGCTTATTTGGTAACAGCTGTTGCTTGCCAGTGTGCTCTCTCTCTCTCTCATCTTGCAAGTATTCCTGGCCTTTTTCCCCTTTGGGCTCCTTTCTTCTTTCATTTTAATGCCCTCTGTGATTTAAGAGAATTGGTCATGAGAAAAGTTTGGTGGAGGACACAGAAACTTTCTTTCCAGCACCCATATGTGGCAGTGTGCTGGGAAACCTTCGTGAAGCCCTTCAGCCCTGTTAGAAGGTAAGGATTTGTAAAGCATCAAGTACCACTGTGCTTCTCTGCTTTTTCTTCCTCCACTCTGTGCGTGCCATGGAATCACTGGTACGAAGGCAGGACCATGAGTAAAACCTTCTTCCCTCTGAGCAACCTGCTCTAGTGGGAGGTGTCTCTGCCCACAGCCAGGGGATAGGACTAGATAATCTTCAGGGTCCTTTCCTTCTATGATTTCTCCCCTCTCTCCCGGCAGCCCCATGTGTAGACAACCCCCAGCACAGCCATGCCAGTGCCAGCTCAGGGGAAATCTCTGCACTGGCAGAAGGTTGTTCAGTAGTTCCTTTCCTTGCCAAGCCCAAAAGTGTGCCAGTCACTGGTGGAAGCTAAGATTTGGAATGCTTTTCCTCTCTTTCTGCCAACACAACATATGAGATGGTTGTACTCTTTGTGATATTTTAGTAGTTAACAAACATGTGCGTGCTGTAAGAAAAATCCTACATGAAAATGAGATGGTCTGTAATGTATGCCTTCCTTTACAGTACCTTTCAAATGATTTTTCCTTTTTTATTTTTAAGAAGTCTGTGGAACTGGAGCATAACAGAGGAAGACGGGACAAGTTGAGAAGAACCAACTGATAGGAAAATCTTCAAGTTTGTGGCTATCAGAGCAAAAGGCAAAAAGGTAGGATTGCATCCATGTGGTTGTTCGTCTTTCACCCACTCACATTGACTGTAATGGGACTGCTGGCTCTATGTCCCTGCCTGTTGGACACTCGCTTTCTAAAGTTGCAAGGGGACATTAAAAGACTCCAGGGGGATGGAAGCCAGACCAAGGCCGATTTTGCAGGCTTGTACTCCAAATAGTTTAGCTCCAGGAAAGCAAGTAAGGGCTTGTAGCACTCTGCATATGAGTTGGCCCTCTCCAACCCTGTGTCACTGTCTGAGACCAGCCCAACTTCACCACCAACTCACATAGAAATATATGAAAAAGAGCAAACCCTGCAATTTTTTTGCTGAAGCAGCTACCTGCCTAGTGTTCAAAACAGTGGCTTTATTTCCATAATGTTAGATGGCAGCATCATAACCTTTAACAGCACATGAATCAAAAGTTGTCAGCTTTTCCTCTCCTGCCATGAGCCTTGTGATTCTTGCCGTGTGCTTTATTTTCTTGTGGTTAGCCCAAGCTTGCTTGCAAATTTTTCCGGTTTAGAAATGTCCATCATTTCCTGTGGTCTTTAACAAGAGAGGAATGCCAGCCAAGGCAGGCAGCCTCTCCACACAGCTCTTTGCTCGTACACACTGAGGTTGCTCTCGGTAAACAAGGTCACTGCCTCTCCCTCTCTTGAAGCAAACTGCAACAAGACTCTGCTTTGTGCCCTTGTCCTGGCAGGAGGGGGGAATTGGGAGGCTAGAGGGGAAAACTGGCTTGAAAATGTCAAAAAAACAAACCAATCCCAAACCACCAAAAAGAACACCACAACTTTTTTCACCAGTTGTCGAAAAGAAATCTTATATACTTGTGTGGAAATTTTCCTATTACTGTTATTATTTCAGCTTGTAGTTGGGCATGGGAACATTTCCAAAGAAACCAGTACTCTGGGAAACCTTTTGTTTTCCAGAAAGGCTGTTATTCAAAAGCAATTAACATAAAAACATTTAAATTGTCTAACTTCAGAGACAGAAAAATGGAGGAAGGAAATGTGAGGTTGTGTGTGTGTGCATGCAGGAGGGAATACCACAGCCTGGGGTAATGTAAGAGGCAGAAGGAGGAGACGAGCACTTGGGTCAGCATTGGATGGGTGTAATTGCCAAGGAGGGTTGGGATGGTGAGACCCCACACCTGTGGGATGCAGGAGCTGCGAGGTCAGCTGGGGGCTGCTGTGACTTTGGAGGGCAGCACAAGACAAGGAGAGGTGTGGGGTCTGGGGCAGCAGGAGTTCCAGGAGTGAGGGTAGAGGTGCTCAAGGGTTTCTCCATTCTTCAGGCGTGGTATGAAATGTGTATTCTGTGTTTTGGCAGCTTTGAGTGCCTGTTGTCATGAGGTGCAGCTGTGGTTTTGAGACCAGGCTTGTGCTCCCAAATCCCCTTGCTTCCCACTGACGCTGCTTGATGAAGGCACTGACGGCAGCAGTGTTGAGGGTTTTGTTTTACATTTGTACTGCACAAGTTTTCTCCACCATTTCTCCAGTGGGTTTTGAACCAGCTGGCTGATTTCAGCCTCACTTGAGAGGGCAGAGGGTCTCTAGATATTAAAGCACTGTCTGATTGTGTGGAAATGGAGTTCAATCAGAGGGAGTTTCCAGATGCCCCAAGGCAGATCTCCTTGCCTCTTTCAAAAGAGCACAACTATTTTAAAGTGTGAACTGAACCATATGCAGCCTGAAGTAAGGTGTTTTCTCTTGCAAAGGGGGTGCCATAGCTGTAAATGTACAGATTATCTTTTTAGGCCTTTTGATGTTAATATCAGTTTTTCCTCCTCCTATGTTACCCCATCCCTGACCCTGCTCATATCAATGTGTCAGTCTCAGCGAGTCAGAAATGTGGAGATCTCAGTCCTCCTCAAGGGGCACCCAGGGGACTTGGGAGTCAGCCAGATGTAACACATCAGGGAGGAGACCCGTGGAAAGGAGAAGAGGCAGTATTATTGGGAAGGTTGAGTTCAGTGTGACTAGGAGACATGAACTGGAGTTGCTGAGGTAGAATGGAGGGATGCAGGAGTAGATGAAATATCCCAAACTACTTAGGATTCCTGAGATCAGTGACACTCAGAAGAGCCTACCTGTGTTCCAGAAGCACATTCGAAACAGAAATCCACAAAAACCTTTGATAAATAAAAGTCTGAAATGCAAAGGCTTGTTCTAAACTAGACAATGATCTCACACCCTGAAAAATCCAGAGAAGTGGGGCAAAAAGCATTGCATAAAAAGGCAAAAGGCATGTGAACAATAGGGCCTGCAGAGCAAAAACTTACTTCAAAAAAGGCTCAGGGCAGCATGTGATGCCAGTGGAAGGGAAGGAGGCGTCTGGGACCGTTCTTCTCCTGCCACAGAGGGAGGCTTTGCAGGATTTCAGGGCAGTGTTTCTGGGTTGGTGTTTTCCTGTAAGTCTTCCCTTCCGTTCAAAGGGCAGAAAAAACTTTTTAGAGATCATCAGTAGCTGGTACAAGAGTGTTCCCCCACTTCCATCCTTCTGTTTGTTTCAAGATCAATCTTTAATTGAATCAAGATGTTGTAGATGAGTGTCTATAAATAGGTTCTAAACTGTCCACCTTCAGAGGAATGTATGTGACCCAGTTCAAACACCAATATGAAGAAAGAAAAATTGTGAAATACATAGTTCCATTAGACACAGGAAAGTCCCCTTGTAGATTGTTTTACTCTTTGAGAGATACTTATTTACACTGGTTCCAGCAAATAATAGCATATTTTCTGCTTTGGTGCCCAGGAAATGCATTTTGGTAATAGATTGCATTCATATCACATGTTGTATTGTCACTGAATTTATGGCACAGATAATATGCATGCTTACTAGTTTCTCCTTCTTTCACAATTTTCAAAGAGTTTAATTTATGTATTCTATTACCTGATGTGCAGAAGGGATTTTGTTTGGATTTTTAACCAAATCCTCATTTGAAATACGTAATTTTTGATGATATAATATTCTAGGCTGACCAAATGATTTATCTGAGAAAGCATTTAGAATATTGTACAGGTTGTGAAACCTGTTTAAACTTCCAGTTTCATTTATATAACACAGTATTTAACTCGTCTGAGCCCCCAAAAGATTACCTGTATAAGTAGCAAAGGCAGACAGGATTCGGTTTTTGTTTTTCAATCTCTTTTCAACATATGAAATGCTTTTCCAACAGCTGGTTATGTAAAGCAAGGTTTATTGAGGTTATATTTTTCTGTACTTGACTCTTGGCACTGCATATTTCTCTTTTGTTATTTGCCTCACTTTTTGAGGGCTTGTGTGTATCATCCTTACAGCTGAAGTTCTGCAGCAGCCTGTGTATTTTGAGCAAAATATTTATTTGAAGCATAAATATATTTTCACGATAAAAAATACAAAGCTAAGGGTGGCTTACATCTTGAGTATGCTTACGCAAGTTTAAATAAATGAAATATGGATTTTTAAACTTTATCCATATTCTCTGAGCTTGATGCACGGTTACTATAGATAGTCAGCACTCAGAGCCAGCTACCATTTAAAGACCACCAACAACAATACTGTGTTTCTAGAGGTTTTGTCAAAATGAACTGCTCCTTATCTGTTCTGTGAAACCATGAAAAACTATCCTATACAACAGTGCTAGCTGCTTGCATACACACTGCAGAAATTTTCAAATCTTTTTATACTAGGCATGTTCTGGTTGGAAAAAAATTTCCTCACTGAAAGAGTGGTTAAGTGCTAGAACAGGCTCCCCAGGGAAATGGTGGAGTTCTGGAGGTATTCAGTAAACAAGGAGATGTGGCACTTTGTGATATAGTTTAGGGGGCATGTGGTGCTCAGTCGAAGGTTGGACTTTATGATCTTGAGATCTTTTCCAAACTTAATGATTCTATGATTCTATGAAATTTCTTGAAAGCAAAGTAGTTACTGTTTCGAGGTTAATAAACAACACATTGACCAGTCATAAATGCAGGCCTTAACAATCAAAATATAGGTGTCGTTTTGTTTTGGGTTTGTTTGGGTTTTTGCTTGGTTCTGTTTTGTTGTTGTTGTTGTTTTGCTTTTTGTTGAGTGGTAGATTCAGAAATAACACCCTAATGGAAGCTGCGAGTTTTAATATCCAAGGCAGTCACTAGAAGTCACAGACCTTGCATTATGATGAAATATAAAGTTGCCTCTAGCCACAGACAGCAAACAGTTTGTTTTGATAATGTTCTTGGGGCAGACTGACAGTTTAGTTTGTTGACTTTGTTCTTGCTTGAATTTGGGTGTTAATCTTGTTATGTAATGGATACATCTTAGGATGTGTTTTAAAACTTGTTAGCCTGAATACCAGGGTGCACAAAAGCAGGATAAAGAGATGGGTGGTAGAGGAGAAAGAGAGGTCCTCTGCCTACAAGCACATGATATGTCTCCTCTCCTTCAAGCATCAAACATACACTCTTTAGCAGAAAAACACAGGAGACAAGAAATCTCAGGGGACAACAGTCTGCCCCTGTTTGACTTGCTCACCAGTTTGGAGACTGCCCTCTGGACACCACATCGAAGGGCATCAATTGCTTCCAGTTCATCATTGTTCTTTGTGGTGGCAAAAGGTCAATGAGAGAACTTTGAGCTAGGTGAGGTCCGAAGTTCCCAGCAGCCAAGAAGTCCCTTGGGCTCCTGAGCCCTCTTATGGCCCTTACACACCTGAAGTGCTGTACTTAGCCAGCCACACCATGGTATAAAGCAGACAACCTCAATCAGAGAACCAGTAAATACGTAAAGCAGTTTGAAGTATGTGCCATCTGAAAGTAAGCATCTCTGTGAACCTTCAAGCTGGCATTTATATTTCAAAGCAGTAAATTCACCCTTTGCAATAAAAAATTCGAGGTATACATGTACAAGGAAGGACTTGGAGTAGATGTCTCGTGTAAAATATCAACTTGGAAGGTGTATCTGCAAGCACAGAAAGAATGTGGGTATGTTCAAGTCTGAACTGCACATGTCCAGCATTATATGGGGTACTTTCTTTTGCAAGAGGAGGGAAGACGGCTGGATTTTCTAAAATTTACTCTCTCCCTATATCTCCTTTCAGAGCCTTTTTAAATTTTCCGGATAGACCTGGCCTCTATAAGAATTTGGGTAGGAAATAGAAACCATATTGTTTAACACTGGTGACCAGTCACACAGCATATTTGAATCCTGAACAAAAATGCTTGGAGATATTGGTACGATTCAGCAACCCATAGGCAAAAAAAAAAAAAAAGAAAGATTTTATTGAACCTCTTCACCACATGGTTAGAAGAAAAGACTGTAAAAAATGTTATCCATTTGTGCTCAGAAGTATCAAGTACAACAAATTACATTTACTGAATACTTCAGTTACTGTACTTGGCAGTGAATTTGCTTTGACTCCAGGAGAGCATTACAAATGAAATCTTTAGAAGAGATGTCAACCGATTGTGCAATACTGGAATTTTTGCTCCTTAGGCCACAGTCCTGCCCGGTTCCATATTCACTGTGCTTATCAAGAGATGAATTCTATTAAGAAAACCGAAAATTTTTAGCTGTTCCTAACTACAGTAAGGCAGCATAGCAGCTAAGACATTTGGGATGAAACCACCATGAGACAACTGCAGTTCCAGCAGGATTTAGCTCAAGGATCATGTGGGAAGCCTTTCCCCTGCCAGACCAGTGATGAAAAAGAGACAGGGGGTGAGGGGGACACAAGAATCACCCCTCATGTTGGCCGAAGAGCCTGCAGACGGAAACAGGAGGGAAGCAACCACCGAGGCTGAGCTCTGCAACCCTATTTTACCTGGTGCCCACTTGGAAGAGCTGTGCTCTCCTTCCCTTTCTGAAATATGTCTTTTCATACAGCATTTGCCATCATTAATTAGAGCCTGTCCCTCCTGCATGCTGATCAAACAGTGCTGGCAAAGAAGAACCAGTATTACGAGCAATGTCTGACATGTGCTGGCCAATTCAAGCCATGAATTGCTTGCCTTAGGCCTGGCAGGTAGGGGTCTCCATTTAATTTTATTCAGAATTAAATTACTAACAGCAATGAAGCATGTGTAGACCATCCAGAAAAGGAAAGAGCTCCTGTTGCTGAGAGAAAGAGACCTTAACTCTCAGTTTCTGTTTTTCCCTCAAATACGTTTAAAACATTGACGCCTTCTCCTGCAGGAGGAAAATACCACCAGGTAAAAGATAGCAGCAAACACGTTAAAATTGCTGCTACACCAAAAATCAGGAAGAGGTGAAAAACAGCTGAGAAACAGTTCAAAGTCCAAACTGCCACACATCGTAGCAAGTACCTCGTTCAGTCAGAGAGTTCCAACTTCAGAGCACAGGTACTGTGTGCCAGACTCAAATGTCCTGCAAACAGAAATCAGCACTGAGTGGGATTTTGGCCAAACCTGCAGTGGAAATGCATGTCAGCCACAACGTGGCTTCCAAGTCTGGGTTGTAATGTTCCCCAAATGTAGTATAGAAATGAGATTTTGCTACCAAAATAATGTTGTTGGGAGCCTGGGCTGATTTATCAAGAAATGCCAGGGAGCTGCACTCACAGCGTGAACTTCGCTAGAATTTAATTCCAGCAAAGGGCCTGTTTTCACCGTGTTTCCTGTTCCCTAGAGAAACAGCTGCGGAAAGCAGTGGCCTTTGCAGCAAGCCTGACCCTGTGTCGCAAGAGACGGAGCCACCTGTGTGTGTGTGTGTCACCGTGCCCGTGTCCAAGCCAAACAGCTGGCTGCCTGGGGCGCCCGGCGGGCGGGGAGGTGGCGGTGCGGCACCGCCTGGAGCGGGGAGCGCCCGGCGCGGCCGCGGCCGCTGCTCCCGGAGCCCCGCGCTGCCCGCGGCCCGTCCTGAGCTCCGTGGCCTCAGGAAGGTACGGGAGCGGGGGAAGGGACGGGGTTTCCGCGGAAACTTATCTGTCTGGCAGATAGCAAGCCCAGCCATCCGTGTGTTCTGGGAGGTTCAGATAGACGCGTTACACCACTGAATGAGCCCCTGGGTCCCCAGCTGCTTGGCTTGGCGTGTGTTTGGCGGATGGTCCTGCGTGGGCCTGCTGGAAAAGTTCAAAGGGGATTTTCTCGGTTCTTCCCCCTTCCACTACTCCTGCCAAGGCAGCAGACCTCTGGTTCCTTTCTCAGAAACTAACTAAAGCTTTGCTCCGCTAAAACTTGGCCACCATCGGCCAAAAAAAAAAAAAAAGGTAAAATGTAATGGTTAATATAACAGTGGCTCTTCTGTAGAAAAAACATATTGCAGATTGGATGGCAGTCGTGTTTTTTTCCTTTTTCTCCCTTCATGTTTCTTTCCTTTTGCCATTTTTCTCCCTCTTAGCACATACATTTCCTCTGTGGTAGAGTTCCCATCACTGCAGTTTTAGGCATCCTCCATGACCAGTGCTGTGCTGGGGCCAGGCTAGGACAACAGGCCAGCTTGCTGGGATAGAAGCATTCCCCCTGTATGGAGAGGGAGGAGACAGGGACAACATGCCTCTCTACTTTTCCTGTCAGCATTCAGATGGTGGTTTAGATGATGATAAGGCACACTGAAGAAGTATGTACGTCTTTTAATCTAAGCTCATTAGTATGATGTGTGTGAAATATTTGCGTTAGTGAGCTACAGTGGCTCTGGATGGAAGGGAAAAGATTTTGCAGTGCTTATAGGCTGGATATTAGGAAAAAGTTTTTCATGGAAAGAGTGATAAAGTACTGGAATGGTCTGCCCAGGGAGGTGGTGGAGTCACCATCCCTGGATGTGTTTAAAAAAAGACTGGATGTGGTGCTTGGTGCCATGATCTAGTTGAGGTGTTAGAGCATGGGTCGGACTCGATGATCTTGAAGGTCTCTTCCAACCTAGAAATTCTGTGATTCTTGCCTAGCCTCAGTTCACCCACCCAGCCTGGCTCCCTGCAGAATAACTTGTTTTAAGGTGGATTTAGGAACCAAGATGCCACCCCCTTCTTACAAAGTTCAGTAGTTACTTGATTGCTTTTTGGTGTGAGAGTTCAGAAAAACATTCTTAAACCATGATGTCTCCAGAGGTTTGTGGTAAGAAAACAATGTTAATTTGCCCAGTCTAGAAGCAGAAAGATGAAAAAATAGTAAAGTACACTGTTCTTTGTTCCAAATACCTGAAATTAGTGTCTTTGTTGGAGGTAAGTGCCATAAATGGCTTAAATATTTTCAGGTTTTTCTTTCCTTTTGGAGCAGTGCTGTATTGCTGCCACAGCACTGCTGCACTACACAGTACAATCCACCTATTTACACTTTTTAATGAGCACTGACTCTAGTGTAGCTATTGCATTAGCTGTGCATCCATTATTTATTGTAGTTTCCAAAGGAGAGGGTGTCATATCAGCTTCTAAAAAGTTCAAGACAGCTGCCTGTGTCATGGAAAAATAAGATTTGATTAACAGAGGATGTAGGAAGCTAAAGTAAATACTAGAAACGTGTAAAGCAGTTATGGTAGTGTAGATTAGTACATATGAAGGGATGTGTAAATCTGAGTGCTTGACATGATTGATTCTTATGTCAAAAGGGAAGTCATTGTGTTATTCGGTTTTTAGTTGAAAGTCCCTGCAGACAGTGTTGGAGTTGTTTCAACATCCCACTCAATTAAAAATCTCAAGTATTGTGAAGAGTTGGGTCTGCTTTCCTATTTTTCCTGAATTTCAAATGTGGAAGGACACGTAACAAGAGAAAATGCTAAACTTTGAAAACTGTGTCTGTCAGCAAAAAGCACTGGTGTGTACATGCAACACCACTTTGTTGAACCACATAACTTGTGTTTAAAAAATATGCCACCATGAGATGTAGATGTGATGGTAGCTGAGTGACAGGACCATCTAGAAGGCAGGAGGAGACTCACAGGAGACTATGAGTCTTGCAGAGCCTTTGAGATACTCTTACCTCTCTCACACATTGCAGACAAGTGGGCAAGTTACTTAAATCAGTCACTGAGACACTTTCAGTTAGCTTGGTTATGAAAAGAGCATGAATTATAATATTCTACTCTGTCATTTAAAGAGAAATGTTTTACAGCACAAATCCCATTATTACGTGTACATATTAAAAAGAAAGATTGTGTTTTGTTTGGGTTTTTTTAGTTTGCATGGTTGGGGTTATTTGGTGGGGGTTTTTTGTTGTTGTTGTTTTTACAGCAGTTTTAAGACTTTTAGACTTGCTGAGAGGTAGGTCCAAGTTGTGGTTAAATCTGCAGACGATAGTCTTGCTGATCTCAGGATTTTCCAAATATTAAAATACATGTCTGGATTTCTCAAAGCCCCACAAAACTTCAAAAACATTAGACCCATTTCACCTTTCCCCAGATAACTGAGATGGCCATAAACTGCTTGAGTGTCCTGGTCCTGGCAAGATTTCTTGTCATAGACAGTCTCCTGAATAGCTCTTAGTGGCTTTTTAGCAACTTCAGGTATTATATTTTAGCAAACAAAATTAAAGTTTATCCCCCAGCTTTTGCTTAACTACAATAATTTATAAATAAGGTGCAACCCTATGTCATGCAGATGCTTTTCCCAGTCATGTTGTTTATATAAAAGTACCATTAAAAATGTCATGGAGCGGGGGGTGTTCTGTATGGAGATGTGTTTGAAGTTGGAACAAAGAAAAATCTCCCAGTAAACCCTGTCACTCTTGTGACTGTGATCACTGTGCCATCCCCAGCACTGCTTCCTACACGAGCCTGAGGCCAAGGCTGGAGGTTGGCACACATGGGCTGCACAGCTCTGGATGTGGGCTGGTCTAGAGAATTAGTTTTAGCAGAATCAAATGGAAGTCCTCACCTAGAGATAAGCCTGAAGTGCTCATGCACTATTAAGTTGCTGGCAAAACCTTTACAATGTATATATTCACACTCAGGATTTGTACATACATTTACACTCAGGGTTTGTAGGTACAGTTATGGTGTGACAAATATCCCAATCTAGACAAGTTGGCAGGAAAAGAACAGAGTAATACAAGAACAGTAAAAGAACAGAATAAGTGTCCGTGTGCCTTCTTGAGTGAAGTCTGGAGGGTTTCAGTGTGTCCATGTGTCTTTTTTTAATTTACTTAAGGCGGTTTAAGTTTCTCAAGTGGTAATTGCAAGCCTTGGACAGCAGAAATACACTTGCTGAAGTAAGCTTGTCCTGCATTAGGACAGCTGGCTGGCCCCATGGCAAGCAATTTTTTATTTTCAGGTGAAGCTTCTGACTTTGGCCCACCCTGGCATTTTGTTTATCCTCTGTAGAAGTCTGTCCTTTTTGGCAACATGGGCCATTAGCTTTCCTCTTGTGGTTTCAGTTTTTCTTCTTGCTTTTCACTTGGGAGGTTTCTTCTTCTAGTGGTTCTTTTCTCTTTTCAGCAAGCAGTTTCTGCAGATCTGCAGGTGAATTCCATTCATTCTGTATAAACCCCTTCCTTTTATTAGATTGGTCATGTATTTTTCAGTCCTGAGTTCTGGTGGCTTGTGAAGAGTTTTGGTTGGTTGCTTATTCAGTTCCTTATTGAGGGAGGGGAAATGAGAAATGGAGGAAATCACATCTCCCAGGAAGGTGCTGCTACTAATTATGCCTTGGAGATTATTACTTCATGACTCAGATATAATTAGTACTTGATCAAACTCATATGTGCTATTTAGGACAAAAGAATGCCTCTCCTTCTGTATGACCCAAAAAGTCAGCTGTTACTTCAAACATTCATTTTTAGGGGTTCAGGGAACTGCATCTGTAATTCTTATGAGTCCTAACAGCCCCTGAACCTCTTCCAACAGCTTCCATGCCTGCAGCCCTCCTCTTACCAAAACTTTGCCACCTATAGCGATACAGAGGTGCAAAGGAGTACTTTTAGGACCCCTCTTACTGCTGGATTCTGGTTGTCTTTTGAGAACTCTTTAGAAATATCTGTTGAAAGACGGAATTTTTAACCTTGTCCATGTCTTATCCATATCAAGTTGGCAAAAGCTGGAGGTAGAGGCTAGTGCAGCACGGATCATGAACGTAGTGGGGACATGGCCTCACAGGCAGAGAAGTTCTGAGAGAATGTTAAGAGGACCCCTGTCTGACCCTGATATTTTCTTTACTCCTCTAATGTTCATGTTTCATCACTTCAGATCCAGTGCTGGGAGCAACACCGTGCCTACTCTGATGACAAGGAGTGTGTGTTGTGTGAGCTGGTCAGATGGTAAAAGTGTTAAGTCAAAATCCACTGAATTGGTGAGACTCATTCCCAAATCTTCAGAGAGTTGCAGATCCCCAATAGAATCTGGGCTGGAGTTTAGACAGCCTGTGCCCAAACCTGCACTCCTCTATCCTCACACAGCTGCTGACTGGATCCTGGGTGGTTACCAAGCTATCCGAGGCTCTTGCCTTTGAGCATGCCCAGAGGCATGTCAGCCTCAGCAGAACTGAGCAGCTCAGTGCTAGGTCTGTCCCCCAGCAGCAGATGCAGCTCCTCCAGACTGCATCTGCAAAAAGGCTCTTGTAGGCTGCTGCCTTTGTTTGAGGTACAGCAGGGATGCTGCTGCAGCTGCTGCAGTTCCTGTTCTCCTTATCCCAACACCCAGGGTAAGGATGCTTCCCTGCACCCAGCCCGGTCCTCTCATATGGGCTGTCTCTTCTTTCAGCTAACAGATTCAAAGAAGCTCTCCCATTCTCTGGGGCATGTCTGAACTTCCAGGATTGTGTATAACTGTTTTGCAGAGGGTACAATCCCGATTCGTAGAGTTGGAGGGATTAATCAAGAATCTGTTAAATGCAGTGAGAATCTGTTGACTGCAGTGAGCAAGGCATGTATGTGAAAGGTGGAAGAGCAGGATTCCACTGTTTCTGCCAGAAATCATCCCTGTGGCTTGTGCCTACTTTTTATGAAAGATAAAAAATAACCTTGGGCTGACAGTTACTGCCTAAAGGCTCTGCAGAGGTCTGTGTGTCCCAGTGGCATTGTATACAGGAAATGTACAGGAAGAATGGCATTTGCACACTCTGTCCCAGTGTGATGCTTCAGAAGGACATTTCAAGGTCCACAGAGACTTTTGCTTTCAATTCATTATTAGGTAAATTAAACCCATGTGGAGAAAGCTGTTCCATGTGTTTCAGGGCTGGGTTTCACAGTGGGGGTGGATGTGCTGTTTCCCAAGGGTTCAGGAGGCATGGGTCAAACCCACGGACACAGAGCACCTTGTGCCTCACTGAGATGCTGACAGTAATTCTCAGTTTACATAGCTCATGGGAAGGGCTCACATAACACTGGAAAGGAGTTGCTGGTACTTATTTCTTAGCTCTCTGATTTTGTACAGCCTGGTAGAAGAGATGAAGCATAACAAACAAATTCTTGGTTGTTAGGGGCCAGAAATGCTTGGTTGATTTTGCTTTACCAGTTAAAATAAGCCACTTTATTTGGAGGAGAATAAGGTTTGTGCCTATTAGCTGCTGCCACTTGTGCACATGAGATTGATGTCAGCCATTGACTTCACATCACCACCTATGACATATATATACCTTCTGGAAAGGCACAGTTTGAAGTGGTCATTTAAGCTCTATTTATATTCTTTATTTCAAATATTAAGGCCACCATAATGCCATATGTATTACTTCAGAGGATTACATATCATACCACAGAGTGTTTTATAAATGATTTCTCTTCAACATAGCCTCATATTGTCAGGCCAATTGCTTCTACAGTTCCACTTTCAGTCCCTCCACCTTAGTCTAGGTCCAGTTCTTGCTGAAATTCCTGAAATTCTTCTTTATTAAGGTTATTATCAGATCCCATATGGCTTCAGTTGAATGAACAAGATTTGGGCTCACAGACAGTTTATTAAAAGATCCTTAATTCTGTCCCCTTTGCATCATCTTTATCCATTAGTCATGGAACTAATGACCAGACACACAGTATGCAGGCGATGCACGTGTGTTTAGGGTGTCCTTTTAAAAGCATTTCCTCCTCCTGGGAGAAGACAATCCAGAGAAGCTGCTGTCCCCCAGGATATAAGTGGGATCACAGCAAAAATTCAAAATTCCCTATGAGCCTTGCTTGCTCAGTGCCCAACTCATGCCAGGTATCAGCCAAGCAGACCAGGCCTACCTCTCTGCTCACAAGGGTTTATTGCTGGACATTTATCAGCTCTATACAGCAGCACTGAATGTGCACACCCCCCATTTATTTCAGTATGACAAGGCAGGAAACACTTTCTTCCCATGCACAGGTAGGCAGCTGTCTTGAGAAATTCCAAAACCTGACGCTGAGAACTTGCTTGTGTATGATCTGCACTGAAACAGAAGTACCCACACAAGGGGCACCCATTCTCCTTTACCGTAAACTGTGCTTTGGATTCAAGACTTGCTGAGAAAAGGGACACTATTCACGTGGGCTCTGACTTGTAAATGATTTCTTCACTTGAGAGATGAGTAGTTTTCACATCCCAGCTTGGGGACGTTGGAGAAGGCCTCAGGCAGTCCATGAGCCAGGTGCAGTTTTCTGGGGTGCGGTGCTGAGTGTGCTGGAGTCAAACAGAGCCCCAGCAGTCAGCATGCGATTCCTGGGGGGAGCTCTTGCCCAGAGGAGAACACGCTGGTAAACAGTAACCACAGCCAGCCCCAGCTTACTGTCTAGTCCACTAGTCCTATGCTTTTTGTGTTTTCAGAGATTTATTGATTTTAGACTACAGTGGCAAGAGGCAGCAATGACCTGTACAAGTGACTTCATAAGTCATAAACCATGTGCAATTACACAGGCGGTACTAAACTACTACAGTAGTTTAAACAGTGTTTGTTAGTTGTTGTTATTACCTCTCCCGAGAGCTTAGTGCTATTGCTGTCTGTAGGCTGTGATTTACAGTAGTGTAATCACCTGAAAATACTGGGTTTGTTAAGCTTCTCAGGTAATACAAAAATGAGTCAAGCAATACTTTCAGGTACCAAATGGACTTAAAATGTTTTTCTTGCCTGAAGATGTATTATTTTATTATGTTCCACCATCCACTTGCCAAGAGACATAGTGGTCTTTCATTGGGGAACACTTACTCAATAAAGAGAATTATAAAGGAATTTCTGTGACTTGTAATATTAGTGGTATGACCATAATAGTGTGACTGCATGTTCAGTAACAATACAGATATCACTTGACTCTTGTTTAAAAGAGCACTAAGTCAGGGTTTTCCTCCTGAAACCTGGCATCAAGTCTGTGAAACTCTCATTTCTTGAAGTAATTCAGGAAGAAAAACTATGTGCTATTTGAGAATGTAGGCCACACACATTGTTAGAGATTATAAGAGGCCATAAAATCTATTGCTTCGTTTTCTAGTAATAAATTATTGTTGCATCAATTTATTTAAGATTACTTATCTCTTCAGGAAAATTATTGTCATCATGCTTTTCCAGCTTTTTTTCTTAACAAGGTGGACTTGTAAAAGCCTTTTTAAGTTTATACTAGTTAATTTTTAGTTTGATATTTTGTACCAGTAAAAAGCCTTCCCATTGCTTGCTTTCATTTTCCTCTGTCAAAGGACATTAAGGCACATCTCCTTGAGTATGACTGCTACTCCCATCCTCCACGGAAGCCCGTATATAGCAATTCCATAGGGATCTAGAACACTGTGATGGGAGAAAGCCAAGAAATACAGGACAGTGAAATGGAGGGGCTCCAAAATGACCTGGCCCAAGGCCTTTATCAGTTGAATTTTGCAGCTTTCTAGGATGTGGAGCCAAGGTCATTCCTGCTTCAGATGCAGCTGAGGGAAGGGCTGGGGCAGGAAGTTTCCATGGGCACACACCTGCTGTTTGAAACAGCAGTGAATAATCAAGGGAAGAGCCCTGGAGCTCCAGCACCCTGTTTTCCCTTCCTCTAAAGAGCACAGAGGCAGCAGCTGCAGCTGTTGATTGCTTCATTCCTCTCAGGGCTCCCAGCAGACCCCCTCCCCTTGGGAGCAGCTTGCTCTGCAGTCCCTGACCCCATGTGGCCCAGCCCCTGTCCCAGCTCAGCACAGCATCCTCGCAGCACCAGGGCTTAGGCCACACCACCGGGCAGCTCAGCTACAGTGGTTCTGCTGCCCTGGGGCAACAGTTGCCTGCTTTGTCCTGGCCTTCGGGGGCAAGCAGATCCACCCAAAGCTACTGCAGTCTTAAATAAAAGCAGAAAATCCCACAGCAGGCTGGAGACAGCTCCCCGTCTCCAGTGTTTATTAGACCAGTGATGTGTGTTGGGCAGGAAGCTGCACAGGAAAACAGGAGCTTGGCCTCTGGGATAGGGCAAATGAGGCACGGAAAACGTGCTTTCCACCTGCCAAAAAAACTGAGGCCAAAGCTTTGCCAGTTGGACTCTACCATGAGAGTTGCTGGACAAGTTCACTTCTCATTAATGTCAGCGGGGTTTCTGTGGGCACTTAGCAACCGGTGTGCTGTGAGCCCTTACAGGGGGATGATGGGGAACATCACAGTGCAAATGTGTGCACGGCTGAAGCCATCCACAGTCTGTGTGAAGTCGTGCTCTCAGGTGATACTTCCCACACAGTAATGGTTGTACTCTAACAGACTAGTTCTCACTCTGACTGCTGGCTTTCTGCTTTAGAGAGATGGCAGTGCTATTAGCCAAAACATATTCTCCCCGAGTCTGAAATGGTATTCATTGCTGCCAATCTTTTATAGAGCTTTTCTTTTGTCCTCTTTTCCATTTTAATTCAATTTATGTATGTTTAACTACATAATATCCTGTAAGTACTTATATATAAATGTACTTCTCAGTTTTCACTTTTTTTAAAGCTGTCAATAAAACATTTTAAAACTGCTCTTTGGCACAGATAAGCTTTTCACTCATCCATTTTCTCTTAAATAAAGCAAAGGAGGTACTGCTCAGTTCTCTCATAGAAGGCACTGATGAGAGCAGCAGGTTCACGTGCTGTTTTCAAAAGTAACTCAGCAGGACTGAATGCCAATGCACATGTTTGTCACTAAATCTGTTCTGTCCTCAGCTTCCTGCTAATTGAAACCTGGTTTGATTGTTCCACTTAGTAAACTGTTGTTGATTGATGTAATGCCGAATGGTGCTGGTGGCTGATTCATCACTCTTGGCTTGACCATTGCACAACCTAATGAGTAAAAGGGAGGTACTACTGACTAGGAACAAAAGGCCAACAAGGCAAGAAACATGGAAGGGAAGAAAAGGGAATCTCATAGCCATCACATGGATACAGAGCATTGAGAGAAGAGTCACTATTGTTTTTGTCAAATTTAAGATGTATTTGCTTTTCTGATGCTGATTTATTCAGCAAGACACAGATTTTTGAAAACAGAATGCATAAACGCTGCACGTGAGAAATTAGCTGAGAAGCAACATCTTAATATAGAGTGCAGGAGTGCCTGGAACACTTCTGACAGTGGAGGAGCCTGGGCTCCTACACAGTCATTCCCAAAGAATGTAAAAAATATTTGTGGGAGAGAACAAACTTGTGAAATCGATTTTTCTGAGCTGCTGTCTGCTTATCTAAAACAAAAATGATCTTACAATGATCTTGCAGTTCTATGTGTTTCCTTTTCATATCAATGTTAAGCTTATCTTCTAAACACATGTTCAGTACGTAATGTACGTTAAAAATATCCATTATAAAACTCAATGCAAAGAGAATGTGGCTTGGATGCTTGCTGGCATGCAGAGAGAAACATTGTCTTATTCTTTTTTATACCGTGATACAGTTGTAGCATTATCAGATATCTAGGGCTTTGAAGGATCTATTGAAAGCATGTCAAAGACTTTTAGAATTTGTTTTTGGCAATATTAGATCACAAAAACTGAGGAATGAGTCCCACCAATGTTCACTAAACAATGTATCCGATTATTGTTTTTCCTATTGTGGAGTTGAAATTAAACTAGCCTTAATAACACCCTGAATATGTATTCTTTCAATTGGAAAAACTTAATTATTATCATGTCTATAGAAATTAGCATTCAAAACACAGCTGAGATACTGAATAGTCACCACTGTGCTGCTTGTGCAGGCAAAGAGAAGAGTGTGCCTTGCACAAGATCCCGATGTCCAGGGTGGAGCTTCCTGAGTCAGGAGTGCTGTCTGCTGGTCAGCACCTCACCACCCCAGTGACCTGGGGAGTCCAAGACTAACAAACTATGGCAAAAGTGTTCCACTTGGCGGTTTTGCACGTGGGAAAAGAGCATTTCCACAGCAAGTGGTAACTTGTGTAGCAGCCAATTCTAGTGCCACCACTACAAGACTGTTGATGGAGCGTGGGAGTGAAGGCTGTGTGACTGGGGGCTGGGAACAGCTCAGCCTGAACTCAGAGTCCCGATTACAACCTAGCAAGAGTTTAAGGCTGGGACAAAGACTCAGAGGTGGAAAGACAGTAGCTTGTCATAAGAAAGAGGACAGGAAGAAAGAATGGGCAGAAAACCCTCTGCCCCTTTTCCCCTAGACTTAGTTTCAGGAAGTCATGGTCATTCTTATGCTGGCATGTTGGCATGTACCTGTCAATCATCCCCCAGCAAGAGTCCAAACTCTCCATCACCTTCTAAAGTATGACAATGCTGCATTGCTCTCAGGTATTTGTTTGGTGTCTCATGGTGCAAAGTTCAGTGTTCTAATGTAGAAGGTCTTTCCTTGCTGAAGGCCATCTGGGTGTCAGAATGCCAGTGGAGAGTGAAACCTGCTTTTTAGCATCTTTTTTAAAAGACTAATTTCCTCATACTAATTAGTACAAATACTGTAATCACTAGGAAAGGTAGAAGAATAGTCAGGTTGTGAAATGAAGCACTCAAAACCTGCAAAGTGTCATGATTAAGAGTTACAGGGTGATTTGATTGGATCCTGTTACACATGTTCACTGATGAGTATGTAACAAGCAATGTATTTCACAAGCAAGCTTGAGTCCAACTTTATTTATGTTGGCAGTTAATTCAATACAAACATTTGTGTCTTCATTTCCACAGTGCCACAGAACCCTGAAGAGTCATCACAACAGCAGTACTTGCTTAGTATTTTAGCTTTGTTTTACAGATGGGACAAACTTCATAGCCAAGTGGCAAGCACATCCATTAAAGCAGGTTTAGACATTTGGATATCTTGTTACCTTTTGCTAATTCAAATGACAGTTTCTTCTGAGTCAGGGTAGTACATAAAATATATAGGGTGGAGATGAAATCCTGCCTTTACAGAAATTAATATAAATGAGACATCATAGTACAGATACATACCCTTAACGTCTAAGTTATTCTGTTCACCAAAATAAATTGCTAACAAATTGGCAAACTAAAAAACATCAGCATTTATGAAAATTAAATCCATATGTTCTTCAAATGCATGTATCATCAACTACTTCCAGATGTAAAAATCCATGGATAGTTTTAAAGAATCTCAGTCCCACAGTCAGTTTCCATCACGATACTCCAAATGAGCACCGTTCACAAGCAATATACAAGAATATTTAGTCTGTTCAGGAAACAATACTTGTTGCTTTCCTTAGAGCCAGGTATCCTGTAACCACATCTGAAGGGAGCATCCGAATATAGGCAAATTCTTCGATAGTACTAAATCTTAGCTTGCTCTGTGGATCTGTGTAATTTGCCTGAGAAAGAAACAATGGTAGAGATAAAGTTTAAATAAAATTTCTAACCATAGTAGTAAAAGAAATAGCTTAATTACAAGACCACAAAACAGTGAGTTTCTCTTCCTAGTAACATCACTGCTGTTCTACCATGCGGCCACAAGTCTGTCTTTTTTTCTTTCTCCTCATGAGAGAACTTATGAGAAGTTAACAGACCCCTATAAAAGCAGATTAGAAATGCATTAAACATAACAGAGGGCTGAAGTAAGTTGCCTATAAAACACAGTGCAAAAGAAATTCCTCAACTCTCTAAACTCACCCTAGCAACTCTGTGCCTTGTGCAGTCTCCCTCAAGGCAGCTCTCCAAAGAGTCAGGCTGCTGCCAATAAATTACCCACAAAGAGGCTGAATTATGGGTGCTCTGATAGCTTTGGACTGCCTTTCTCTTGCTGCATACAACTTAGCTTTTAATTTACTTTAAAGTGGTTGTTAAAGCTAGGGAGTCTCAGTTTATGGTTCTGTGACTGAACTGATAAGAGATTTGAACCCGGTGCTGTGGTTTGCTCCAGATGCCTGCTTTCAGGATAGCAGCCTGGCCAGCTCACCCTGGGCTACGCTTGTATCCTCTGCTATATTTGGACCCTGAGTGACTGGGAGCAGTGCCAGCTTCCTTCTATCCTCTCCCCTTCCTTGTTGCTACAGAAACCTGGAGCTCGGCTGAGCTCAGGGTAGGCCAGGAGGCTGCACTGGGAGAGGGCAGGCATCAGAGCATTGCCTCTCTGCACTCAGCCTCCAGGACAATCCCTGCCTCTTCAGCACTGGATTACCAAGCGTCTGCCAAGGCTCCAAAAGTGTCTTCTGCGCCTTTCTTTAGCACAAGATGGTGGCAGGCTGCAAGGCACAGGCAGTTGAGATCCCTCAAGACATTACTACTAAAAATAGGAAAGGTCAGGAAGAGCTGGAGTAGTCCCCCATGCCACACAGTTATAGTGCAGAGCACTCCACGCTTTTATGCTGGAAAGCATCTGTTGACCATGGTAACAATCCAGCCAATCATGTGGTCTGACATGACTTAGAAAATTTAGTGTTATTTATAGCTTGGTTTTCTTTACAAATAAATGCTGCCAAGTTAATTAAATGTAGTCAGCTAACAGTTCAAGCCATCAATTAAGTTTCAAACAAATGGCAACGTTAGAACATTAGGAGTAAATTTACCCCTGCTGGTAACTTCATGGTTACAGCAGGTACAAATTTACTTTTATTTCACTCTTTACATGTGGCCTCATGTAAGAAAAAGCTAAGCAATTAGACTGTTTTTCAAATGTGCATGATTCTGTGTAAGAGTAAATAAGCAATATCTGCAGTTTGTATTGTGCACTGATCTAGGTTAAAAATACTATGGCTGCTCTTCACTGTTGTGGTATTATGTACTGGGCTGTACTGTTTGCAGACACTGATGTATGGTAACCAGCCATTCATGCCATGGCTTCAGCCTGACAAGAAACTTTACCAATACACCAGCAATCATTAGAGATTAGAATATTATATAAAGATGAATTTGCAAAGAAAAACTCTGTCGTGTTTAAAAACTAAGTCAAAGGCCATGGACACATGCTCTTAAAATACAATAACCTAGGTATCTCAGTCTGTTTCTATAGTAACAGGGCTGATACATTTTCAGAAGAGAAGTATAAACATTTGAAGGTTTGGATTTTTTTTTAAATCTGATTTACAATAAATTACTCTGTTTTGCATGTTAAAATATCTAAATACTCATCTTGCAAGTTTGGAAATAATAGGCTTATTTTGCAGTGTCAATACAGTAGATAATAGCTTTAGAATTTTAGGCTGCCTTACAAATATAAATTGGCTGCTCTGCTGAGACCACTGGTAAATTTAATTCCATTTGTGCTACACACAGGAAGAGAAGGGGATCAGTAGAATTTAATTGTGGCATCTGATATAAGAGCAAGCATGCTGGTTGAGAATGTTTTAATACACTTCTCTTTTTGTACCTAGTAGACAATTTAATTCTTCCCTAAATGGGTAATGCTAAGGAATTTTCCCCCCATGGGGAATCCAGCATTCCCACAGAAAATACATTCTTACACAAATGCTTTTATATTTCCCGCAGAAAATACAGGGACATTTTTCTAATACTGCATTTCTACAATATTCTATTGTCCCACATATCCTCCTACTAGGAAATGATCTTGAAAGCATATTTAGTGCTTCTTATGAAACATTTCTAGCCTAGCAATTTAAAGGACACACCGTCTCAGATATTTGATTTAAGAAAGGGTGTTTTAAAATGTGGTAATTTTATCACAGTCTGGAGAAACCTTGCAGGCCAGGTAAAATAGGAAACTTGACTCACAGTGCAATTAGAGGATGGAAAATTAGGAAAAAAAAAGTGGAAAGAGAAGAAAAGAAAAAATCAGCACTGAATGGCTTTGTATAGAGAGTGTCTATACTAAGCTAGAATAGTTATGGTACATAAATCACTGATGGAAAAGAGGTGCTGGTAAATAAACCTGTGGAACTGAGAGAATTTCCTAAAGTTTAACTGACCCTTAACTGGTAGGGTTGTGGTCTCCACTCCCATCTATACCCTGCATCATCAGCTCACTATAGCTGCAGCAACTGATTAGTTTTGAAATACATCAAAGGTTAGTGCTGGAAAGCATTATTTGGTTCTTTGGAGATGGGGCAGGAGTCTGCCTGGCTAGAGGGAATGATCTTCCCCGAGTTTGTGAGCAGTCTCTTCTATTTGCTGTCTGCCAGTTCCTCTGGCAGAGGGAGATGTTGCTTTTCCACTCCCTCTTGAACACCAAGAGTTACCAGCCTTTATCTGAGCAACTCACTCCCTTTCCAAACCACATTCAGAGGCACAGGCTGGACACGCGACACCTCCTAGGTGCCTTATTTAAATGTGTTACTTAAAAAATAAAGTCTAAGAAAACATATGCTACCAAATCAAGATCAAGTGCTAGGATGTGCAGGACTACAGTTGGTGCTAGAGCTGTTCTTTGATGCCTTACGCTAAATATCTGCTATAAGGCAGCCCTTAGTCATGTGCTCACCCATTTTCTGTCCTAATGAGGACTTTTTGCCTAATTTAGTGCACAGAGTGCAAGGTGGTATGCTGGTCTGTATCAGCACAACAAATATGCCCCTGTAAGGACATCTCCAGGCGGTGATATCAAGCCTGTGAAGGTGGACTAGTGCCCTGCAGGTGAGAAACAGATTAAACTGGGGAAAGTCACACGGAAGTTCTGTGCAAGGCTCTTTGATGTTACCAAGTTTTCATTATTGTAGCTACTTTGTAGCTGTGCAGCTAACTCTGTAGCTAACCATCACTTAAGCATTTTTTACTCCAAAATACAACATTCCCATTCACTTCAATTGTAAAAAGTGCACAGGCTGCTGCAAAATACCTCACTGGCGTTTGAAGGTGAAAAGTGAAAAGATATGCTGTTACTAACACCTATTCTGTTTTAAGTAAAAATTATTCATGTAACATAGAAACAGTTGCAACAGGAGATACAAAATTTTTGTTGGGCAGAATTCAATGACTTTACTCCTGTTTTGTGCCAGCAGATTCTTTGGGGAGTTCAGGCACCAAATTGTAACTACCATGACTTTCTGGAGCATGTGCAAACCGTATCTAAATCAAATGTGGTTCTTTTTTTTCCCCCTTTCTTTAACAAAAACACGTAAAAGAGCCCATCTGTGACACACAGGCTATACATCTGCCAAACTCCAACTTTCAGCTCTGAAGCATAGGGGTATTTGAAATTCTCAACAGTCTCTGCCAAGTGTCTGTTTTGGGCTGATTTGTGTGAGGCAAAGTTTAAGAGTAATGATAACAAGGGTTTGTTTTTATTTTTTTTTAACCTGATGGAAAAGAGGCCAAACAACAAAATTTTGCCTAATCTCATAATTGAAAATTGCTGAGCCACCTTTTTAAAACTTCCTCTACAAGATACAATGAAATAAGTTCACATCAGGCAAACAGCATGGAAAGTTTCAGTCAGTGTGGGTATACCTTGGCAAAGTTAACAGTCATAGAGACTGTGGACTACCAGCTTTCCCTGAAGCTATCTTAAGAATTAGAAATTATGGGCACCAATGTAGATTCTACAGGTGAGAAAGAGGTGTCATAGGAGTTACTTGGCAGGACAAGGTATGTAGTCTGTCCTGACATCTATTAACAACCTAAGGATTATGTGATGTGTGACAAGTATTTGGGGTTTGGTCCTAAATCACTGGATAATTATTAGGCCCAAGTCTGAATATGAACCTCAGCATAGCATCTTTTACAAAACAAGGCACCAGCGCTATTTCATTGTGGAAGGTGAGATGCCAATTTTGAGGGGAAAAAAATACTTACTGGAAGTCCTGAGATGTCTGAATATTTCTTAGCAGGTTTAAAGGAAGGAGGAGCATCAATATTAAAATCTAGAGAGAAACAGAGGCATAAACTCAGTGTCATATATATATATATTCTATAACATAAACCTACTCTCTGAGGTCTCTATTAACTAGCAACACTAAGGCAAAGAAATATGAAGCAGAATCACCTCTGAAAACATTTATCCTGTTAGCACTGTAAATCACAGCCTGATCCTGCTCACTTATTAATAGAGTTCAGCAAGCAGAACTGCCCTCCCCAAAAGGAAAATGCCAGAGCCATTTGAAATGAGTCCATTTCTTCCAAGCCTTAATGAATTCCCTTGCACTCAGTCACGTGCAAGGAATAGCCATTATCAAACGCACACTGTATGTTAAGACCGTGAAACATTGCTCAAGATTGCAGCTCTGAAATACTATAATCCAGAAAAGCAAAGTAATCTTTTAAATCAGTTAAAACTTTAAGCATGTACCACTTTAAGCCCAGTCAATGACCTAGAAAATTGTCTGAATGTTTAAACTGAGTGTTGGAAATTGCTGTTCTTTGGTGTTCTTTAGATAGCAATTATCATTCATAAACATTTTTTAAGATACAGTTGGTATGCTTAAGTAGTTAAATCCCCAATTTTGGATGTTTACAGAAATATCTTGTACCTGACTAATTTCTTTCCTCTTTCCTGATCTCCCCTGCAACTCATTCAGATGCTATGTTCAATTCACACTCCATCCATATCAAATTTCTAACTCATCAGCTCATAATTCAAAAGACCCTGATACCACAGACAGCTGGTTTTAAATATGAAACTGAATTTCTTTTCCCTCCTTCTTATAAAAATCCTGTAAATTTCTGGTTGCAAACAGAGCATAGTAGAAATAGCAACATCAGCAGACTGTCAGTTACAATGGCCAGGAACACACAGCAGTCTGCATTTTTCTGTAACAGTTGCGTCTAAAACACTTCAAAAAACAGCAAGCTATTTTTGGATAAAGCACCAAGCCTGACAAAAAGTATATGCATATGCTCAGTTTTGAAATGCCTCCACTTGCTTAAATAAAATCTGAGGATTGCATTCTGCCGGCAGCTACGTTCAGTAGTATCCTACTTTACAAGCAGACTTGAAGAATATCTAGATTAAGACCACTGCTGTAACTTTACTCCTGGATGTAACCAGCTAGGACTGCTAATCAGTACTGCTAAGAGTGTAGTTTCAGCTGTGCTGCACTAAAGAGAGGATGTAGAATTTAAATCTCCCAAGAATCTAGGATAAGGAGCTGGATAGGAAGCTTGGGCTGAGATCTAAGCTACTGTAGGTATGTGGCTTAGCAGAAACTATCTGAAAAGTGATCAAATAGAGCTAATCAAGCAGCAGCCACCCACCAAAAGACCTCTGGACTGTACAGAGAGGAGGAGGCACCTAACCAGTGAAAAGGTGACAAAAACCTCATGGGAATAAAGGTTTCTGACTCGGTTTGGATAAATACATTTTCCTTATTAAACTCTCCCCTCAAATGTATTTGAACTTTGCCATAACACTCCAAATTATTTGCTTTCCCCTACTTTCCACTTAGGGCTGATGAGTGTGGAGTAATCTTAAATGTACTACTGGACCCTGTTCAAGCAGGATGCTGCATGCACTGATGAAATAATTTCGGTTAGTTTTAAAGAAAGTTATTTGTGTGGATTCTATTATTTATAAATACATGCAAAGCATCTAAGCAGCTTACAGCTAGGATCATTTAGTTGCCATGGCAATGCCCTTTCAGAAGCAAGAATTTGTTTTAGGTTCTTCCACGTTCTGTTCTTCTTGCCAGCTGCTGCTCCACCAATGCCGGAGTGCTAGAATTAAAAATATAGTGTTTAGAGAAAATAATAAAGAAAGAATACTATTTCAGAGCATGACACTTCCATTTCATAGTCTTTCTGATATGTCTCATCTTGTCATGAACCATTTGTTATTCTCACTTATTTCATCAGGAGGCTACTATACTGTACACTTTAATCTTGGCTGCAAGCAAAATCAAAGCTTTTTGGACCGTGTCAAAGCTTCTATGTTTCTGATTAACTGAAAGAAATTAAAATCTGCTTTTTACATGGAAATAGAAAATCAATGTGGTTAGGCTTAGCCTGAGATTACAGGATTCTGTATGTACTTCCTATCATATTAGAAGTTATTACTATGAAGTTGTTTCTAAAATTATGATTATAAAGCTAAATTTCCCCTCTCCTTTTTATGGCATATTACAGGTGCAGCTCTTTTACAAATTATCCATGACTGCTGAAAACACAACTGATCTTGCAAAATGTAATGAATACTATGAGAAACTTTCTGGAAATTTTATTTTTCTTTCAAAGGCTAGCAGACAGAATAATAGAAAAAGAATAATAAATAGAATGTTGGCTGCCAAGACAATTTTGCATTTTGAAAGGAACACTAATGGAAGGCTTGCCACAGGTACTATAATGGCAGTTGCAGTTATCAAATGTGATTGCTGCAGAGTAATTTATTTATGTCCCTCCAGAGACAGAAGCTGCACAACATACTGTACTACTTCTAAATGATCAAAGGACACAGATTTACAGCTTAACTTTGGAAAAAGAAAATGTTCTTACAATTGAGAAGTTGCTATTTCTGTTAATAATTACTACTTGCCCCGTGAGTCTCACTGAAACACAGCGAAGTTCTGTAAACACACTTCTGCCTTGAATGTTTATAAATTAACCAGTTAAATTGATGAGGATGAGAGGAGGAAAGATTCAATGAGAAAGCTTTTTTTTGTAGACATAAGATCTATTCAGAAAAGATGCTCATGAGCTGATGATACACTGGGTTTTGCTGATCGATATCTGATTTAAAACATAGAAGCAAATATTTGCACCTAGAGTAACACCTTGGTTGTCCAAAGACCATCATATAATAGAGACTGCTACAGCATGAGATGAAACTACATATACTTCCACATTATTAATTCAAATTCATTGCATGAATTTTCCCCCAAATCACTGCATAATGATTTTTTGTTCAGTAGTCTCAAAACCAACCTCTGTTTTTATATGACCTTACGCCTCCTAAAAATGGGGCTGAGCATCACCTCACACACCTACAATGAAAAGGAAACGACTGCCAAGCACCAACGAACCAAACAAAGTTCAGAGAAAGCTGGAGCTAGGACGGGTGGAGCTACTAGTCTACAGCAGCTATTGCTCTACACCAGTGTCAGGAAGTCTTCCCCTTCCCCATTGCCAAAGGATGTAAATTCCAACCAGAAAGTTTAGGAAAAGGTCAGTTCTTCCTCCTTGTCTTCTCTTAAGTCTATCCTCTGCAGTGAGCTAATGGTTCAAAATTGGGCATACATATGAGAGATAGACAGTATTTGATTTATTTTCTTCCTTCTAAGGCAAATTAGGCTGGAAAGATGGAAAAATCCATCCAAATTCTTACTACCAGGTCACACCAATGAAATGCTGATTAACACTCAATGCATTTCTTCTCAAATTAGTTACTGTATTGGAGGCGACAATTTCATGGGTTTTATTATAACTGTCTATTATTTCTGCAGCGGTTGCCAAAGACCCTGTATATTCATTATTATTTCAAGCATGAAGACATTAGTATTGCCTCTTCGGAAATGGTGACATCCCTCTAAGAACTGAAGGATCAGCTCAGGGCCTGATGGATATTTAAATCCTATATGGAAGCTACATGGGATGCCTCTGGGCACAAAAGGAGCTTTTGCTATAAGCCCCATTTCTCAAAGATGCTGGTGCTTGCTGGAGGATTAGTGAGCAAAGTATACGGTCGTTTGCATGCCCCTCTCATGACTGAAGTTGTCTGCAAAGCAGATGTAGAGCAACTCACATGTCAGAGATTAATTTCATACCCCCTGCCAAACCCGTGCTTAGCGAGCTGTGCGTTGCCCGATTACTCGTTATGTGCTGTGGGATATTGTATCTTGTTCATACAGGATGAAATCTGGGATAAAATCCTTCTTTCTAAGTGCTGGCTTACGACCAGCAGTCTGAGAGGTTTGCTTGTCTAGAAAGCATTTGTACAGTGTGCCAATGAGTTGGCCTTGGCACAGCAAGATAAAAAGATACCAAAAACAAACCCAGCATTACTAACTTAATCTTCTTCACCTTCTCTCCTAGTTTAACCCTCAGAGTGTTAGGAGCCTGCATTTCATCAGCTGTCAGTGTTTACATGCTCTGAATGCTGGCAGGCCAGACTTCTAGGAAGCACAGAGCATTTGGTTCTAAATCTAGCAATGATTGGAAGAAGACACTACAAATCTGTTAAGAGTTTCAGGGACCAGAAGAGGAGCAAAATGCCATTTATTAATGACTCTGGCTAATTTGTAGCTCAACTGCTTTGCAGCCTGCCTTGACTAAGAACTGGAATGTGGGATTCCTACATTCCTAGTATTGATTGTTCCTCTCTAGCTGTTGTAGCTTGTGAGATATCATATCATAAAACTTCCACACTTACCTGCACCTAACAGGTTTCCTCACTCTGTTCCAGCATTTAATATAACTGTTCTGCCTCTGGACCAGTGCCATTTCCGTGCTATAACATAGTGTGCACTTTAGACTGTGATGTTTCATGGATTGAGGTGAATTTCTTAAAAATTGTTAACCTTTTATTTGGCTACTAAGCTTATTTTCTTAATATTTACACTAGGAACATGGTTAAATAGAAACCCAGTTAGTCATTTATGGGAAAAGTTTGAAATTTCAAATTGTTAAAATAAAATACTTACAATGAAGTTTGGGTCTTTAAATGGTAACGGCTTGGCAGTAGTTTCCACCGATCCTGTGCTGGAATCTGTGTTCAGAAATTTATTTTCACTCACAGCCTCTCCACCTGCACTCTGCAGAAAAAAGACAGTCTTACTGCTTGTTACTCTGAGCAAGTTTAACTGGAGACAGAGCCATCTGCTGTATTACCTACCTGTTGCCTTTTAGCTTTCCTAGCTCTTTCGAATTTTTAAAGATGTTGTATGCCAAGAGTGGGGAAGCATGAAACAGAGTAATTCTCAATCAATTTACAACAGACACACAAAAGAGAGGAGAGGAATAGAGTGGCCAAAGCCCACTGAGTAAAAACTGCATGGGGTTTATTGCAGTATTAATGAAAGCCACCTCATCTCACTTTATAAAGTGCAAGACAGCATGTGCAACCAAAACAGCAGAAATGTATGCTGGATCTGTTTTAAAATGTTCTGTATAAAGTATTAACAGGAATAGATAACATTTATAAAAAGGCTTTTCATCAACTTTCTAAAGAAAAATTGACTAATCATTTTGTTCTTCAGCCTTGGTGC
>WAAE01002060.1:0-311774 GCA_013400495.1 Nicator chloris
AACTATAAAAGTGTAACTAATTTTATAGCAAACCTCAAACTAATAACTCAGGTTTGGGACTTTCCTCTGCTGGAGGTTTTCTCTGTGGCTGGAGAGTTTAATGCAATATAAATTCACGTGTTAACAGCTCAGATCTGCAGGCAGTTTTGTGCCATTCTTCCACAAGGCAGCTCGCTTGAGGGGCTATTCTCAGTATGGCATCATATGCCAGACAAGTGAAACTTTTGTTTTCATTTTTGATAGCCTTTTTTTCCAAATATCTAAAATGAAAGGAAATTGTCTGGAAAGCGCAGATCCACTAATTGCTTCTCAATATGCCATCTGTTTTCTTAGAGCAAAATAAATATGCTTTTTTAAAGTGAGAAATACGAATATACTATCATAATGTTGTCAGAAATAGTACTGTAATGGTGTCAGAAAGTGGGGCATGTTTTTAGGGGGAGTCCCAGATCTTTTACAGCTATCATAAATTTCAGTCTGTGGTCAGTCTTCTGCAGTCTAAGTACACTAAACTATCTTTGAAATTATGAGCAGATATGGTAAAAGAACTGAGAGATAAATTGAGAGCCCTTGAACATGGGCTCTCTAACTTCTCTGTGACCTCCCTGTCGCAGCTTGAGGCAAAGTCCTGGTTTGTGCAGTAAAGAGCTACAACCAGGATGGTTTACGTGGATGTATCTGCACACTCCACACGTGCTACCTCAGCTCCCAGGTGCAGCACAGCAGGAGGACTTCTGTGCCCTCTATGGAATGGGTTCCTAAGGCTCCCAGCTGCAGAGCTGGATCATTTGGTGCAACCTTGGAGATCCCTCACAGTGCTCTCAGTGTGTCCAGCCTTGTTCATCTGAGTGGGGAACAAAGCCCAGACTCTGGGACCTTCCTCGTAGAAGATACACCTAATCTCCTTCCGTACAGCAAAGTTTCAGTTCACAAATATTTCAGGAAAAAACCTCAAACGAACAAGCAACAGCAACAAGAACAAAACCCAAACAAAACAGAACTCTGTCAGCTAGCTCAGTATTTTTTCTGATTAGTAAAGAAACTCTCATTGCTCAAGCTGAGGTTTAATTCCCTTTTCATACTTGTTTTTATCTATTCAGTGCCCTCCCTTTCATGGCTGACCCAGGATGTCCTTGCAGCATCACTGTTCACTTTTTTTAGGGTCCTTATGTGCATCTGCATAAGTATTTCAAGGGCATTCACTTCCAGCAGAGACTAGTGGAGTCATTTGTCTGCTACATTACACATCAATAAATGCTGAAAAACCCACTTTAACATTATTTTGAGTAACTCTTAAAAGCAGACTGCCTCTGCTTTATAAGAGATGAAAAGGGAATTATCTGAAATAAATGACTTGCAGGAAAAGGTTTGGAACAGATCAGACCACTTGTGGCAGTTTTCATCCTGAGGGATGTCTGTTGTCTTACAGATGATGTGCTTTTAGAAAGAAAAAAATATTTGGTACTAGGACTCATGGTTAAGGAACTGGTAGAAGTAATTTTAACATTCTTCTGCCCTGTTTGCCAGGGCTACTTTGTCCTGGAAATATAGGTGCNGGAAGCAAAAGCTGTGAATAAATTTCAGCAAGAAAAGCAAGCTATAGACACAAATACTTCTCCCTTACTAGTGCATTACAAAATACAGTAATGGAAGACTTTAGACAAAGTTATGGAAGAGATTGCATTTGTATCATGTGTTTGTGCAGAATTGGCACAATAGCGTTTAATCCATGGTATATACCCAGAGATTGCATTCAGATTAATTTTCTTGGAAGTCCTATAGGATCCTTGTCCTCTGATTTTCCAGGTTAAGGAACTGGTAGAAGTAATTTTAACATTCTTCTGCCCTGTTTGCCAGGGCTACTTTGTCCTGGAAATATAGGTGCAAGGAGGAGAGGATTGCAGAACAAGATAGGATCTGGATGGGCCCTGGACATTCTTTGCATCATGGATTAACCTTAATGTACACACAGCTGTACAGAAATACAGACCTCCACTGCATATGGAGTTAGAAAAGCATTTTGAATAATGGCCTGAAAGATGAAGGATAATATGCTTATTAAATCTACAGATGGCAACAATGTGTGAGAGATAGGACATCTAGGGAGGGGCAGGACAGACACCAATTTTGTTCTTTATCTCAGGAGTCCCCACAGAAGCAGTCCTGCACCACAAAGAGCTGTCATCCTGTGTGTGTGGAGACCCTGATGTGGGTGTCATCCAGTCACCAGCAGCAGCAGTGCAGTGGCCAGTGGAGCTGCTGGGTGCTGACATGGTCATGGCTGCTGCAGCCTCTTGTACCCTGGTGAGCCATGGGGATTTGTGAGGCAATGGGCACAGAGACAGCACGTGCACTTCAGGCCACCACAAAAAAACCTTGCTCCTCTAAAAGAGATTTAGCAATGTACAGTGTGGAAGTAAATCACAAACTGAGACGTGCATACAAAGGCTGCTAGCTCAGACATGACCTGCAAGGACTTCCACAGCACTTCAGTACATCTTTTATCTCCTTTATTTTTTAACTCACCAAGTTGTAGTGTGATTTACTACAAGAACAATGGAAAAAGGGCTACCTGCATGAGTTCTCTCTTGTTTTTATGTTTCCTGGAAATGTCTAGAAAGCAATGAAATTGATGGTTTTATATGCACAAAAATTTATGGAAACAACAGGGCTTCATTTCCTAATATAATTGCTGAATTGATTTGCGTATGCAGTGAACTGCTCTGATTTTCTTAGTGGCAATAATAAAGCAGTGTCTGCAGTAATTTAGCAGGTGTTCATAGCTATTCCAAGTGTATATAAAAGGTTACCACTTTGATTTAAAGGGCTCATTCAAACTCTTCTTTCACTTTGCAAAAGTCTAATGGAAGATGAAAGGTTCAAGGTAATGAGAACAAAGCACATTTGAATCCAGGATATAATTTTTTCCCAGAAAGTCTGAGGGCTTTTTTCATATCTTCAGGACATTCTGATAAGAGTTGCTTTTTTCTTGCCTTGTTTTTCTCCTAATATCTTACTCTGACTATCTTGAAAATTAGGTTTACATTTACAGATCTATTATTTCTCAAGTGTATTCTAGTTAAGTCTTATTTTTGTTCAAGAGAGACAAAACACATTAACTTCAGCATGAAACAGTTATTATTTCCCATTCTTCCATTCCCCTTTTAAATAATTCTAAATGAAGAGCTATGTCAGACTGATAAATATAGGTGAATGAAGCCATTAAGCTCCACATTTCTCGCAAGATTAAGACATACTTTTCTTGCATACTTTATAACATGAAGCTTAGGGCACCGTTTCTGATAATAGAGGGTCATACTGAAGGTGAATGAGAGGACAAGTTACTGACACTGCTCCACAGACTTGTCTGGTGTTTCTCTCTGGTGAACAGTTAAAATCCTTGTGGTGAGAGCTGTGTGAAATGCTCCTGGCAAGTCTCACCTTGCGGTTAAAGATTTCGTGACTTTTTAAAATCTTAGCCTGTGGTTTTCAAAGCAGAGAGGACTCCTCACACAGGTGATAGGCAGGAAATCTTTCAACAGCCTTCTCCCTCATCACAGCAGAAACATAAGCTATTTTATCTCTATTTCTATTCCTGCAGGATAGGAAGTGGGAAATACTGTCAGAGAAATGTATGATATGAGTTAGAAACTATAAAAGGAGAAGAGCAATTACTAAGAAATCCTCGGAGGTATGGGTTTCTTTAAAAAAGGAAAGATTTTGGTTAAGAACACAGACAGTTCTTAAGATTCCTCAAATTGATTTCTGGACCTCTTAAAAGCTTATTTTATAACACTGGAAGAGACTCTCTGGCCCAGACCATATTTAGTTTCCTATTTTTTTATTCCTTATGAGCACCTGAATTTCTAAGGAGCCTTTGGAAGGGGCATTTACTCTTTGTGCTCAATTTTTCACATATACCACATTGGGAGCAGCGAATCCTGCCAGCTTCCACAGGAGTGTTGTGCAGTTAATGGCTTGCATTTCCATGAAGTGGTTTAATATGACAAGGAGAATTTTTACAGGTAGGCAGAGAAAAAACACTGGAGTCACTTCAGTCCATCAGTTTCTAAATATGTCCTAGAGATCTTATTTTTGTGTACATTAAAGCTTTAGCAGTAAAATCTCCCTTTGTTTGTTGAGCACAGTACATGTGGCAGAGAGGCGAGTTCATGAAGTTCACTCTTCAAACACACAATTTGTTCAATTGAGTCTCTAATAATTTGCCTTATGAAACCTGCTGGGGGTTTCATATTTTAAGAGTTAAATTGATTCAGTCAAGGTAAAGGGAATAATGTATTTACTTCTGTTCCAAATCCATTTATTACTCCTCCATTTTCTTTCTATCAAGGCAGTGCACTGCAGTCCTATTTCATCATTTTACAGGGAATCATCCTGTTCTGCCTTCTGCCTTCTGTTTTGCCAGCCTTTCAGGAATAAATAGTGGAGAAAAGGGCATACCAGGTGGTCACTATGGAGAGAATCACACAGAGAAACTGATTGGGCACTGTGTTTGTGGTTAGAAAAGGGCACAGATGTGAGATTTCTGGGACAGCACACATGGCAAAATAGCAACATGTGGCAAGAGATGGAAATTCAGGACTGGAATAGGATGCCTAAATCCTTCATATGGCCAGAGATCTTGGGTTAAATTCAGTTGTTACATAAATAATGGACTTTGAAGGAACAAGCTATTTCTGCTGATGGGTGAAATGACTCCCATCAATAGTAGTTGGATCTGGGTATATGGGTTTCATCCACAGCGCCCTGGAGTCCCAGGTACCTTCCTTTGGAGTTACAAGTGAGACCACAGAACTTGTACAGATTCAACTGCTAGAGGCATTGTTGCTGATGGAAAAATTAGTGAAATGTTTGTTTCACAACTTCTCTAGATTAACTGCATGAAAAGAGTGCACATCTGAAAAGACTTTTCAAAGTTGCATGACTACATTTTTGCATGGACCTTTAGTTCTCAAAATTAACTTGTAATTCTTTTGGTTCATGTGGGACTTACAGATTTGCAGTTCCTCACATCACATTGCATCTCATCGCATCACATCACATCATATCACTTTTGGCCTCTCTGAGGACTGCAAACACTTCTGCAATAATAAAGAATATAATTGCAGGAAGAAGTGAGATTTCTGAAACTAGGAGGGGAGCTTACTGGTTTTCCCCCGGCATTCTTTGCTTTGAAAATGCTATTTAACATATACCACAAGATCAGAAACTGCCCTAAAACTGTCCTGCCAGTTTTAGCTTTTAGCAAGGTGAGTAGGTTGCAGAGTCACATGCTGATTTTCTTTCTGTCTTTAGCTGAGCAGTAGATATGGTCAGTGCTTCTCAGCTTCAGGCCTGGCACATGATTCTGCTGAAACTTTTAAGGCAATGCAGTTTCATAGGCATTTTGAGACTAAGACTTTCCCTTCACTTTATTAAATCCTGTGATGTTACTAAGTCAGTGATAATCTTTATTCCAAAAAGAACACCTTTGCAAGTGAAATTTATTAGAACATTTTGAATCACCCCCACATTCAATGGAACTTGGTCCCATTGATCCTCAAATTATGGAAATAGCCTTCATGTGAGGTGTTTCACTGGTTTGTAAGCCATTTTTGCACCATAAACTTTTGTGTCATCAGGCAGGTTTCTGAAGCACTTCTTATCTTGACAGAAATATCAGTTTTTGTCTATAACAAAACAGACCTATTGTAGAAAGGATCACTACACTGAAATACAGGGCACAGAGCAAATGATCTTTCTTCTGATACGTCTCTTTATATAACCAGCGTTGTCATGACAACTGCAGATCAGAGTTGCATTTTCAGTAGCAGATGCATGACTAAGGGCCTTTGTCTTACTGATGAACATGCCTGCAATTCTCACTCTCTGAGCAACAGGAAACACAAATAACCATCCCACACAATTTGTTCCTACTCACAGAACTTTCTGTGTAAATGGTACATTACTTCTAAACAGGGCAAACTTGATTCTGCCATCACTTTGCACTTCAGAGCTAAAGCAGCTTTGCAGACCATACGTGGGTGCAGGAACAGCAATTGAGGGAGGAGCAGAGGAGCTGCCCACGACCTTCACCCTTCTGTAACAAAGCAGATACCCCAATGCATGGCACTGGTGAAGGAAGCTACCATTCCTTTCAGTTCCTGAGAGTCTACTCCAATATTTAGGTGATACCTCGCAGTGAGAATGTGAATAAAACACCAGGTGTAGTAAGTTACAGAAATAAAAGCCTGGAAATGTAGGTATTTTTTCCTCTCAAGGAATGAGCTTATTGCAAGTGCCTGCAAATCTTTTGTCTCAGCTGTGTCACTTTAAGGCTGCGGGCAATATACCTTCCTCACTGTCACAGTTATTTTAATCAGTGTTTTATTGATGGCTGTGAGATGATCCCCCCTTGAAAAGCATGGAGGGGAATCAGCATTAGCTAGTGGCAGAGAAGGAAACTAAGAGTGAGCTTATGCTGCATTTAACTGAGCTACTGTGATGTCCTGCTTTAGTGGACCGTAGAGTGCTTTGCCAAAGGGCTGAGTGAAATGGTGTGTTTGTAAGCTCATACGTTAGTTACAATTCAGATTTATGGTGGACTCACATTGGTAGCCACGACTCTGGCTGGGTCTCACAAATTCCCTTGGACTCAGATTCATAAAATGCTTGGGTTGGAAGAGACCTTAAAGATCATCTTGTTCCAACCCTCTTGACATGCCAGTGGACATCAGGAGAGCAGCATATACATTGGATACAATTTAAAAGGCTAGGCAACACCTGGGTCAGAGGCAAAATGTGAAATAGCTGAATATCACTACACACAACCAAGAAAATAATATTAAATACCTCAAAACAGGACCAGTAATCTTTGGGAGCTTTGCCTAATCTACCACCGATTATGTAAAAAAATCACAGAAGCATGAAAGCATGGACAATGAAGTTAACTAGTTAACTTTTTCTTTTATTATTTCTTTTTTCTTTTTACCTTTTTCTTTTATTATTTCTTTTTTCTTTTTACCTTTTTCTTTTATTTTGTAATTATCCAGTGGTGCGGTGCAATATCCAGCTCTGTCCTCACTGCCAAGAAACTGAGCTTGAAACAGAGGAATAGCTTTCTCTATAATATTCTCTGTGCAGGCAAGGGGTAACTTGAACAGCCAGAGTGTATTAAGGCCATCTCATTACAGGGTTTGTTGACACTGGCTTTCCACCAAAAAGAGTTCTGTTACTCTGTGCTGCATGGCCTGTTGCAGTAGAATGCAGTGCTCTCAGTTCCTGCGTTATACAGGCAAAAACACAAGCTCAGAAATTAATACCAGTCAATTATCCCACAAAGCCATTTTCTGTTTCACTCTTTCCTGCTAGCATGTGCAATATTGCAATATAACACTGATAATTCCTATCCTAGAATCCTTTTGAGTAGCAGTCTAGGAACTTTTAAAACACCTAGCCACTGCTGACCCTCACCTGTCACTGCCTGTGACTTTGCTGTGGTTGTGTTAGTTTGAACATTTTGCTGTTTCATATTTCCTTGCTGTTGGTTTGCAGGCAATAACTGGGAGCTTGGGACTGCTGCAACATATTTCATATGAGTTCACCAACACAGGTTTTGATCTCAGCAAGCACAGGTGCTTGCATGTTAGTTTCCTTTAACAATCAACAGAGAGAAAATAGGCATCTCTTGCTCTCCACAGACTGTGAAGGGAGCTAAGCTGTGTGCATCTCTGCCCAAGTAGGTATTATATTGTCCTGGTTTAGGGCAAATTTGGGAGGAAACCTCCGAATAGGATCTTCTGAGAAGCAAACCCAAACAGCCCCTCCCCCCTCAGTTGGTTCGGGAATAAACTTCCTCTGAGAAAAGTGGAAAAAACTATTTATTTAACAAACAAAAGGCCACAAGCACCAACAATTGAATAATATGAAACAATAAAACCTGCTGCCGGTCCAGAAGGGATTCCCAGAATGGAAGTGTCCTTGCCGGGGTGTAACTCGGCTCTCTCTCACTCTCAGTCTCTCTCAGGGGGGCCAGGCCCGGTGGGCCTCAGGTGTGAGCTCCCGGTGCCTCTCTGGGCTTTTCAGTCCAGGACAGAGTTAAACAGTCCCAAGAAAAAGGGAAAAACTGTCCAGGAACCTTCTCAGCTTCAGCTAGCCAAAAACCAATTAAAAAGGAAAAAAAAACCTCTCTGTCTGTCTGTCTGAAGACAGCACAGTCCCAGAAGAAGGAGTGGGAGTTCCAACAGTTTCTCCAAACACAAACTGCACGCTCCTTCTCTCTTCGCTCTGGCCTTAAAGGTACAGGGCATGATATCCAACACAAACAGAGCAGACAATTTGGGGATACGAGCATCATAAAGTCACTCTAGGACATATATCTTGTATCAGAATGAGTTCTGCTTTTTATGAAGGCTTCCTATGAACATTTCTGGCTGGAAAGCATTAGCTTAAATAATTACATGAAGCACAGAGCTGGAGTAAGTGTGCTAGGAACCAGAACCTTTCTGGGCTTACCTGGCTATGAGGCCCACGCAAGGAGAAGCTTTCATGAAAACTCATAAGGACGACACCTGAAGCACCAAAATCAGGAGCAGAGCCACCTCTATTCTAAGCAGAGTTTTAGTTTCCCCCAGTTTACACAGATATAATGAATCCTGAACTTTGTGTGAACCCTGCAGGCACAAGTGCCAATCACAGCTTAGAGGATCCCATGGCATCTTAGAATATTATATCTGGCAGGATGGAATAGCTTTTGAGATCATTTATATTGTCATGTTGACTTATTTACCTGTCATAAACACTGAAAGGAAATATTTATATGTTTAGATCTTTTAAAAAAATCTCCAATATCCCTCTTAGAAATGTACACAAATGGAGATGCATATTTCAGATATACTGACTGGGAACACTGTAAAGAAGTAAAATATTTGCCCACTTTAGGAAAGTAGCAACAAACATTTCAGGGTTTGAAAAGCTCCAGATTAGGGATAAACATCAGATGTGTGGTCTTTACAAAAAAAGGAATTAACTGACTTTTTCCCACCTTTCTGACTGGCCTGGCAATGCCTCTAACAGGACATAAAATGCCGAGCACTGTCTGAGGAGCCACCGGATAGCTTTTAACCCAGGCAGCAATTTCTTAAGTCCTTTGCCTTTTGTGCATTAGAGTTGTTTCCCTTTGTTGATCAACCACCACCACCCTTGATACTTTACTAATACCCTGCTGGGGAAACCAGCATATATCAGACAGATTCCAAATGTGGATGGATCCAGGTGGCTACAGTCAAACAAAACAGAAGCTTATGGCCACCCTGCGGTGTTGAAATGTAATTAAAAGGGTTCCTCTCCTGCTATCTGTTTTCAGAGTTGCTGTTGGGAGAATACAGGGCAGGGGACCACGCTGTGCCAGGATGCTGTGATCACTCCTTCAGCTCCACACTGCCTGAGATGACAGAAGGCAGCAAGTCACAAGTCAGCAGGGCACTGAAAAGCTCCTGCGACTGCTTTCTGTTTGTATTATGTTGTAATAAGGGCAAATGTGGACCCTTTGACCCACCCTGTCACCATGGGAAGGAAATGAAAAGGGAATTTCTTTCTGGAAATCATTCTGGTTTGCTTTTACCCCCCACAAATGATAAAATGGTCACATCCTGCTGCCCAGGACCTGCCTGGGAGAGATATAAAAGTTTCTTCCAATGAATTGGCTAAAATTAGAGATTTTACTTATTTTATGTAGCTCTTGGATGACAAATATCAAAAGCTATGGGCATGGGATTTCATGCCCAGTTGGAATTGCAGGTATTTCTTGTGCAGTGTGATTCACAGGGAAAAAAACATTCCGGTGTCCCAACACTGCCAATACGCAATTAACAGGACAAATTATGTATACAGGTTTGAAAGTAGAGACAGTCATGCTAAAATCTGCTCTTACATGCTTTATTATCTCCTTCCCCTCCCAACCACCTTTTCTTCCTCAATTTTAATAAGAACCCCATTGGCATAGAAAACCACTGACGGAAGTATCACTTGGAACAGAACTGGGCTTTGTTGTGGGATTTTATGGAAATCTATGGGCTGACACCAAGGAGTGCTTCAAAAAGGACTCAATTCTACCATCTTTCCTCTGACTGAATTTGCTGGGGTTTCTTTGCAAACTTAGGAACAAGAACTGTAAAATGCTCTGACACTTTCTGATAAATGACGCTGCTGCTTCTCATCAGATGAGCCTCGGGAGGTCAGTTACACATTGGGAGCTCAGTTGAGGAGTGTTTTCTGCCTTAATGGAAAACAGCTGCAGAGGCAAACCTGCCAAAGCAGAGCAGGAGATCAGCAAATCTGCACTATATAGGGTAATTACTCACTTCTGGAGGGAGACAACAAATAGAAAACCCCTTCCGTAAATGCCTCCAGGGCCTCAAAGAAAATTATGTAAACCCAAAAGCTGATGACTGGAGATTCCAATACAAACCTCCTCTAGCAAGAGCCCAGTAGGGAAAAGACAAAATGGTTTCTCAGGTGTGAGGCTATGGGATATGTGAGAATATTTATCTATACCATGGAAATACATGCCAGGTGTGAACTCTCCCAACGAGCCCCACATTGAGTGTAGCAGCTCTGTTTCTGAATTAACCTCAAGCAGGGAAACAGCAGGAAATACATGGTTGTTATGTGATCAAAACTTAATCAGCTACAGCTATCACTTGGTGCTCATCTGCCTGTGTCTGTGAATATGTTTGTGCCAGCTGTAGCAGTCCTGCAGGAGCCCAGTAGTGGGAATCATTCCAGTGGGTTTGGCCAGTACTTCTGGCCAAAGTGAAAGATGTGGAGAGGTGGTGACAGTGGGGAACACCAGCTGGAGCAGCAAACTACACCTGTGAGCAATTCAGAGACACCATTGGAGGCAACAGTAGGGTGAAAGAAAACTTGTTATAACAAGGCCAGAGTCACTAAGCTGATCACAGGCCTGAAACACCTCTCATATGAAGACAGGCTGAGAGCTGGGGCTGTTCAGCCTGGAGAAGAGAAGGCTTTGGGGATACTTTATAGCACTTTTCAGTACCAAAACAGGCTTACAAGGAGGCTGGAGAGGGACTTTTCACAAGGGTCTGTAGTGCTAGAACAGGGAGGATTGGCTGTAAATTGAAAGAGGATAGTTTAGATTAGATATTAGGAAGAAATTCTTTACTAGAAAGGTGGTGAGGCAGGAGCAGGTTGCCCAGAGAGATTGTGGAGTCCTCCCCCAGGAGCTCATCAAGACAGCTCTTGGGGCTCTGAGTAACCTGGTCTAGTGGAAGGTTCTCTGCCCATGGCAGGGATATTAAAACTAGATATCTTTAATGTCCCTTCCAACACAAACTATTCTCTGGTTCAACAATTCTATGAAAAGTCTCTCACTTTCATTTATTAGAAGATTTTTACAATTCTCAGTATGTGTCATAGGTTACAATGTAAGATGTGCCCAAATATGTATTCTTTCACCATTTCCGTGAGCTGTTGAATCCGGGTGGGCAGTGTTTGCCTTGCTCCCTCTATCTTCTGATTAATGGGCTCATCAACTGTCTCCGGTTATCTTATCTCTGGTTAATGGGCCATCAAGGAAACAATGCACGACTCATGAAATGATATCAATCCATTGTGAGATGCTCCACCCAGGGGGAGGAGCCAAGCATACCCACCTGGATATAATCTGGGATTTGGGACAGCACAGGTAGCCTTAGCCACTGGATTCCCAGAGGACAAGAGCTACCTACCAGACCTTTTCTACAGGATCACTGCTTCAACAGGACTACTTCATCTGGACTGCTACTACCACCCTAACTAACAGGGTGTTGGGTTCGTATTCTGACTCTGTCAGTGGTCCTTTGTACTGTTGCATTTATCTTTTTATTTTGTTTTTACTTGTTTTGTTGTTTGTTTCTTTTTCACTCCATTAAATTGTACTTCTGACTTGGAGTCTCTCACTGGTTTTGCTTTCAAACCAGCACAGTATGTGAAGCAGACTCTTTTACTCATTAGCTATCCCTTGGCTAGAGATATATATCAGAACTTTCTTCAGTTAAAAGTAATGTCCTAACTTGATGAACATGATCATGCCATGTGTCATATGATCATGTAATCCTGTCCTGAGACTGGCAGCTCTCCCAGTGGTGCCTTGCCCACTGTGAGCAGCTACACAGGGTGAGTTTTGGGGAAGCTGAGCTCCTCAACAAACCCTGCAGCAGATGCAGAACTCCCTTTTTTCTCAGCATTGCATCTCAGGGATGTTCCACAAGCAACAAAACCCGCTAAATTTAAAGGACTAGTTACTTTATTCTTCTTTAAGCATGGAGTAACTGTGTGACTGGAGAAACAGTGAATAATAAATTCTTCTCACTGTCTGCCAAGAGAAATGTCAGTGGGAGGCAATTTTCTTCACTGTGAAGATTGTTAGTGTCGTCCACCCAAACTTGTCATACCAGCAGCAATACCCCAAAAACATTTAGAACTTCTTCTAATGCTGTAAGAATCACAGCCAACCTACAACAAAAGTCAATTGTACGTAATACCTGCCACTGTGACATGAAAGACAGCACCATGGAAAATCACTGCCAGTTCCCAACACCAGCACAACCCCTGACTGGAACAACAGACTTGCAATTTTAAGGGCTAAAGCCAACATTTTACTCTGCAGTAATTTCTCAGCCTAAAACATGAAGTCAGTTCCAGACAATTGTGGCCTCAGGATACGTCGCACTAGGACATGAAATAAAGGTCCGCAGTCTGTGTGATACCTAAGGCAAGAAAAGGGCTGACTTTATTTTTGACTTTGATATTTATAGATTTCTAAAAGTGACTATGGATTGGAGGGTGAAATGGCTACTTCTCACACTCGTCTGGTCAAAGCAACAATCAATCAACTTTCTCTTCTTAGCAGAAAGAATTCTAAACAAAGAGCACTAGTTACAAAAAAAAAGGTTGTTTACATAAAAACTGTAGATTTTGACTCTAAGAATGTAATCTTATCAAAAGGCTACAAAAAACTTAGGAAAACAGGGTGACAAGGATAGGCTGTTCAAAAGTATCAGAAACATAATGCAAAAACACATTTGTTCCAGTGAAAATGATAAAATTTTGCAAATTCGTCTGCAACACCTGGAGTTTAAAATAAGAAAATTCAGATACATCAGTACTTGTAATCTCCTGCTCTATTTGCCTCATACCTCTCACAAATTGTTAACCACTTTCCTTGTCTGGTAACAGTGTCTCATAACCTGTGTAATCTATATTGGCCTATAGGTTCCTCAGAACAAAAGAACAATGTTCAGGAAGATACTGTCTGGAAGCCTGCTTATTTTCATACATTACCTTCTAGCTGTTTCAAATTCATAAGATGTCACCTGAAAGAGAACTCAGCTTGTTTCCTGTTGAACAAATGTCTGTGGACCTATTGCCATGGAATTTGGTCCCATTTCATTTGAAATAGAAGCCTTCTCTGCAACTGGCAGGCATACCTAGGACTGTATGTTTTTTTTACAATGATTTTATGAAGGAATTTCTGAAAACAGATTGGACTCAATTAATGAAAGTTCTTAAACTAATTTTGAGCAAGAGGATTTTATATTGCTGGGTAGATAGGTCACCTCCTATTGAGAAGGGTGTTTTGTTTTCTCGCTACTCTTAGCTTTCAATATTCTGTTGCAGACATTCAGGCCAGCTAAGCTGATGCCCCATAGGAAGACAAATCAGGAATATATTCTAGCATATTCCAAGTGCTTCTTTTTTTTTTTTTTTTTTTTATTGCTTACATAGGCTAGTCCTGAAATAAAGGATGTTCAAGAGATGTTTCCCGAACTCAGCTCTGATTCAAAAATGACCACAGGACAGAAATAAAACTCTCTGCATCCCCATTTTCCTAGAACAGCTACAGTCTATATATAGGAAATTGCTTTTAAAAAAATCCAGAACCTAAGGTTCCAACACTGTCTAGCACATCTTTCTATTTCTCTCTAGAAATTTGACTTAGAAATTTGTACAACCATGGTTGCTAGTACTATCTGGTGTTACAGCCTATAATCAAGTCCTTAAAACTGTGCCTCTGTTGTTGTGACTGTTTTCAGAGTCACCAAACAGCAAGTTTGTGCGACTGACATTTGTGCAAAGAAATTTCTGTTTTCTCTTTTTGAAACTGATTCTGAGAAGATTTAGTTTTGCAGAGGTGACGAACTTCTTTCTCCCCTTGTGTCTTCCTCTACAATTTGAGGTTTGTCCAAAAAGGCAACGTGCTTATTTATGTAAAGGCTAGGTGATAGGTACAAGAAGTACAACTTTATTCTCAGAAATGAGAGATGACTTTTTGTTCCGTGTGCTCTGGGTGTCATTACTCAGCATTAAGATGTGGTGCAGCAGATGCTGAGTGTGCAGGAGCACTTTCAGGCACCCCACTCTACAGACTGATTGTAATCTCCTACATGAAGCTACTTCACATCTCCTCTGAAAAACTGACAGAGAAGTGAATGAGAAAAGAACCCAGTCATTTGGGATCTCGGGTACAGAGCTGAAGTGAGCTCTTGAATAGTCTGCATATTCTCTTTGTGCTTTCAAGTGGTATCTTAAACAGAAGAAAAGACAGGTAATGCTGGAGGACAATGCTCCAAAGTGCATAATCAGACTGATACCCAGTGGTTGAAGATTTCCTGCTGACTTTGCAGCCCAGAGGAGGATCCAGTGCCCAGGGGAGCATTGGTCTTTCCTCTGAAACTGTAAGACTCTGCTGCCCTCTATGACACTGTTTTTTCCTCAGGAATTTGGATAAGGAAAGAAAATTTACTTTCACTTTGGCTCTGTGTGAGCAATTGTTCCTTTCCCTTTGCACAAAATGTTTGCTTCAGCCAAGATAGAAAGGAGTGTCCTTTCATGTCTATATCATGTGCAGTATCATGGAAACCCTTTTTAAACGTTTTGTTTATAATTGCGGGGGCACGAACATACAAAGTCTCCAAATTTATGTATTGTTCTGTGCATTTCTACTTCATTAGCAATGGGAACAGATTTGAATGCAAATAAAACTAGAGACAGCAATTTCATAAGGCTAATATCCATCAGGGTAAAGAAAAGCTAATTCATCAAGAATTTTTGCTTTTTCTACAAGCTGAATCTATTTTGTTTCCTTAACCCTTCCCTGATAGCTACAGGATTTTTTTCCAGTATAGATTAAGTTAGCAAATTGGTCAAGGCCCCAAATGCATTGCAGGTTGTGCAGGTTCCCCTGCCCAGCCCTGTGTGGGATCCTGGCTTAGAGGGCAATTGCCTCATGGTGCCAGAGCCAACATCATCAGTGCCTCCAGGAGTCTCTCTATGCACTCATCGGTCAGCATTGTCCTCCCAAAGCAAAGCTTTCCCTGCAGATGGCTTCAGCCAATCTCCAGCTACTGTTTCTGCAGTTTTACTGAGTGCACACCAACAGTGGAAGCTGCATCACTGAAATTGAATAGAAAAGCAAGGAAATGTTGCTATGAACCCATATCAGGAATTGGCTGGGTTTCTCTGTTACTTGAGCATAATGTGAAAGCAAAAGAAACGTGTTTCATTCATGGTATGGTATAAAACTCTCACTCTAGTTCTCCCAAACCTCTGTTCCTTTCACACATAATTCACAGAGAGACAGAACTGCTGCCAAATCTAAACCAGCATAATTATAAAATCCAGCACCTGAATGATTTTCTGGACAAGGCCCGGTCCTTAAATGTACGAAGGTACTCACTTTGACATTTGAGTACTTACATTTTTTTTTTTAGGGATCAAAAAAATTTTGAGCTTCAGAATAACTTTTCAGTTTGGCTGTATGCTGCTCTTTTTGGGCACCTTAAAGTTTCTTCTGTGTTAGAAATATTTAATTTTCTTGACAAAACAATGCAATAAATCATATATAATGCATTTGATTGTGCACCCCACAGTTTTAAGATTTGTCTTTTTATTTGGTTGTGCTTATAATCCAAACTAGCCATGACTTCTTCAGGCCCTATGGCCCAAATCATCTTAACGAAACTAAATAGGTAATATTAAGACACTAAGGATAATTAGAAAATAAGTGGCCACTTCTTTGCTCTTCCTCATCCATCCACAGAGAAAAATCAAGTAGGGGTGGCAAACTATGTGCAGATAGATTGGAGAGTAGTACACATTTGGGTATGATCCTTACCTATGGTACAGTTTGAGCCATGGAATGTCATTTGGGAGACTGTGGAGCAATTTCCAATACAGCCACCAAAGATACTATTGACACAGTTAATGGAACTTCTGCAAATATTAAAAAGAATGTTAAATTATATATGCAAAAATAAGCACTTTAATGGAACTGATAAAATGACCATGTTGAAGAAATATCTTTACTCGGTTGCAACAAAATGGCATTGAAACGAAATGAGAAAATCAATGTATGCAATAAGCTTTTCACAGAACTTGATGTGTTCCCCTGAAAAGCCTTTCTTCCAGCAAAATGGTCCTTTCTAATGAAAAAAAAATGCCATGAGATTTTTGCATCACTTCTCATTTTGGGCTTATAGTTCTCAGATGATTTTTGAAAATTTCACTTGTTCTATTACAGAATTATTCTTTATTTTGTACTCTAAAAGATAAAGAGAAAATACTTTCTCCTTTCTCATTAGAAAAATGTTTAAAATGTATTGGGAGATTTAATTGAAGAAAGAAATCAGGAGGAACTCCATTGTTATGCAGATTATGTGTGTGCCATGCATTAATTAGCAAAGTGACACATGATGAATGTCTGCTATGAAAAAGTCAGGTGACAAGTTCTTGTGAGTTTTATTTGTAGTTCCTTACAGATGAAGGAATTTAGTTGCTTTATATAGCCAAAATATCCAGGTTTGCCAATAATAATTTAAATATTCAGTTGCTGAAATCTGCCTGGTGTTGAGTCAATACCAAATTTACAAGCCAGCCAAACCTGGCAGAGACTTGAGCAAGTCTGTCTGGTAATTCCAGACCCACAGTGAGTGATTCCAAGCTTAATGGAGAACTCATATTTACCTGCTACTCATCCACTGACTCCGGCATTTTTTTGTAGGCTCCAATGACTTTTGTTATTGGTCCTAATCCTGCCTTAGTTAGTTTGCAGTGGAAGAGTTTTGAGGAAAGGAAATTCATCCTTTCTATTGAAATATTCTGTAATGGCTACTGCAATGCCTTTGGCAGGACATCTGTGGGAGTGGACTTTGGGATGGTAAAGTAGACCCTTAATGACCTCACTAAAGATGTGTTCTTAACACTTCTCTCATTGCTCCTGAAACATAGCAAATTCATGCAATACAACATCCAAGCATTGAAACTTTTGTGCTGGTAGGGACTGGAAAATAACCTAATTTCCCTAAAGCTAGATCTGGGCTTGTGGCCAAAATAAAACAAGTAGAGAAGTCTTTGAAAACTTGAAAAGGAGCTAAAATCAACAGCTGGATCTTCAGCTGGTGCAAACAAGAATAGAATGCTGAAGGCTGACGGGCCAGCTTTGTCGTCTGACATAATTCCCTTTTTATAGCTGTTTTTTATTTTGAAATGATCTGCTTAAAGTGGTTAAACAGCAGACAATAAGGGTCAGAAACTCCATCAGCACTCAACTAATAGTCAATTCTTGCCTGTAAGTCATGGTTACTTGTCTGTGCAGCCGTCTGCCCAGCTTTTAATCACTATAGCACACTGTGACCTGTGTTTGTAACCATTTTACTCTGCAAAATAGCAAAAAATTCTGGTTTTTAGAGCAAGCTAAAAAAGTGCCTTGCAAACAAGAACAGTGAATGCTAAATACTAGATTCTTAATTACATTACAAATTAAAAATATTTTGAAAGCATAAACCCCAGGTTTTGTGATTATTGTGGGTTCTTTCCTGTACCTGTATTTGTTAAATTTCTGATTCTCTCCCTTTTCTTCAGTGAAGAAATAGCTTTGGGTTTCCTGTATCTTTAAGGAAGCATCAGTGCCAACATCTCAGTACCGAAGAGCTGCAAAATAGTGGACTGGTACATTCATGCAGCAGGGAGAAAAATGTCTATCATGACACAGGTTCTAGTTCTAAGCTTTCTGAGGGATAGGGACGGAGGGAAAAATTCCCTATTCTCATCTGCTTGGTGAGGTATTGGACACCAAGCAATTCACCTGTTCTGGAATTCTTTTCCTCCAGTTATGGCACCTGACTGTTTTAGAAAGACACAGTTATATTTTAATGTAAATAAGAAAGTGTTGAGAAACTTTGAATAGGCAACCCAGTGTTATACCCCTGTGTTAGTACACAAATTAATTTTAGAATTGAGTGAGATCTTTAACACTGGAGTTGATGCCATCAATACATGTGACTCTTGATTGGCATGACCTATCTTACCAGTAATCTTCCTGGATTCATTTTTTTTCCTGTAAATTAGGGCACATATAGGTTATTTGGATTGTCAAATAGTTACCTATTACAGAAAAATATTTTTCTGCTTCAGAGGCACTTCTACAATTCTTTTTAATTAGTATACATACTATTATTCAGTATTTCAAGGAAAAAGAGTTAAACCCCCCACTTTTCAATCAAATTCCATCAAACCCAAGCCCTCAGCACTCTGCAGTGCATGCAGGATTTCCCATCAGTTTATGAAAGAGTCAGTAAATATTCAGAGCTTTGTCAGGGGTTTGGCTATTGTCACTATCTCTGTCTGAAAGTGATGGAAGGACTATGACTGGATATCATTCAAGCCTCAAATATGTCACCTAATTTTGAGGAAAGATGTTGCACCTCATTTAATTGCCTTGGTGAGCAGTAGCTAGCATGACAGCCAGACCCCATTCAGAGATTGCATAACTGGATTCTCTTCTACATGTTCTTCACGTCAACATCTTTGTAACTGCTCTCAAGGCAGGAGTAAGGGAGCAGAGAATATAAGCAGCCTCTTGCCACACAGCAGGGAATTGGAACTGCTATGGAAACAGGAGCAGCTTAGCAGAAGGAGAATTTCCTGGATAGGTTTCTACAATCTCCTTGACATTTTACAGATGTATGGGGAAAAGAAGTTAAAAACCAGTGAAGTGTTACCACATCTTCTTCTGCCTTTATCTGTTGACAGCCTAGTTAGGAATGGGTTTGCACACAATAAATTGACCTTGACAGTATGTTCTTGGTCTTGTTTTGTGGAGCAGCCCTGTTGTGTAAAGCACAGTTCAGCTCTGGGTCCCACCCCCAGTTATCTTACAAGCCATATAAATTTTATCTGACATTTGCTAAATAAATATTAAAATTATAATTATAATTCGTACTTCATCTGTGTCAGTTTTAAGAACTATTTCTGCATTTTCTCCACAGATAAATTTGAGAAGCACCAGCTGTCTGGAAAGAAACTTGGTTTTCATGATGTCTTGGAGACGATTTTTATCCCATATCCATTTCGGCTGCTTGTTTTTTGTCTTGTGTCTGGAATGGTCATTGCCCTCCGCCCTGTCCCCACCTGGCTCAAGGAGTATTGTGATGTGTGGATATTGTGATTGGGATCCTGCCACAGTTGGGGGGAGAGGGGTGCCCAGAACCTGCCACGCCCGCTGTGCCACCCCTCTGTGCAGCCCAACCTCGGGACCAGCCAGGGCCCTTGAGCTACCCAGTGGAGCAATCCTCTGCCCAGCCCCGCTGGTTTTGCTGCCGCTGCTTCCTGCCTTGGGTTTTCTGCTACACTTTAACCCAACATCCCTTGTCCGCCCAACCCCCATGGCTCCTGCTAGGCTGCAGAGGTTCTGCTACATTTTGTCTCCTCGGGTGTGGTCACCTCTGCTGTTCCAGCCCGTTGCTCCAAGGTTCCTGCTGCAGTCCATTCTGTTTCCTGAGTGGCTCTGAGAGTGACTGCCCCTGAGGGTTTGCAAAGGAAAGCCCTTCCTCCCTCTCTCTCTCTCTCCTGCCGGCCCACCCGCCATTTCCTTGTGAAGAGAGGCGGCCGAGCTGGCGCCGCAGCGCCCCCTGCAGCCACGGGGGAACCACGGCACCCGCCCTGCCCGGCCGGGAGCCACCAGCGCCCCTGCTGGCTGTGACCGGAACGGCGCCGGAGGGGACAGTGCCTGCGGCCGAGAGAAGGCTGTTACGGAGTTCTGGGTTTGTTTGTGGTTGCTGCCATTGTTGTTGTTTGTTGGCCTTGTTATACATATACATACCAGTAAAGAACTGTTATTCTTTGTCCTGTGATGTCGGAGTTCAGGGCATTCCTCTGACTGCCCTGGAGGGTTTGAGATCCTGGCAGGGGGTCAGAGACCCCCCTGCACAGAGCCCCAGAGAGACATTGTCCTGGATCTCAGTCCATGNAATAAAAGATACGTAGAAAGTAGTATAAAAGTTCTGCCCGCCTGCCGTGGGCAGGGGAGTTGTTTCATGCCTTTGCTGTGAGACCTTCACAAGGCACAGAAAGAATTTGTAGATAAGAAATAATAAACAACCAAGAAAACCTTGCAATGGCAGCCTTCGACTCTTCTTTTGCTTCACCACGGGGCATTCAGGGAAAAAAGACTCTTATCTGTCATATCTTGGGAAACAAGAACCCGAGACTGTATCTTTGCCTGAAAACCCATTAATTTCAAAGTTATAATTATTTGGAGGGAAGAGGTTCACATTTTCCATTCCAAGGGAGGTTCCTGCCTTCCTTGGCAGGCACCCGCCCTTGAAACCAGGACACATGATTTCCAGAGCAGAGCTGCAGAAGGGCTTGGATAACCTTCAGAGAAACAGTGACTGTCCTGCATGTTGATGTGAAGCACATTTCCAAACTCTGAGATTTGTCACCAGCATTTGTCAGGCTGCATTATTTGTGGACTAACTATTACATTATTCACCTCTCTTCAACACTGCTGCCACCATCCCTTTACAATGATGAAAAGTGAAAATCCACTGTCATGTCTGTCATAATGTAAATAGATTTATAAAGAAAATAATGCCAGCTGTCAGGAGAAATTTAAATACTTGTTCTTGCACTCATTATGAGTGATTAGATTTGGTCTCCTGCCTTTCTTATTTATGCACAGTGCTGAAAGAGACCTGAACAATAGTATGAAGTACTTGCCATGTTAAATGCCAAATTAAAAAGACTGGACAGGACATCTAGACTTGACTCCTATGTAGCATTACACACATTCCTTTCTATTAGCATTTATTAGAATCAGAAAAAAATACCTTGTAGAAAAATTCATAAAGAAAATTTGCAAACTCTTTATGGAATCAATATGAGGTACCAAAAATACTGATTTTTCACTGGTGTGGGAAATAAAAGTAAATAGTTCATACTATTATCTGAGCAACCTGTCCTAATCTGTACACAGTGTAAGAGAGATGGATACTCCTATATATCAAATTAAGCTGCTGGTAAGTGGGGAGGAAGATATGAAATATATATATGGCACTTCTGACAGCTAGGGCTCAGTTCAGGTGCTTAAAAACAAGAACCTAATGCTGTTTAAGTTACCTGATGATAGCCTGGTCATGGTCCATTTTAGGTAAGTAGCTTTTAGCTATTAAAGTTATGAAAAAGGTTTTTTACAGTTGTAAACACCAGGAATCTGAGGCCATGTGTCTTGGAATGGGCTAACTGCCTCCAAGGATAGGTCACCACCAGAGCTTCTCAAGAAAGAGAGAGAGTCCCAGCTTCTGTTTTCCAGGTGTTTATTTTCTTCTTATCTCTTTTGCCATGGCATTCTGCTACAAGGTCTTTCCCCTTTGAAAACTGCTGGAAAAGTCACCCTGGGCAGGTCTTTCAGCGCTCATTTAAAGACATATCAACCAACCATTTCTTAAAACGTAAGATATTTACAGTTTTATACCAATTACAACTATATATCTCTCTAATTAACATTTCTACCTCACATTCTATCTACCAATGACTGTGCCACCACGCACCACAGAAAATTGAGAAGGAAAGAGAAGAAGAAGGCTTCAGGACCATGCCCCAAATCCTCCATCTTTGTCCCTTTCCCAACCCCCATCCTAAAAAACCCAAACTACTTTAACACCCTGTGATCAACTAAACTAACATCTATTTCAAACCTGCGTCTTCTCCAGTTCCTCTCTGAGTGTTGGAATCCCTTCCCAGGGGCAAAAGTCTGTGACAGAGTCATCCCAGGCTCCCAATGAGGGTCCTGAGCCCCCCAAGGTGTTCATGGGGATGTTCATGGGGGTCTCTGCCATGGCCTTGGCTCCAACACATGTGAACTTCTGATAAAATTACAAGTATCTATGATAGCTTATGGAAAGAGGGGAGGATTTGTGACAAAGATTGCTAAATCTGATGTATTTCATGCTACATATAAGTAGATTCTAAAATAATCATGTGTCACTAAATAGTTCTAAAATATTCTAAATATTCTAAAATAAGGATGTGTCATGTTTACTAATTTTTCATGTTTCTGTCTAGATGTTTCTACTGAAATTATAGTGTGCTCAGAACCTATATAGACAGTGGATGAATAATCCTCGCCTATATACCTTGTATCTGCACCGCCAGATTGAAATGGATTATTTTTTGGCTACTTCTTCTGAAGAATGAGGTGCACCATTGGTTCTGAACTTCTGAAGTTTTCTTTTCACTGATCAGCCAAACAGTAACAAATCAGTGTAGCAGGATGCTGTGCCTGAGTGGCTCAGCTCAAAGTTATCAGTAATGGGTGGAGAGAGGAATCACTTTGCTTGTGGTGTTGAGACCAGCCTCACTCAATAACCCCAAAGTTAAACATTCTGAGGATGTGAAAACCAATGTTTCCTGACAGAAGCTGGCACTGGTGAGGATGGAGAAGACAAAGAAACCAACAAATGGCTGTTCTGATAATTTATCTAAAGCTGCTGAGCTAGAAGCTCCTGAGCTGGCACGGTCAGCCTGGAAACATATAACTGACATTCAATCACTTTTTACTATAAAACTGCAGTCTCACTTGTTAACAGTATTTATATGAGCTGTATTGCTTTGATCAGCATGTTGCTAAGCCCGGGTCTGTAAGGTTTGATGAGAAGCATAAGACATAGTCATAGGCCCAGCCCTAAAATGTATCTGGGCAGAGCACTGCCCTTGGACTGTGGGCAAAGCTTGCTCATATTTGTTTGTGCCTTCTGTGTGTCAAGTGCACATATGCAAATGGATGGATCTTCAAGAGAATGTAACAAATCCATGTTTGCATCTTCATTTCCCAATCATCTCAAATACTTGTTTTGGGAGGCAAATGGCTGTGTTTTTTCTGCAGTGCTTCACTGTGCTTTGTAATCTCCATGTCACACAGCAGGGCTGTAACTGTCAAGAATTTTTATTTCTCATTTCTGCCACCAAAATTTATTACAAAACATGCAAATTATGGAAGGCAAATTTGAAAATTTCACAGGAAGTGTGAAAAGCCATGAATTTCTGTAGGAGATAAGACTAAGACTATTTTTTTACCTTTGTTAAATATCTTAAAATTGTTAAATTCTGTTCACCGAAAGGCACTCTGGGAAGGGCTCAGCTGCAGACTCGGTTGCGAGCTGGTTGAGAGTCAGGTGCATGTTGGCTGCGTGCCGGTTGGTAGTGAGGCAGTGATTGGTTGGGGAGATGCCAGGACCATACAAACAGGAAGCTGATTGGATGCAGGAATGCATGAGCAACAACACTGCAGCTGCAGCAGCCAATGAGTGCCTTTCTCAGTAAGGTTTCAGTTGAGTTCTGCTAGGGTTCAGTTAAGTTCTGTTGAGTTTAAAGTATAAAAAGACCTGGTGTGCTACAATAGAATGATCTTCTTCAGATGTATGAGGAGTTCAATGTACCTTTGTTCCCCATTGCTACAGGTTTCAAGACCCTGTCCTGCCTTCTCGTTCCTTCATAAACATTTAAAATAAGATGGAAGTCCTGCCTTAGGTAAGGATGCTGCTTAAAAATTTGTGAGCTATATTACAGAAGTAATTCCCTGAGCTGTCTCTGTAGCCTGTGTGGAAAGAATGAGTCCTGGGCTAAAAGGGTACTGAAAATAATACAGTTAAATGTGTTCTTGTGTTCTCAGGTATTGCAGAAGGAAGGAAACAAGACCTTCTGGCTGCAGTCTTTATAAATAATCTCCTACATTTGCTCAGTCACCTAATGGGGCAGGTAAATCAAATACTCTTTTAGATATTGCTTCTGGCCTTTAGTGGGCTAGACAGCAACGGCTTTATTAGCGTGGCTTTGAGCCCTCCTGCTTAGTAACTTTTCTTAGCTTTTCTAATGCATAGGCAATACTCTCTGCTTGAGTTTTATGGGATCAAGCCGCAAGAACAACTGTGTTTAAAGTATTATTTAAGTCTAAACTGAATCATTAGAATACAATTGTCACTGAGAAGCTGCTACTTAGCAAGCTTATAAGACATCATGGCTTTAAATATTAAGGATATAAAGGAGGAGTTGCCAAGAGATCCTGGAAAAATTTGACAATGCCTTCCTTTTCCTCTTGATGACCCAGTGTTCACTCTCCTTCCCTTCAATACAGAATGAGTAATTGAGGGCAGCAGATAATGCTTACCAGAACTTGCCTGCCATGAATTTCACATTCATAGTTTATAGCACAGAACAAGCTAAGGGAAGCTGTTCTGAGCTGCGTTGTAGTGGGACCTCTGGATGTAAACCCTGTGCTTAGTCAATCAACTTCTTATGTGTCATACACCTGTACTACTGAGGCTAGAATTAACAAGGTTTCTTTGTACAGAGTATAACCTTCATGCCCTCTCTCATGGACAAAGAAATGAGCAAACCAAGAAGATAGGTGAGATGACAGGCCTGTGTGAGATTTAGATCTCTTATCTCTCAATGCACACACTGTAGTAGAGTATGGCATGGCATGACATGTTCCCTATCTCTGTGCTCACTCTTCTCCACAGTATCTATACAGGGTCTCCAAGTGACTCTTGTCTTACTGTTAGTTAGATTTTCTTCTATAAATTTATACGCCTCCTGCATAGTAGGACATTTTCAGTGGTGTTTTTCTGTGCAAAAAAAGAGTTTTGAAGAGTTATTGCAGTGTATTCTTGATTGAAATATAGGCTTACAACCTGCTAGTATTTAAGCAAGGACACAAATAAACTAGTAATATTATGCACATATAAAAACTTTGCTGTGCCAGGACTATAATTCTCGTTTTTCTTTTTTATACTATGTATCTCATATTTAAAATTAAACAGAGCTCTGAATATGAAAGTGAAGGATAAGATTTTCATGCATGGCACAGCATGAAAGAATTCAGAGGTGTTTTGCTCAGTATGCTGAAGAGCATGTTTGCCATGGGTCTCAAACAAAGAGAGCCATTCACTTTTTCTGCTTTGTGAACAAACCAGAACCCTGTTTCATTAAGTGAACTTCAAATGTCCTAACTTGAGCCATTTAAAAGAGTTTGAGAGTTAATCAAATTAGGCAAATAGCAAGCACTAAAAGCACCAAGTAGTCAGTCAGGAAAACGCAGTAATCCTTATAGAAATATAGTGACCTATAAAAGCTGATTCATCTCACCTTAACTTTAGGAGTGGGAGATTAATGCACATAGAATGAATCATTTCTGACAAACTTCTGTTATGAAGAATGTGAAAAAAAGATTTTACACAGCTCGTGTAAGGGGAAAAGAAAACACTGGTTCTTACAAAGCTGGTTCTGGCCCATCCCTCTGTCATGTAAAGAAGTAAATAGATCTGTCTGCCTCACTGGGATCATCACCCTGAGCCTACAGTCTGCACTCTGACCTAAGAGTGTTTGCTAGTGATAGCTATCCCACTCCTAATTCTTGGTCAGGTACTAGGACCTGATCCTAAGTTAACACCCTGGGCCATCAGTAGATAGAAACTTGATGTCACGATATTACCTATTATTTATAATCATTCTGGGCAGTTATGTCATTAAAACAGTAATGAAAAGTGATCCCATGGCATCTTCACAGCATATTGAAGGGGGTTGAGTTTTTATTCCTCACTCACACAAGCTTATCCATTAACCTCATTTTGTTTGTAGATTAACCTCATTTTGTTGTTTTCTGACAAATTTTTTACATTTGAGTTTCCTTTATATTAATGCAGACGGTACTGTACTCTTCTTTGAAGTTAATTTCATTTATTGTATGCTCTGTTTTGCAATTAGTAAGAAATAAAACATGGATTTGGGATGCTCATATGGCTGTGTGCTTCAACTTGATGTTTGGTCACATCTGGTTACACTGTATGGACTTTAGGATAGTTTTTCGTGAAATGTGGCAAGTCTATTGGAAAATAAGTCTTTCAATAAAAGATTGAAAACCTGTTTAACAAATTGAAATCCAAATCATATAGACTTTATTCTGCATATTCACTCTGTCTTTTGACTAATCATATATGGCCTTATTCTGTTTATCATGCCTCATTGTGGGGTAATAAGGTACCAATATGTATTCAAGAACCAGTTCATTCAATTTGCAACTTTTGAAAAATCAATTCTGCTGAGTAAAACTGCTGATCAATTTGATTGCAAGCTTGCAGAGACAATGGCTGTATGTTGTGAAGGTTACAGCAGTGATAGACAAAGTCACTGTGTCACTCCTATGCTTAAAGTGACATGAATGCAACAAAGTTATGCTCACCTCAGAGAGAATGCCTCTCAAAGAAGTGACAACTGTTAGACTCAGTATGAATCTTCCATCTTTAGGGCATCTGTGGATGGCACTGCTATGTGTCAAAGACATTTATTTTAATATGAAAGCTCCTTTTCTGTTTCAGGTGTAGTTAAATATGTTGAGTGAGAGGAGCTCACCAAGATCAAAAAGGGGCAATTGTCTTTGCAGTGATTTGTGGGAGTGAAAAAATGAACCTTTTCCTGACCAAACCCTCAGATAAGCCCAAAACAGGAAATTCAAACTTCTGATTTTTCCTCAGAAAATTCCTCCATCATTGAAAAGTAGGAAAAAAATGTCAGCTTTCAGGAAGGTTTATTATTGACCCTATAGAAAGGAATTGAGAAGCATAGAAGACAAAGAATGATGTTCCATTCTTAACTGAAAGGCAAGTGTCATTGCAGAATTAACAAACACAGCTCCCACTCTAGCACCTGTGGCGGAAGCATGTGGGAGGGGTACTGGCAGGAATTTGGCATGTGAGCTGTAGTGCTTTAAGGGAAATGCTTTGGGGTGTTTGTCAACCCATGTTGCCCTTATAAAGGCTGCAAACATCCATGGTCTCTTATAGTAGAGACAGACCTGTAGAGAGAGAGTGGCCTTGACAAGTTATCTATGGGAATAGTGGCTTTATCAGCAACCCCTGCCAGGGAGCCCATAGCAAAAGCTTTAGTGGCAATAAATTTTACAAAAGTACATCAGCTACTGGAAAGTGCCAGTTATATCTTCCTCTTCCTCCTCCTCTTCCTCCTCTTCCTCCTCCTCTGCCTTGTCCTTATCCTTGTCCTATCCTTATCCTTATCCTTCTCCTTCTCCTTATCCTTATCCTTACCCTTCCCCTTACCCTTCCCCTTACCCTTCCCCTTACCCTTCCCCTTACCCTTCCCCTTACCCTTCCCCTTACCCTTATCCTTATCCTTATCCCTATCCCTATCCCTATCCTTATCCCTATCCTTATCCTTTTATCCTTATCCTTTTATCCTCATCCTTATCCTTATCCTTATCCTTATCCTTATCCTTATCCTTATCCTTATCCTTATCCTTATCCTTATCCTTATCCTTATCCTTATCCTTACCCTTACCCTTACCCTTACCCTTACCCTTATCCTTATCCTTATCCTTTTCCCTATCCTTCTCCCTGTCCTTGTCCTTGTCCTTGTCCTTGTCCTTGTCCTTGTCCTTCTCTTATCCCTTATCCTTATCCCTATCCTTCTCCTTCTCCTTCTCCGTCGCCTTCATCCTTATCCGTATCCTTCTCCTTCTCCTTCTCCGTCGCCTTCATCCTTATCCGTATCCTTCTCCTTCTCCTTCTCCGTCGCCTTCATCCTTATCCGTATCCTTCTCCTTCTCCTTCTCCGTCTCCTTCTCCTTCTCCTTCTCCTTCTCCTTCATCCTTATCCTTATCCCTCTCCCTCTCCCTCTCCCTATCCTTCTCCTTATCCTTATCTGTTATCCGTTATCCTTATCCTTATCCTTCTCCTTATCCTTCTCTCTTACCCTTTATCCTTATCCTTATCCTTCTCCTTATCCTTCTCTCTTACCCTTTATCCTTATCCTTATCCTTCTCCTTATCCTTATCCTTATCCTTTATCCTTATCCTTTTCCTTATCCTTATCCCTTATCCTTGTCCCTTATCCCTTGTCCTTATCCTTATCCATTATCATGGATAATCAGCCCATGTGGCTCCCTCAGGCGCTGGGCAGGCTCTGTGCCCGCCGCCCTCTCGGGGCCGGGCCGGCACTGGCAGCGGGCGCTAATCCTCGGGCAGTGGCGCCAGCCAAGGCCAAGGGCAGCAGAAGAGGCTGCACAGCACCCACAGCGCCCACCTGGCGCGGGATGGACGCTTCTTGTGGGGACCCTGGGCTCGCAGCTGGGGAGCTGAGGGGCTGCAGCAGCTCTGCAGGGCAGGCACTGGGTTGTGCGGAGGCCAGGCACACAACAGCACTTGGGGACATGGCTCAAATGCCTGGTGCTCAACCCAGGCCTCCCAAGGGACAGGAGCTGGCAGCCCATCCTCTGCAAGGCGTCCCAGTCTTTGCTCCCTGTCTTCTTGTTCCGACAGCTCGAGGACACTCCGTTCATCCCAGTCATCCTCCTCCCGCAGCAAGGGCTTCAGCCCAAGGCTCTGGACGCTCACGTGTTCCCAGTTGTCCCAAGCGAGCTCGCTGTCACGATCATCTTCCCAGCTGGACTGGGCAGGCGGTCTGTTACCATTCCCTTTGGAGAACCCTTGGCCAACAGAGTCTTCCTCTGCACAAAGCTCTTGGCCAATGGATTCTTCCCACTCCGACAGTTCTTTGTAGTCTTCAACTTCTCCAAGGAAACACAGGTCTACCTCACTGGATTCTTCCCAGTCAGAAAGTTGTTGGTATTTTGGCCAGCTGGGCAAGAGGCTGGCTGGCTGGGAGATGGGGTTGGCCTTGTCCCCGTCCATCTCACAAGTCCTGTGTCACAGAGGGATCCCAGGAGCTGCTTTGTCCTGAGAGACCTGCTCTCCTGCGACTGGCACCCCAGGGCTCTGTGCCCCTTGGACACCCCTCTGGCACAGTGGGGCTCTGCCATGTCACAAGGGCCTCTGGGCACCACAATGTCCTGCATCACCAAGGACCCTGACACGACGTGCCTGTGTCACAAAGGGCCACCCCTGGCACCTCTTCAACAGCTAAGCCCACTGGAAGTGGCACGGAGCAGCCCCAAGCCTTGTGGACTTGTGGCCCCTGATGTGCCCAGAGCCCTGTGAGTCTCTGGGCACGGTCCCACGTGCAGCCTGAGCCCCAGAGTGCAGAGCCCTGGCTTTGGAGGGTGGGCTGTTTGGGGCACGAGCCGTGGGCCAGATGGACGCAGCCAGGCAGCTGTGGGCAGTGGCTCCATGTCCAGCTGCAGGCTGGGGACCAGGGGTGTCCCTCAGGATCTCCCTCCATGCTGGGAGCAGAAGGGGAATGTGGGTGAGCATCTGGGAGCACAGCACTGGGGCTGCACTGCCTTCCAGCTCCTCAGGTAAAGGGAATTGCAAAAGACAGAAGGCTTTTTTTGCTTTATCTATCATACAGGTTTAGCAGGTGTTTTGTTCGTGACCGTGTACCAGTGAGCTGGTTACATTTGGCTACATACAGCCACTATGTGCTGCGTTACATACTGAGCTTGTGAATGTGGGTTTCAGAAAAACAGAACAAGTTTTAGGGAACCATTTGAACCATCTTTCCTTGGACAGTTAGTAAGAAGATTACATGGAAACAGGAAAACTATAAAAGTGTAACTAATTTGATAGCAGATATCAAACTAATGACTCAGGTTTGGGACTTTGCTCTGCTGGATGCTTCAAAAATCATGTTTGTAGAACTGTACACTTAAAGCTCCATAATACAGGACATTCAGCAAGACTTGGTGGGTGGAAAAATAAAATTCTTTCAAGAATTTTATTAAATCTGATTTTTTTTAGGTATAAACAAGCCTGCATTTAACTGCTGAAGACCTACTGTCTTTTTGCCTAATAAGATGTTCTTTAAAATTGGTATGAATGTCACAAGCAACACGGTTTTGGTAATGAAAATCAAAGCAGCAATTAGGATTTTTTGTAAGGTTATAAGCACATCTAATTATGAAACTACTTGTGAATAGAAATCTCAGCCTTTCCATGTATTAAAAGTTAATTTTTGTGCTGTCAGTTTCCTCCATGGAAAATTATTTTGGAAATGCAGCAAAGGTTTTAATTGATTAATTTTTTTTTATGAACCTTGCACACCAGGACTGCATGTAGAATATAGACTCTACTAACTTGTTTCTCTTTCACATTCTTCTTAATGGAACCCTCAACTGCAGGCAAGATTTAATTTAGAACTGGTTTCTTTACAAAACCAGAGATACATAGTGTAGATGAAAATAAACAGGTTCCTGTGTCACTGACTATTTAAATTAGCCCATTAATCCTAGTGTGACTAAAGCAGAATAGTCATCATAGGGTAATAAAAACTAAAAAAAAACCAAACAGGTCGGTGTTTTAGAAAATCATTAATCATTTTACTGTCATAGATATCCCTTTGCAACTCAAGGGAACGTGCTGATACAGACTTAATTTTAGTAAAAATCCTCAGCAGATACATATTCACTACTATAGTAATGCTTAGTATTTGATAACAATATAACAATAATTAAAACAAGACTTATCCCCTTCAAGCTTACTTTAAACATCCACTTCAGTTTTTTTAGAGTTTCAGTATTTGAGAAAGTAATCTGACAGCAGCTTTATGCTATGGGTTCAGAATCTGACAGTGGAGAATGAGAACAGCAAAATTGAGTCATATTCCCTGATTAAACTGGGAGATTTAAAAATTGCTTTAGAATAACTCATCTCACCTCAGAGCAGAACTTTCACATATTCAAATATAATTCTATCCCCATGAAAGGTAAAGGGATCTAGCTCATTTAAGTGGGAGAGGAATTAGGGCCTGCCTCTGTCATCTTTAACTGTGAAATAAGAAGTTCTTGAGCTGAGCTAAACATGGTTGAAGTTGCGTAGTGTAAGAGCTGCCTTTTACTCAGGTAAATGTAAAAGGAGACATTCAAGTGCTCTGTGCAACCAGGTAGCAGAAATAATAGGAAAGCTATCACAATCACTGGCTTGCATGTTGCAAAGGCTGAGAGCAAGATGAATCATTTGGTAGTGGAGAAGAGCAAGACAAATGGAGACATGTAAGAACTGATTGCTGAAACTGTGATTGCCTACCATCTGTGACAGAAAGAGGAAAGGGTGCCTGACTATGAGGAAAATGCTAGGCAAAAAACACTGGATGCATTAACAGCATCATTAGCAGTCTGGTCTGAGAAACAGATAAAGGATAATTTTTGTGGGAGACTAGGAGCAGAAAGCTTGTCCTGTGATTGCTGCTGTGGCCAGAGAAAATGGGTCCCGAGTTTTGTTGGGTTTTTTTGTTGTTTTTTTTTTTTTTTTCAACTAAATACCTTTGATCATATCAGCAATGCACAAGTCCCTTTCTTCCTTGCAGGCAGAACTCCCCACTGAGCCTCAGCCTATGAACTGAGGTCAGAAAGGACACAGAACAGTTGACAAGGTGGTGTTTTTGAAATTGTACCGTTGTGGGAACCAAAGTAACAGCTCTGATAGCCAATGTTTTTAAGATAATTCACTTTCATTTATCAACCTATCCTTTACCTTATTATCTTTCTATGCAGTGTATTAGTGAGTTTTCCTGGAGGACTTGTTTTAGTGTGTTTGCATACAAATCAATGAGCTTGTTGCATCTCTGTCTGCAACAGCCACAGCATGGGCTGCTTTAGTTTGTTACAGAGTAAAATTTCATGGGTACATTTCTGACAGAAAAAAACAATAATTTTCTTAGCATTACCTACTGCTTTTCCCCAGAAAAAAAAAGGGAGGGTCCTGGCTTCCTCCACTGCCATTCTCAGCTGCTCCTAATTGACATGCCATGCACTGGACGGCATCTCATTTGGCAATGTAATCTAACTGGAGATTCATAAATCCATATCTCTATTTTTAGACTGTATTTAAATTTGTAGTGGAATGATATAATTCAATTGCAAAAATGGATGTATTTCTGAAGTAGCCTAGACATCCTTGCAAAGGCAGAATGCTTTATTAGGATAAGAGAACTATAAATAAACAAGATAATGAAACATTCTGACTTCACAGTGTATTAGATTAATTGTGTTAAGGAACACAAGCCAAAATAAAAGGAGTCCAAAAGAAAAGCAATAAATTTCTAAGTATGTCTGAAAGTCTACTTGAAGTCTACTTTGGCAAAAGAAGTGAAGACATTTTCCAAGCTGAATTGAAAGGAATGTCAAGAAGGTGAGTGAGTGATCTAAGAATAAATATCGGAAGGCAGATGAACAATGTAAGGCTAATGCATTAATTCTCATTCTGCTTCTCTGGTTAGATTCATCCTCTGCAGTAGCAGCCATAAATTCAGGTTTGTGACTGACTGAAAAGGGCACTGGTTTTAAATCTAAGGTGCTCATCAAGTGTATTTAATGCATAAAGTTTTTTCACATGTAAAGACCAAGTTGGCAGGTGTTGAGTTATAGAAGAAATGTCTTCTTTCCTCTTTAAACAATTTAAGGATTGATGCTTTAGACCTTTCATTACATGGATCACTGAAAGAAACAATCATTCCAATATTTCACTGTCAAGTTAATTGCAGTAGTGGTCAGCTATATTACTGCTAAATCTCAAACTTGGTGTATCTTGGTGTTTCTAAGGAGAAGCATCATCCAGACAGAGCCTAGCTTCCTCCTGAGAGTCCAGCTGATGAGTTTTCATTCAGCTCCTCTCTGCCTCAGGTGACGAGTACAAAAGAAGTGTTACCCCCAGATCCTTATCAGTATAAATACATGTAGCAAGTTTAAGGGTGGGTTTTTTATGACACTGACTTTCCTATCTAAAAAGGTCTCTCATCTGCAGAAATGCCCTGTCTTCCAGCGGGACAGCTTGCAGTTTCATTTATTTCTGTGGCTACATCTGACACTAAACATGAGAAACTTATCAAGCCATCTGTAGCCCTCTCACATTATTAAGGTCTTCAGGGTCTCTGGGGAATGGTTTTCTTCATGTTTCCTTCATTAAGCCTCCTATAGCACAAGCAGTCTGCATGCCTAGAACCAAATAAAAACATGATGGTGAGGTTTGCCACGTAATTGCTGATGTTTGCAGTGTGGATACCTACAGCTACCGTGGTCACAACCTCAAGACACTGGTTCTTCACATCCTAAAGCAGATGTCTGTCACATGGATCATCCCCAAAACTGTCTGCTCCTCTCTGCTGACCAAAAAGGAGCCTGATAATGAGTAGCCCAAATGTAAATTACTTGTCTGTACCAGCTTGAAGTTTTCTGAGCTGACCTCCAGCTTATATTTCACACAAAGCGTTGTTGAATACAAAAGGTGATAGTGGATCTACACCTTAACAGGAGTAAGATGAAATGGTGTTAACTTCATTTCACTATACTTTTTAAAGTGTAGTTTAGCATGAGAGTATGAGTTTCCATTCACATGACAGAAATAATTCAGCCTCACAGCTACTTTGTATGGATAGCGAGTTAAATGTTTAGTGACATTTGCATCAGGGAGCACCAAGATCCTGGCTGCATATGCCTGTGTTAAACAGAGCTAGAAACATGAGGTGGTGCAGTAAAAAGATGCCTACCACTGAAGAGTCACAGATGTGAATTTAAGTTAATACTGTATGCAGAAATCATCTGAATGTCTGATGTGCAAAATGAAGAGAAGAGAGAAGTGCATCAGAGAAGGATAGTAATATGCACTGTTGACTATCACTTAAAATGCTTCCAAAGAAAAATATCAATCCTTGCTCTTTTGCATCTTTCACGTCTGTTTGATCTGTGAACACTCAACAGCATTATTCCTAATTACCATAGGAGAGAAAAAGAATTGGAAAACGTGGTCTTCTATCTCAATTAAAGGTATCACAGGTGCCTGTCTAACAGGTGATCAATGCTAATGCACATTTAGGGGATACTGCTATCATCAAGCTTATAGTGACTTGTGAAAGGGCTCACACATGACTAGAATTCATATTTTGCTGTTCTTCAAAGCTTTCTGATACCAGGGAACTCTTTTTCATCAACTCTAATCAATACTTCAAATTTTGAAAATTAAATCAGTCCTTGGACTGAATAGCATACTGAATGAAAGAATCTTCAGTATGCTAGCACAGAAAAACAGCAGCAGAAACTTGACCTTCATAATACTGTCTTCCTTTTTCTTATAATATTGCTATAAATTACCACAAGAAAACCCTGCTGCTATTATCAAATCCAAAGCCACCTCTCAGGATATATTCTGTCTACTCTCAAAAAAGCACCTATGTACTTCATCCTTGAGCTTCATCTGATATAAAAGCAATGAAATGATTAGAGTCAATGTGGCCAAATATAAACACTACACTCAGTAGCAGAGCCTTAACAGTTGCTCTGTTATCTGGCATGCCAAGAACAAGTTGCCATGAAAACAAATTCTTGTGGAAGCGGTCCTTGCTGTGACACACTGCTGTTCAGAAACCTACCCAGCAGTCAGGGGCTCCCACATGTATGATGTTTCCCCTTCTACCTTCCTTGTGGCTCAGGGATGTTGCAGCCTCTCTCTACTTCTGGTGAAAGATCTGGATATTTCTATACGTTCAGAATGCAAACCCAGCTGATTGTGGCAGTGTGGGGTTTTTTTCTGTCTTTCTTTGCAGCAGCAGACAGCGTGACTCCTCCCTCAGCTCTGCAAAGGAGGGCACAGCTAGGGTTGGTGTTAAGGCTGGGATCAGGGCTACATCTGAAACTTTCCTTCCCAGACTGCTTTTCCTCTTACAAGCATCTTCCATGTCAAAGCCACCTCATGTGGCTGACTGGCAATCTGCTTCTAAGAGGGAATCTAAGCAGATTTATATCCCCCTAAGCAGAACTTTGGGGAGCAAGAGCCTTTGCAAGTGTTCTCAGACATGTTACTCATTTGTTTGCAGTTCTCACGATCATAGAATCATAGAATATGATCATATAAAGTCTAGAATTATATAAAGTCTTAGATTGGAACAGACCTTAAAGATCACCTAGTTCCAACCCCAAATGAGAAAAAAAATTGAGATAATGACTTCAAGAACACTGGGAGTGATTTCAGAATTCATTTCCACAGTCCTAATAATGCAAAGGGTCTTGAAGTGGACATAAAGATCTGGCTGAACTTTTCTGTATTTTACACTTGAAATGTCCTGTATCTCTCATGTTAAAAAACTTTTTTCTGTGTAATGGGAAACGGAAGCAAAATGAGATCTGAGAAAGTGTCTAAGAGCATTGTTGCAGGAGCAGTCTCATCTGAACTGTCATCTTCCCTTACCCACTGGGACTATGTGAAAGCAGTCCTCATTAAATTAGCTCTGGACACTCAAAATGACCTATTTGTCTTTTAATAAAGGTCATTCTATACTTTTTTCTACTAGTACCAGATACCTGAGATGTGAATGCTATGCCTGGGCTAAACACACCATAATAATTTAAAGACAGGCACTGTCATCACCTTCCAAAGACATTTGACGATTCTCACGGTAGAATTGTACCCAGGATTTCAAATCATTATATTAGGGGAAAAGGCATTGCATGCCATTACCTTTTGCCCAACCCAAACTCCTAATGTCTATCAACACGACATTTTTTTATATCGAAACCGGAGATTTACTGGTCATGACAACATATGAGAGTGGGAAACTATATTATATAAAGCCATAATAATATTAATACACTTGGGCAGAAAAAGAATTAGATTTCAATATTTTTCCATACTGAAATGTGACTGACATTTTTAAAACATTCCCAGAGCAAATCATACATCATATTTTGAAGCTGTCAGCTCCCCAGTGGAGGTAACATCATGCTAACAAATGGTAAAATATCATTTCAGCTTCTTGAAACTAACAACCCCTACTAATAACGGTATTGAGATAAAGTTGCTGTTATTTCTTGAACCCTTATATAATTTAAATGTACACAAATCAGAATACAGCATTTAGCAGCCACAGAAAAGCAGAGAATTAGCATGAAGTGGACAAGAGATGGGTAACTGGAAGAGTAATGGAGGGAACACCAAATCACAGCCACCTGCATCTGAACTGGCTTGCTGGCAGCACGTGCACTAGTTTAATGACTAAGTGATCTTATTATTATCTTATTATGATCTTATTATTAAATTATTACTTAGTAACACTGTCACGGACTGCATCAAAAAAGTACCACATTTAGAAGAAAATACATAATTCAAAATTATTGTTAAAGAGAATGGGATAGTTTTCTGCTATGCCAAATGATACTTTGTCATACTGACACTTAAAGCAGAAGAGAACAAGTGTTTCAGACTTAATTATTATTTCCTATTAAGGAATAATATTTGCTTCTCAGTCACTGGGCAGAAATGTTGACATTGAAGTTTTGCAAACTGTTAGTCCCTCAATGTATTTTTTTTCAGGAGTCTATGACTTAGAGTCATAGGTCAGTTCATTTGGAAAAGACCTCTGAGATCAAGTCCAGCTGTTAACCCAGCTGTGCCAAGTCCACCACCTGAACCATGATTCCAAGTGCCACATCTACAAGTCCTTTAAATACCTTCAGGGATGGGGACCCGAACGCTTCCCTGGGCAGCCTGTTCCAATGCCTGATAATCCTTTCAGTGAATAAATTTTTGTTAATATCCAATCTAAACCTCCTCTGGCACAACTTGAGTCTGTATTTCCCTGTGTAATCTTATGACATCCTTTTAGTTCCCCTGAGTGGCCAACAGGAATGAAGTTGAGAAGCAGACATGGACATAAGATCAACCCAGTAGGGGGGCATCAAGACCACCAAAGACCCACCCACAGCCCTCTGACTCACTTCCAGAAACGCGTAGAGGAATGAACTGCACATGATAACTAACTTGCATAGAAAGTGAGAAACCTATCTCTAGCTGGGGAGAAACTTATCTATAAAAAGATACCCCACAAAGCCTGGGCACCTGCATCCCAGGATACTGGACGCTCTGCTAGGTGGATTGATGCTGAAGCCAAGACTGGTGATCTCTCTTTCTCCCTTTTTTCCTCTCTTTCTCTCTCCCTCTCTAATTTCCCTCTCTCTTCTTTCACCCTACCACTTATTCAAAGCCCACTCCCCTGTGCTAGAAGATAAGACCCTAATATATCAGTTTCCATACCAAATGCAAAATTTACAATAAAACTCTGTAAGTTTCTTTTATGGATCCATTGACTCTTGTAATTTCTTTTCAGCCATGAGGATCTGCCAATTTTGGGCACTCACTTCTTAAGAGTGGGACACCAACATGATTAGTGGGATGGAGCACTTGTCCTGTGAGGAAATCCTGAGAGAACTGGGACTCTTCACCCTAGAAAAGAGAAGGTTATGGCAGGGTGATCTAATTGTGGCTTCAAGTACCTGAGGGGAGCCTATGAGAAAGATGAAGAGAGACTTTCTCCAAGGCATATAGTGGCAGGACAAGGGGGAATGGCTTCAAAGTGAAAGAGAGTAAGTCTGTGTTAGATACTAGGAAGAAATTCTTTACTGTGGGGGTGATAAGGCACTGAAACAGGTTGTCCATGGAAATTGTGGGTGTCCCATCCTTGGAAATGTTGGACGACGCTATGAGCAATCTGGTCTAATGAAAGGTTCTCTGCCCATGGCAGAAGTGTTGGAACTAGATGTTTTTTAAGGTCCCTTCCAACCCAAGCCATTCTATGATTCTGTGATTCTGTGAAGGTACATAAGGATGCTCAAGCCTCCTTTCTTTCATCTTATGAAAATGTAGATTTGACACACTGCAATTAACAACCACATGCCCCTGTGTTGTCTGTTTTGCATTTTCTTTTCAAGTGACGATGCCAACATAAAAATTAAAAATGAAGAAATATCATGCAGACTTTGCAGTCTCTCTGGAAAAGCATCAGTTTGGGGGATTCAAGTGAGAAACTGGCCTGGGAGTCATTTCAGTATTGATCTTACAAGATGTCTGCAGCTGTTTTAATGAGGCTGGTATTTTAAACAATCATTTGAAAAAAAGAAACTGTGGATTCTATCATTATTTTTATATAGCTCTAGGTCATGATAAAATTTCTGACATTAAAGCAGTTTTGTCAGAAAGCTGTTATGAAGTCTTAAATGCTCTTGACTCTTTAACATTTCTTCTTCCATTAAAGAAGGGGTTGGTAAGAATGTATTTGTCATGGATTCTTCAGAGACTGTGCAATGAGAGCTATTAAAATGTTCAGGTTCTTGGGAGGTTACCCGACTCCAATGACTCTGTGAGGTTTATTTTTAATATTAATACTTTATTTTATTTTAGCCTAATATAACCTTTATATTTTATTTGTTTAAAATATGAGAATGTATATCCCAGTACTAAGCTGGTAGGAGCTACTTTTCCTTCCTTCTTTGCTTGTGTTTGTTTTAAAGTCCTATCTACCAAACTGGAGTCCCTGCTTACCATTAAGCAATTTCCTGTGTCCTCTATGACTTTGAAATGGCAAATTTAAGAGTTTCAAGGTATTTAATAACTAGTCCATTGTTTTTGTGTGAGCACAGCCTATAGAGACTTCAGAGAGACTTTAGACAGAGCTGAAGTTCACAGGATGACCGAAAAACATTGCTCTAAAATGCCACTTGACAGATGAGGACATACCTAGCAGCTGCCCATACTCATGTTCTCAACTTTTCCAGCCCTGATTTAGGATGCAGTGAAAATGACTCCCTAGCATGCAGGTTTGGTTTCTTAGCTGATACATAGGGGAGATTCATCTTCAGGTTTGGACACTGAAGTGGAGCTGCTTATCACAGCTTACAGGTGTCCCTGGTGCCTCTGGGGAGAGGCAGGGGATGAGGCAGATGCCCTCAGCTGCATCAATCAAGGGTCACAGGGCTGCCCTCCCCTGCAGTTTTCATTTCAGAAGGGCACATATCCTTGTCCTGCTTGCCAGCCCCTGGGGTCATTCCAGGTCTCACAAATACCCCTGCACACCTGTGAGTGGGCAACAAGCTGAGCCATAGGTAATGGACCCACGGGAGTCGGGAGGGTTATTCACTGGGTATTCAGGCAGAGGGGGGTGATTCAGTCGACCACACATGGGTGTCCAGTGTTGTTTGAGGTGCCCTAGAGTGTCTGAAATGCCCCAGCCAACTCTCAAGCATAGCTCAGGGCCAAGGGAATGACCCCACATATCTGCTCCAGCAGCTAAGCCAGACAGGATGCCCAGGGGCCCTTGCACAGTGCTAGGTGCCTACATCTGGACAGCTGCACTGAGTCTAGGTATGAGCTGAAGAGTTTGGCAGGCTCCAGTTGACTTCACTGCCTCTAGGAGGAGCTGAAACACCAGAATCCCATATGGGCACTGAAATTCAGGTGCCAGAATTAATCCAGTTTGAAGTAATCTGCTGTATCCCACTGTTGGTGGGGTACCTGGGAGGTACTTCTGAGCTCTTCCCTCCCAGGAACAGTTCTGTACATCTATTCTTGAATTCAGGTCACAGCAGCTACTAGGGGGGTTAAATCAAAACAGGCAGGCAGAAGATTGTATTAAACAATGCAATTGAGATGGCAGGTTGTTTGATAGGGGTTTGTATTTTGGCAAAAAAATTTCCTTTTAGTCCAACTCTAAATGCAACCCAAGCTTTAAATTTTCTTCACCTGTTGCCTTCCTGATATATCTGCAGATGGACCAAGATAATCCTTATTCTCCCACCAGTATAAATGATAAGCAGCTCCAGGAAAAATTGAAGTTATGCTGTTATAAAATAGTGTAAGCGAGAGAAAAAAGGATCTGCAGTATGCACTCTTTTATGTTCTTTGGTTTGGACTTACAGATATAGCTGGAAAAGCAAGAGGTAGTTTCTTTAAAGACCTGCAGTAATTTAAAGTTCTGTACCCAGGGGATTTGATTCAGCCTTAAAGTGTTCTGCAATTAGGGTGAATTACTGAGGTTTAAGCTAAGGGACAATTGAATATAGAAAAAAATTCTTCCTGTTACTTTTTGAATTGAAAGCAGAGGCAAAAGTACTGCTTTTAAAAGCATGCATAGTTTGATCTATAGCTTTTGGTTGGGCAAACTCCTGGGAAAATTAGTACCTTCCTCTGATGTACAATGGAATTCTTCCAAAGGACAAGATCCCTAAGCTGGTACAAATCAGCATAAAGCCTCTGAATATCATCACCTCCAGATCTAACCCACAGTATCTTATCTATAAATACTGCTGTGGAGTGGCTTTTAAATAATCTGACTCCTCTGATACATTCACAGTTTATGCTTATTTATTCATTAGGATGACACCAATTAACATCAGACTTCACAGAAGTAATTTTTGTTTCCTAGAAGAAATTACTTCTATTTGCTTTGAATAAGATGTCCATTACCCACTGCTTGTTGTGGTGCGTCATTTGGTGTGTTCTGTTCCTCCCCTGGATAGTTGGTTCCAAGCTGTCAATCCTTTGTCCCCCTCCCTTATTTCCAGACCCTTCCTTGTCTATCCTGTTCCCCCTCCCTCAGAGCCCTGCCTGTCACTCGGCTGCCTCTCCCCTTCGCCCAGAAGGTTCCAGGGAGGGCGTCATGTGATTGGCCAGGGGGCTGGAAATCCCTCCCCTCTCCTCTCCCATTGGGCTCCCAGTACGCCTGTAATTGCCCTGATCCTCCACCCCCTGTTTCCCACTGGTGGGTGGTTGGGTCGCTCCCAGAGATCCTCCCCCCGGTAAATAGTGTTGTATTCCCTTGTTCGTGGTCTTCTGTTAGCTGTGACCCCTGAGCTGAGGAGCTCCTCGGAGCTACCAATAAACTTGGACTGACACCCTTTCAGAAGACTGCCTCCTTACTCCTGCCATCGTCGCTCCTATCTGCCGTAGGGACGCTGGGGCAGGTCAAAGGACCCAGAGCCGCCATCTGGCGCGCCTGAGCCGTCGCTGCTGGGAGCCCTGGGTGGTGTCCCCCTCCTTGCCGCTGTGCCGTCAGCTAGCCGGGTGGACAGCCAGACAGCGATTCGGCGTTAGGCACTGCGACAACTGCTGAAACAAAGTTTATATGTAGAACCCACTTCAGCAACTGAAAGCTTCATCCACAGATTCTGGAGCGCATCCCTAAACTATCAGGGAAAGTCTAGGGGGGAAAGATCATGAATTACCCAAATGACAATTAGACCAGTACACAGATCAATAGTTGCCCTCTGCTCTGAGACATTGTAAAAGTTGAAGTGGTCACAAATCTCAAGAAACTCAGTGATGAGAAAAATTATTCCAACAACATGGCTGACCTGTGGGTCTGGATTCACCCAGGGCTCAAAATTTTTCTTACCAGTATTTCAGTGAGGTGAGTCAGACACGCTCCATTGTAGCTTGGGCTCTTAACATCATCTGTAGTACTTACAGGTGTTTCATAAGGAAACTAGGACACACAAGCAACCAAAAGGTCTTGTTTTCAATCAAAGAGTAAGTGAACTTTCAAACTGAGAACATGTTTTTTATCAAGTCTTTCCTAGGTATTCAAGTATTTCCCTAGGTATTTACAAAAAATTGTCAAAAGCATAGCATATAAATATGCAATCCATTTCCATTGAAGTATCTGGTTTGCAGAAGTTTCTAGAGATAACGAAGTATAGGAAAGGACTGGTTTAAGTTACTAGTTTAATTGTCATTAAGTTCTGTTTCTTTATACCCCTTCCAATTAAATATAACTCTAATTTTCTTTCTATTTTATTATGAAAAAAATATAATGAAATGAGTTATATAAAAAGAGCTTGCCTCCACATTTCTATGGGCATCTTTAGAGACTACTGAATATTTAAAAGATATTATAAATAGAAGCGAGATCCATATGGCAAGATAATAAATATTCATAAAATCATGGATAGTCTGATTCTCTGACTCATTTTTGCAATTGCAGTGCTGTAGGAAACAAATACACCTCTCCATTCAACTGCTGGATAACACATTGATCTGCCTGCCAGTTCCATCTAGGCACTTTTCATAAGAATATTTTTTTTTTCTCATTGCATCTTTTAAACAGCAATGTCTTTTAGCCTTTTACCTTTTGAATATTAAGCTGTAAAGTTTCAGAGTCCTTTGTTGGATGTCACAATATGCGTAATGTACAACTAGGAAGGAATATTCTTTGCAGATTTCTTGAAGAGTGTACTGCATTAAAATGTATAAATTTTGCACAACAGACAGAAAGAAGAAACTCGGTGTTGAGTTCCAGGTGGGCCATGTGAAATTAATAATTTCTCAATCAGTTTATTTCCCAGTGGAAACACATCTATCATACACAAACTCCAGCTTTGCATTAATTGCCACCCTTGTTTAAAGTCTTGGTTCCACAAATAGATACTTTCTCCAAGCATGCACTCCAGTTCCCATTAAGACAGCTTTGAACTGGGCCAGGGAGGCTCCTGTGGGGTGGTGGGGTGCCTCTGGAAAAGGAGGCTTGTAGTCTAAACCTCCCCAAAGGAAAAGCAGCCTCCTTCAGATGGGACATGTGTAGGTAGGTGCTCGGTGAGCAGCAGGTGCAGCGCAGGCTCCTCAGGGAGAGGCTGGGGCTGCCTCTTCTTCCTCTGGGGTGCAGAAGGGTGTTCTGTCACCTGCACACACCCTGATGCCTCAGATCAAAGAGAAGTAAGTAAGCACTCAATAATTTTACCAGAGCTGCTCCTGAAATGTCCATCCCGCAGATTTAACCCAGCAGAAACTGAGACATGGTTCCCCATTCATCTCAGTTTTTCCTCATACAAGCTCAAATTACAGCAAAGGAGAAAGACAAGTAGTAATTGCTAACCTGCAACAGGGTCCTGGTCCAGTGCTTTGGAATAATCCTCTCCTTAAACATGCCTTCATCTCACATTTTATGTACTTTACTAATTTTCCTTCATTTGGCAAATTCAATAAGCTCTTTAATTCTTATTGGCTGCTGCTGACATTTATTTATGAATACATCAAACGTATATTCATCCTAGTTATTTTATTGTAATGTTTGTGTCATTATTAAACAAATAATAATGTTATTTTTTATTATGAGTGAGAAAGCAGAAGTTTTAATTTAGTAGAAAATTATGCCCTTGATTTTCTAATGGAAAACCACAGTGTAAGTGTAATTGCTTCTGTTTAACAACTTGTGATTACATGCATTTCATGCTTGTAATTCTTTTGCTGATACCAGGCAAATATTTTCAGCCTAAATTTTCCCTGCGTGCATTTTGTCAACAATTTTGAGCCCTGAGGATGCACAGACCTCTATTATTAACCTTTAAGAACCAGTAAATAACTATAGTTTAATTTTGGTTTAATTCAGTTGTTATCAACTGAGTGATGATTAACACCTTCTCAACAAGCCCAAGATATAATGAGTAAGATGGATTTCCAATGGATTATATAATAGACATAGGTGTGAAAAATTAATTCGGGAATGTTGCCATATTTTGGTTATTACATGCATACTAAGAAGTGACATAGTTAAACTACTTCTCAGTTGAAAGGACATTTTGAAGACAAATGAGCAGCCTGTTTGAAAAGGAACTATATTCCAGGTATCACATTTCATTGCTCATTTCTGGGAAATTTTGTCACTAGCATCAGCTAATTTTCTAGCATTACTCACCCTTCCATGGTCCAGGGGGCTAAAATTAGTTGGAATATATCACTTGAGTGCACTGACATACACTTAGTTTCTTTCTCTTTCAAACTGAAGGAGAGCTATGTGCTTTGATCACACCACTGGAAGATGATGCTCATCTTCTATCCTTTTTCTTTTCTCATAGAAAGTATAATGTAATGGAAATCAAACCCAGTTCCTTTCTGGCAACTTTCCAAATATGGGAAAAGAAAAAAGGTACCCTTTTTAATCCAGTTTTGAAAATGAAATAGAAAAGAGACAGGTGATTATATATGTGCATTCACATTTCTACCCTTAAGTGTGAAGTTGTTACAGAATCCCTATAATTTTCATTTATGCTTGTTAAAGTCTTTATCTTACTTCTGTGTGGATGAATATCACCTTATTTTGTACCAGCCTAACAGAGTGAGTAGAAAGACGTTGGCAGGTATCCAGTATGGACCCTTGTCCTTTTCTCTTCGGCTTCCCTGCAGGGGAATGGCTCTAAACAGCAAAGCTAAAGCTGTAGATGGGCAGCAGGAAAAGGGCAGAAGGGTTTTAGTGTCTCTTCTTCCTCCCCTCTTCACCATAAAATGGGACTGTAAGAGGATTTCTAACTGAATTAACATCAGCATCAAAAGGCAAGAAGTTAGGTTGGATTATAAAAGGGAAAGTTTAGGAAAGACAGTGTAGCTGTGGTTTTTTTCAGCCCAGCTGGCCCTGCTGAAAATTAATGTAAGATTTAAAGAATGGGCTGAACTAATCTCACAACAATCAGAGGTCATCTTTGAGAATGCCTGCTGAGGGCAGGTGACACTTCAGAAGGCAGAAGATGAATAATTATAGCACCATCTTCCAACAGGAGACACAGGAACTGCTGGGGAGCTGGAAGATTCTGTGCTCAACTTCAGAGCCAGGAAAACTGTTGGAACGACTTACTCAACAAACAACAGCAGATGCTGGGAAAATAGCAAGCATTTAAGAAAAGAGCCAAGAAGAAATTCTAAATAACATGTCGTATCAGACTATTGATTTCCTTCCTGATAGTGTAACAATTCTAAAGAAAAGGGAAGAATCAGTAATATGACATCACTAGACTCCAGGAAGCCTATTCAAACTCTTTGGCCTGACTTTCTTCCAAGCTAAGTAAGAAACACAGTCTACATGGAGCTAAAAGAAAGGGGTTCAAAACTGTTTAAATATATGTGGGGAATAGACAGCAATAGGTCACCACAGCACCAAACAGAAGTATTGGGCAGCGCTTGTGAACTATTCATTATTTTCACTAACCATGTAGAAGATGGAAACACAATTGATGAAATAGAAAACTTTGTCCTTTAAGAGCTCTCTAAACTGACCCTTTATTGAAGAACAGGATTAGAATTTAAAATAATGATCAGTTCGAGTTATAGTCCCAAAATATTGGGTGAAATTCCACTCTGATTTATGCAGCTGCAAAGAGAAGGTGGGAGAAAGGCACCCTGCAGAAAGGAGCTGCTGCTTTTAGCAAATCATAAACTGAAAATGAGATGACAGTGCTACAGACATCCTGAAATAGGTAAGCTTTCCATGGAGAACATATCTGAGCATAAGTGTGTAAAGCACACAAAAATATTCCTGTGACTCTGGTTAACACTAGTTACACATCATCCAAAGCATCTGGGGACTCAGGCTTCAGAAAAGACATGAATGAGAGAAAAGCAGCAAACAAAAGTTCTACAAGTCTGAGAGTTAGAAGAAATAAATGTTGCAAGTAGGAAGCAGACTGAAGGGAGACACCAAGTCAGTCTTTCTGTATGAAAAAGCTGCTGAAGAGAAAAATAATTGAACTGGCTTCCAGGTCCCATATGAATGGAACAAAGAACACATCAGGCCACATAAGTGTCTGCTTTTTGCCCAGTGTTATCTATTTTTGCCATAAATGACATCTATACTGATAAATTTGTACTGTACAAAGACCTGAATTCATAGGTTGTCTTTCATATCCATGCTAGAGAAATCACCTGCAAATTAATTTCTGATGAAGTATTATGTTCTAGGGACTAACATATTAGTCCTGAATTACCAGTTTATCAGACTGTAGCTGCCTAGTAAGCCAGATACTGAGCAGAAGAGAGCTATTAATTCTTTCTTTCTTAACTAGAAAGCAAGACATGCTCAAGTCAGCTTGACCAGTTTAAAAACATACATACTCGCATCACTATAAGAAGAACTATGTAAGTCTTCTGATTACAGCTCTGCAGGGCCTGCTCTGTAGGTCCTCAATTCATTGTTCAAGAAAGACTTAAATAAGAAACAGTGTGTCTGGGCCACTGTTGCAAACATGTACCTCAATTCCCTAGCAAGAAAATTACTAGAGGTATTGTGAGTCTAAAAATCACTCAGGAACCCTGACAGGTCCATGCAGCTTGAAGACAAGGTGATAACATTGTACAGAGGAATGCATAATCACTCCCACCTCAGTATAATGGACTGGCCAGTTCCACAAAGCTTTTGAAATACTAATTAAGTTGAGGTCACATTTCTAAGGACAGAAATATAAGCAAAAACTGGAAGAGCTCTTTTCCTTTGCCAGTGATTTGCTCTTGTCCATACTTTGTGCTCCAGTTTTCCTGCTTCAATTATGCAGCATCGTGCATTATACAGTGCTCTTCAACTCATGGGGTCAGCTTATAAATGGACAGCATTAATTCCGTGTGTCACATAATGGGCACTTCCTCCTGCAGAGTGGTGGCTTCAGAAATGGTCTCATCAGAAGCACCATTGGACGTGCAAAGCATTTATCATGAGGCAGTAATGATGCTGTACCCATTTTCTGGCTCTTCCCTGAGGATATGTAGAGGTGAAGCCTCACTTTCCAGGGAGAACTTTTATACCCCTCAGCCCCTTCTATTAAATTTAAAAAATTCAGCTGCCACATCTAGCTCCACACAGTAAATATCTGGATGCAAGCAGAATACATTAAATAACAAATCTAACTTACATAGCTCACCATAGTAGAATGTGCTTCTTGTCAGTCCAATTCCATGATAAAGGAAAAATGTGCTTGTGTATGTGGATTTGCAGTATGGATTAGGGGGACATAACATAAAATATATTTTTGTGCAAAGGAAATACCAATGCTTTAAACTGAAGTAAATGCAGCAGCTTTACTTCAACCTTTTCATGCAATCAGTGATGCTCTGCTAAGCTCAGCAGTTAGGTAAAAATATGAAAGCTTGACATGAACCACAAAAATTACCCTAGAGGTCAAGTATGAAGATTTTTTCTTTTCTTTTTTCTGTTATATCAGAGATAGGAATATCTCTGATGTTTCAGCATCTTACCTAGTAGCTGACAGTGTCATGTCATTAAACTCTATGTCTACCTGCCAGTCTTAAATCAACAATCTCTATTGAAAAACTCCCTTGAAAGATGGAAATTTTACATCTATGGGAAAGATGAAGTGAGTGACAAAATCTGAAAGCAACGTGAGATGTACTTTTATCAGAAAATTCTTATCTCCTGCACGCATATTTTTTCTTTCACTCAAGTTGTCTCACATAAGACATGCATACATACTGCTGAAAGTTATTGCTCAGGGTGTGTGCCATAGCTGTGTGCAGATTAATTTGTTTTAGCAGGTTCAAAAACAACTAGACCATGAAAAAAGGGCAGCCAACGCCACCTAATAAATTGGGCAACAATTACTCTTGGTATCTTCATTTAAATTGAGAATAAACGTGCATTACACACTGTCTCTGCAGAAAAAATAAGAGGCTTCTTTTAGTAATGGATTATTGAATACACTTGCAGTGATAGTAAGGCAATAAATTAAAAAGTACATCCGCCATTTCTCAATTAGGTTTATAGTCTCCACTCACCAGCTTTTTGTATATAAGGAAAAAGCAAGACTGTTTCACAGGGAGGGCTTTTATACAGCATTTAGTCCAAGGAAACCTGTTGGTTGCCTTGGTCACAGCTGAGACCCAAGCTTAGTTCACTGTCTGTGTAAAATGTGTGTCTATAAAATACACAAGGACAGCAGGTCTTCTGGTAATCCTTCACATGGGAACTGTTAGTCAAATTCATCCTACATGTACGTTCATGAAGCCAGTGAGCTTAACACTGGGATAATTTTCCCCCAGAGCATTAATGGCAAGGTGTCTTTCAGAGACAATCCTCACAGTCACACCGAGGAGGGGAGGGAAACTCTTTGCCCTCGCAGACACGCTGCTGTCCAAAGGATGGGAACAAATGAAGTGTAAAAGCCAATTTGGGTTCTTCTACCAGGTACTGAGTCTCTCTTTTAAAAGCATCAGTCAATCAGACTGACATTTCCACTTAACCTTGTGAAACAGAATGGATTTTCTTCTCTTTGACATTTTAGCCAGGGATATCATGTGTGCACTCTTCTGTAACTGTGGCACGGCTTCATATGAGCCATTGAAAGACTGAAATCTTTGTCTGTTTCCAAACTACTTCCAGTTTTAGTTTGTAATATTTCTTTCATGCTGGAGGAAGCTCTCATAGTTTATTCTGGCACATCTATAGCTCTTGATATAGAGTGCAAATAAACAGGCTTATAGCAGGCTTGGAGCCCAAGGCAGCTGCTGGCAGGCTCTGGGCCAGCTCTGGACCCCTCATAAAAGCCTTCAGCTTGGAAAAAAGAGAATGTTTCTAACATACCTCCTGGAGGATTTAGTGAAGGTCACTTGAAGGTGCTAACATCTACATTGTCAAAGTGGAAAAGCGAGCTACTGACTGGGCTAAAAATACTAACTTCTGTAAGGTTAATGTTTTGATTTCAAACTAGACTACGTAGAAGGCAATCATGCCAAAATCAGTAAAAGACAGGAGAGGTGTCTCATACAAATAATTTTTCTTTGTCAAAAGAACACTCTATTTTTATGATATTTTAAATTTGAAAGGGATCACCTCTCTTTGTTTCTGTTCTTCCCATGGACAAAGACAATTCGCCTACAGAATGGAATGGAATGGAATGGAATGGAATGGAATGGAATGGAATGGAATGGAATGGAATGGAATGGAATAGAATAGAATAGAATAGAATAGAATAGAATAGAATAGAATAGAATAGAATAGAATAGAATAGAATAGAATAGAATATTTCAGTTGGAAGGGATCTACAAGCATCATCCAGTCCAACTGCCTGACCACTTTAGGGCTGACCAAAAGTTAAAGGATGTTGTTAGTGACATTGTCCAAAAAACTTCTTAAACACAGAGTCTTGAGGCATTCACCATCTCGCTAGAGTGTCTGTCCCAGTGTTTGACCACCCTTTCTGTGAAGAAATGCTTTTTAATATCCAGTCTAAAGCTCCCCTGGCACAGCTTTGAGCCATTCCCATGCGTCCTGTCATTGGATCTTAGGAAGAAGAGATCAGCGCCTCTCTCTCTGCTTCTCCCTCTTGGGAAGCTGTAGAGAGCAACAAGGTCATCTCTCAGCATCCTTCTCTGCAAACCAGACAAGCCCAAAGCCCTCAGCTGCTCCTCACAGGATGTTCCTTCCAACCTTCTCACCAGCTTTGGTGCCCTCTTCTGAACCCATTTGAGTACTTCACATCCTTCTTGAAATGATCTGTCATTTTTACTAAAACTATACAAGCAACTGGAGTTTGTCTGTTTGTTGTGGGTTTTTTATTATTTTATTGTATTTTTATTTACTGTTGCCTCAGAATCCATGAAAAAATCAAGCTTTTACTCAGAATTTTTTTTCAATATTGGTATTTGAAAAGAAGGGTTAAAAGCAGAGTTTTGAGCAATATTTATTCTCTATATATTTTCACTTCTTTTGAATTGCTTTATCTGCAGGACTTTTCTTTATTAAAATTTACTAAAACTGAAACTCATTTTAGCTCAAAAAATGGAAATTAGTCTTTAAAAAAATGCCAAAGGAGAGTACTTGAGTATATGTGATTCTTAACTAAGGGTGTTTTGTTTTTCACAGGAAAAGGCTGAGTTTACAGAGAGAATTTATTGAAATATTTCGGACAGCCTCGGTCTGCATAATTTCATAAAACTCAAAAAGGTTCTGTTTTAAAGATGAAGTGCATGTCATTGTCTTATGCCTGGAAGGAGCACCATACACAAGCAGATAATAAACAAGGTAATAAACATCCATAAGGTCACCCAAATAAAAGCCTTTAATGATCTTCCACTGCTTTAATTCCATGCTATATTTTAGGAAGAGTTTCAAGTAATTTATCTCCTATATAACACATATATGACAAAATTACCCAAAAGAAAGTATTTTTGAAGGATTTTGAAAGAATTTATAGTTTTAGATTGATAACCATCTTACCCTTTAACTATTACAATATTTTCCTAAGCTATAGCTGAAGTCCTGGTAGTTGTTTCTATGTTTTAAAAGGACTTTGAAGGGATTGCATCATCCCAGTCTCTGACCACCATAAGGAAAATGCCTATCAGCTGGGTAAATAGGGCAGAAAGCCAAACTTGTGTCCTTCCCTCCTTTTCTTCTCAGCCACAGGTAATGCAGGATCATCTAGAGTCTGCTCAAAGTATTCACTGCTTGCTCAAATTTTACAGGAAGCACAGCTCTGGTAAGTAATGAACCTTCAGTACTTACTTGATGATAATGGCTGAAAAGTTCCTGTCCCTTTTTTTCTTAACAGCTTCAAACTCCATTGCTACATTCTCCACAAGCTGAAAAAGGGATCTTTGAAGAACTTTTAACAGAATTATGTCATCTTTGAAACACTTATCTGTTCCTGTGACCTGGCTTTGTTACGATTCCTGTTGGATTAATAAAGAATTTCACCAGTGCAATTTTTCCACCTGGCAAGGTGCTATGCAGTTAGAATTAGAGTTGCCACCAATACCAGGCCAGGAGCTGGAATGAGTTCCAGAGCTCCTGAGCCCCATCCCCCTCTCTGAGGCAGGAAGCATGTAACCTCAGTTTTCACATGCCATTCCTACCTAAAGCTGGGCTTTGAGAGCACCTCAAAGGGCTGCTCAGCCCTGAGAGGAGAAGGCTTTGGGGACACCTTACAGCCACCTTCCAGTTCTTAGAGGGGGCTGACAGGAATGGTGGAGAGGGACTCTTTATCAGGGAGTGCAGTGATCGAAAGAGTGGTAATGATTTTAAAATAAAAGAGAGTAAACTTACACTACATATGAGGAAAAAAATTTTTACAATGAAGATGATGAAACACTGAAATAGGTTGCTCAGAGGGGTGATGGATGCCCCATCACTAGAAACTTTCAAGGGCAGGCTGGGTGATACTCTGATCAACCTGATTTACTTGAAGATGTCTCTGCTTACTGCAGGATTATTGGATTAGGTGACATTTTAAGGTCCTTTCCAATCCAAATTATTCTATGATTCTGTGATTGTTGTTGTGTCACCATTTCAAAGAGTCACAGCCAGGCCTTCAAGGAAGCAGAATCAAGATACAAAGTGTATCCCACTGTAGGATTTTCTCCACCCTCTCTCACAAAAGGAGATGGCTGGACAGTGACTCACTGCTGTTCTCATTAAATGTGTGTTTTCTGGTCTTCAGGGGAAAGCTCAAGGTCCTACAGTGCCACATTCCAATACCCAAACAGACTGAAAGTAGCCTGGATCTTGGAAGAAGTCCTCCTGGTGTGGTGTTCTTCCTGGGTTAACTTCCTGGGGTTTGGACCACAAAGACAGTGTGATTGCCCCCTTGCTGTCCTGCTCTGTGTAGCCAAACTAGTCCATGCAAGGCTGGTTGAGGTCTTTCTGGGGGGGCTTTAAGACTAACAGGTGTTCACCCCCCAGCAGTGAGAACCAGCAGCCAGCAGCACTTGCCTGGTCCTGCAATTTTCTCTGCTGCAAGCTGTGTGCAGCTCCAGCTACGAAGTTACAAGTCTTGCAAAATTATCACGTCTGATTTGTTTCTTAAAGTTCAATTTTTAAATGAAACACTTCTGTTTGAAAGTGTAAGATTTTCTCCCATGTGACTCAGCAAAAGTTTCAAAATAATAGTCAAGAGTAAGCCCATGGCTGAAAACCATCAAAATATCCCAGCTGAGCCTGTGGTTTTTTGAACAAAGTGTCAGCACTGCATGTCTGAAGAATACTGTTCACTTGCTATTTTTTCAGCCTTTGTGCTGTCACAGCAGAAGGAGACAGTCTCCCATTGAGCAGGGTAAGCACCCAACTACATCAATAACAAAATACATGCTTGTTTGGGTGCCTAAGAAGAAGTGCCAGGTCAGAACAAAGTGACTTATTACAGTTTTACACACACAAAAAAGGTGTGGGTTCAAACAGCAGCCTCTCCCGCCATAATTAGGGTTGAAAATCAATGTTTAAGTCAGACTTAAGTCAGACTTAATTCAGACAATGTTTAAGTCAGAAAAGGTGCTGCTTGAAATCTGGACATAGCTGCAGTATGATCTGTGATGTGTTACTGGGCATTTCTAGCATTCTGGCCACGCTTCAGTCTGCTGTGGTGTTGAGCTGGTTCATCTCCCCAGTTCACAGAGGGCTCCCCACCACTGGGGATCCACTGGCACGGTGGGAACTTCCAGACCTTTCTCTCTGCCTGATGCCTCAAACCTAAACAACAGCAAGCTTATAAAGTGTGCAGGCTGCAGGCACTCGGGGATCATCATCCTCTCTGCCCTCACTCCTCCCAGCTGCAAAGGGGTAAACTCCCATCCCTGTGTCTCTTCCCAAATGTAGGACAGGCACAGCAAGCCAGCTGGACTATGACTTCCAGCATTTCCTAAAGACTTCTTCCAAACTGAATAGATTTAGCAAACCTACCTTGCAGCTGTCATCAGCACATGAAGGATCTTTCTGGTGCTGAAGGAGGCCCTCCAGGACGAATGTTTTACAGCAAATTCTGAAGTTTCTGCTTAGATTAAATTCCTGTGAAGAGAACTTGTATTCCCTTCATTTCTCCTTTCAGAGTTAAATCAATGAAATATTCCCCTGACTCTCAGTTTTGCATCTGGCTATCTTTATTAAGTCTTATAGAGTCCTATCTCATTTACAGTAAAAGGGAAAAAGGAAAAATAGCTAAAAAATAAAGATGTCAGTTTCCTTGTATCAGCATTTATACACTACATTGCAAAGCCTTTCAGATTTGAGGGGGTTATAAAAATCTAAATAATGCTAAATCAATTGTTCTTCATGTATTAACAAGAAATTGCATGCATTTTATTGCACTCACTTTAATTTCACACTATTGGTAGAGCAGGATATGTGTTTAGAAAACTGAAACACGTAAATAATATAGGACTGTTTCTCAAGTTTCCAGTCACATGAACTGAGAATCTAAAGCACTTTGTGAAAGGGCCTATCCTTGATCTTGTTTATTCTGAAATAAGGAACTGATCTCTTGCAGCCAAAGCCCCTGTACATGCACAGGCAGGAGCAGAGCCATGCAGCCTGCAGCATCCAAGCAGGGGGCACAGCACAGCAGAGCCCCTCAGAGAACACTGAGCATATCCATCATATTGTACCAATAATGTAATCTCTGAAAGGCTTCACTGGAAGTGTATGCAGGGGACAGAAAAGGAGCCTACTAGCAGTTGTTCCCCTCCCATTTTAATCAGCAGATGCTGCTGTCTCCCTCAGTGGTGTGTGCTCTCGGCTGATTTATTCATTCATTAGTGCTTGCACCAAGTTCCTTTTGTCTTCTGCTGTCCCAGTGCAGGGTACAGTACCCCATTCACAGAGAAACTCCTGACCTAGAGATGGTGTTCGAAGTAAAATTAAAACTGATTCTTCACATAGTTCATTAAGGAAAAAGGTCAGGTTTGCCACAAATGAAAGAACATATGTAGATTATCACTGCCCCCCTAGAAAGCCATTCTGCAAAAAAACCCCGAACAAAAATTACTATAAATCTACATGTATGCTTATATATCTCACAGTCTGAGGCAAAGGAAAGGCTCTGCCTATTTCTGCCTGCCTCTGCTTTCTCCCAGCCTGTGCTAAACCACTTCTTGCCACTCTGTTCTCTGCTATTGCTGCCCCAGTGTAAGCTTATAAAGATATGATAATAATATTTAGATGCTTACATGACAATCAGAGGACTGCTGATGGCAATGCCAAAAACCTCTCTGTCACAACAGCTGAAAGGAAATACACACCAGATCATGGGGAAGTATCAATGCTGAATGCAGTAGGGGCTAAAGACTCAGGTAATTAAATATAGCCTCAGGTAAATAATTGTATTAAAAGTGAACAAGACAAGAGCTCTCTTGAATCTTTTTCTTAACACTTGGGTCTAGACAGCCTATCAAATTAGGTGTGTTCCTAGACTTTTCAGTGAGGTGGGTAAAACACATCAATCTTCAGTGTTCATTTTTTAAGAAAGCCATAAAACTGGAACATCAGCAGCCACTTGGGCGTCCAGCTCTCAGGGGCCTCAGACCAGGCAGCCAGGCTTTGAGGAGGTGGCACGCTCTCAGGTTTCACACAGATTTTTTTTTTTTTTTGAGCACAGCACCACAGCAAAAGAAACCATTGGGGGGCTCATACTTATATGCAAACTGGCAAAATTTGGAAGATTTCCCACAGCATTCAAGGATTTATTTTATTTACCTGCTCCCTCATGCTACTTTTATCTTTGTTGCTTTGATTTGTTTTCCTGTGAAAAAGCAGAAGTTATCAGACTGGGTGGGAACGAGGAGGTAGGGAATGGAGACACTGGAATACACAATGTTGGAATTGGGAATAGATAACTTGTTTTTTTCTGCTTTCAGACATAGTCCTTATATTGCTTGGGTGTTTTTTATTTCATTTCAATTTTATTTCATTTTATTTCTATCACATGTAACTCAGCTGGTGCAATATTTTGATGCATCTGTTTACAAATAGATTTTAACTGTGAAAAATGTGATCTATTCCATGTATATTGTGCAAGCCCCACTGAGGCTTAAAAATGAAATTATAAAAGAGGCACCTTTCCCATGTACATTTGATAGGCTTTCACAAAGTGTCCTTCAAATGCAAAACTCTTGTCCTTAAAATCTTATTCTCCAAGCAATGATAATAACTCTGAGATAAGTGAAGCTGGGAATTTGGTGGATTTTTTTCAAATGCAGACTTTTAAAAATGTTTGGATAATGGATGAGCCTTTTAAGGTAGTCTGTGTAAAGGCAGACCTTGAATTACTTGGGAATTGGTTGTAGTGATTTTAAAAAGAAGCTTGAAAAGAACTAGGTGCTTGTGTGGATATAGACTTCATCTAGCTGTAATGCATGCAATATTCAAACAGTACAGGTGGGAATTTTTATTACATTGTCTTTATTTCTGGTTTCTTTCTGCTGTGAAGGGATCCAGCTGTGTGAGCCAGTGGGGAAGGGGTGTGCTAAACTTCCTAGCTTATGGAATCAAGTGACCCATGGCTGCCACAGCATCAGCTAAACCCTGTCTGTTAAAGAGGGCTTATCAAAGAAAGTGCATGTCATTTCAAGGGAGTATTAATTACATATAAACTAGGTCTTGAGGGGTCAGCAATGTCTATATAAAGTTCTGTTTTGATGACTAAATGTCTTTGATGATATAAACCCCATAAATTACATAATTTCAAGATCAAAGCATCAAGGTGTTAAGTTGAAAATGGTGATCTTTTTCTGGGGAACTGAACAAGAGGTTGAGGATTGTTGTTTCTCACCCCTCAGTTTCAAATAAGTCACGGTGGGAAAACAAATCTCCATGCCATCTTTCTTTTCTTCATCTGTGTGAACATTGCCTACTTCTCCAAAACCTCTAAGGCTTAAAACCTTATAATCATCAACCTGGTGGATTAGTGTTAGTCTAGGAGGGCATCTGGACATAAACTGTGTGTGAGCTCTGTTCCAGAAAGGGAATGGATCACAACTGAAGCCTCAGTCCTAGGCTGATGGATTTCCAAGAGGGGTCTCAAGTTAGAGACCAATCTATGGTCATATTTCCCTTCCATCTAAACTGGTGAAGCACCTGGGGGCTGCATCAAGCCTTGCAGATTCCTCAGCACTCCAACTCATAAGCATTCTGCCAGCTTAGAAGCTGTTAAGCACACGAGGACATGCTGCCCAAAAGCACTCACACCACCAGTGAGTGGACTGCCTGCCCACCCCTGCTGTGGAGGCAGAGAGTGAGCAGCAGAAGAGACTCCTAAAGCTTCTTGAGAGCAATGCAGCCACTCTGCTGGCCTGAGGAAGGAGCAAATGTGTGTTGAAGCACTGTGCTTGCATAACGATGCTGCTCTGGCTCATGGTCTGTGTGTTGAAAGGAACCCCTCTGATACTGGGACATCTTTGCTGTGATGCTCAGCCTGGGTCCCAAGGAAAGACTGCAGAGGGAAATGTACATTCTCAGGTGTCCTTCAGGGAAAGCGGCTCACCTTTCTCTTCCTCTTGCCTTTTTCCTGACCTTTTTCCTGACCCTTTGATTCTTGTCTGAGCAATCTCCAGCCTCTTCAACCCTTCCTACAAGGATGGTCTTCTGCCAAAGTGTAAATTTCTAATTTGGTGAGAATCCCTTTAATATTTATCTAAAATTTTTGCTCCCCACTGCAAATACTGCATATTATTTCAGACTCAACAAAAAAGACAAGTGAGCTTTAATACAATTTTTCTGTTAATCTCTGACAATTTTTTCTTTTGTTCTAACAGGCATGACAAATCTTACAAAATCTCAGTTTCAAGCATAATTGATGCAGGGATAAGAGCAAACTACTCCAAAGATTGCCTTGTTGTTTTACAGACATTGAGTTAATTAGAGAGATATTCTTGTTAGTGGTGGTTCATTAAAGGATCCTTCATGCAACTGAAATGTTAATTTTATCAGAAACAATCTAGGGGACTCAAATTATTAATTGATTGATGTTTAATAGTTTTTTTTAATTAGAAGCTTTAGCAGCAGAAATAACACCAAAACTGCAGTGATGGCCACTAGATTTTTAAAAGTTGGTTTACATAGGTTTGGATTCCCTGACTGCACTACTACTGCCATCTTTATTGCCATTCCCAGGCTGCCTTCTTTTGTGCCCAAAGTGCAGTGACAACTCTTTAAAGTGCACTTATTTTGCAGCCTGTGATTAGCAGGGCACAGTGCTCTGTAAGAAATACTGGGGAGTGAGTCAGAAAAGGAGATGAGAAAGCCAGTAAGTAGGTGCAGAGGCAGAGCACAGGTAAGCAAATTTTATAACAGGTATGTGTGGTTTATGGAGACACAGAAGGAGGAGATGAAAAGGGTGGGTCTGTTCAATCTTAAGAAAAAAAGGCCATGCCCAAGTCATGACAGTAACCAAAGAGATGGATTTTAAATTTAATTCCCAAGGAGCAGACTTGGTTACAAACAAGAGAGGTTTTGGCCACAAAGATCTGTACAGGCCTTCTTGGGGATCCTACCTTAATCCTAATCACATGCTCCAAGGTATGTGTTCGTTCACCTGTTTTGGTCACTGGCCATCTCTGCTGGTGTTTAAACATCTGATTCTGAAATGTGCAGGCAGTGGACTGACAACCACATCAGCTCACTAAAATATCCTGGGGGGAAATAAAATACAAAACAAAACAGAAAAAAGCAATAATATTTTCTGGGCTCATGAGTTCAGGAGCAATGACAGTGCTTCAGTTCCTGTGGCCTTGGAAAAGTTGTCAAGGTCTGGGAAAGCACTTTTGTAAAGCAGTATTGAATGTGATGTGTGCAGCAATGAGATTCGATTGTATTGCAAACATATTCTTGGTAGCTTATGTCTCCTCTGATGCTGAATCAGAAAAAATCAATGTCTGTAAGCCAGGACTCCTGTCTGTCCTCAAAAACCTTATTTTTGGCTTTCTTCAGAAATTCATATTAAAACAGAGGTTTATTAAAAGCAAAACAAAAAGGCAAACAGTCTAATCATTAGTCTTGTATTACTCAACTGAAGCTAGGGCTGTCCCACATTATTAATTTCCCTGTATGCTCCTTCTGTTTCAGGAGACAGGGTACAAGCAACAGCAGTTGAGTGTGTTAAGAATAGCCAGGGCAAAGAATAAGGCTAATATTCATCTTTAATGGATGATTTTAGCTGGTTCAGAGTCTAGAGAGAGTATGGCAACTAGCTCTGTTATAACACTCAACAGGATAGGAGTTGGAAATACAGGAAACTGCTCTAGAGGAAAGACTTGTATCCCAGTGGATAACTCTTTCCCCAAATGCAAAACTGTGGTCTAATTAAGTAACGGATGCAGATGGTTTCATTCAGACTGTGCCCAATATTTGCTTTTAGCAAAGGAGAAATTATGTTAATTTTTAAATTGGCACAAGCGTTTGGAGAGGGGGCAGTTTGTTATTCCTTTTGCTGTGGTGCTGTGCATTGGGGGGGTTGCCTCTCTCAGCTGTCTGATGGGAAGGCTGTCAGACAAGCTGAGTGAGTTGCCTTGAGGGGTGGCCTTGGGGGCAGGATGCAGGTCCTGGATGATGATGTGTGGTCTCTCACGAGCTTCGGGCAGTTTTCTGTGCTTTGGCACAAATGTTGATGGGTTTAAGTGGGTAAAGGCTTTTGGAAAGCACAAAGGCCAGTGCTTGTGGCACATGTATGGGATCTATCCTCCTCACAGAGATGGAGGTGAGGCGGTGGTAACCAGCCTTCCCTTCTTGAGCTGTGACACTGGCTTGCCCTGGGCCGACAGGACAGGCTTCATGCATGCTGAGAGCGAAATATTCAATACACATCTGCAGTGCTTGCCCACAAAATGGGAGTGTGTATGCCTGCAGAGGTGTGTGTGATGCTCTGGCTGGGCAGGAGTGCTTTGGGCTGGCAAACCGAGCACCTACCCCTGAGGGGAATAAACAAAGAAGACAAATATCTTTTCCTCTTACCCTGCATGAGCCCACAGCAGGATTCTCTGCCCAGCATCTCCCGGACCCCAAGCCACCCTAAGTAAGATAGAGGTACTTGATCCCAGTCCCACCCTTACCTATGGACAGAAGCTCAGCTCCTGTGCTCTGTCCCTCACCTTCAGAGACTGTCTCGTCTTCTGCTTTTGCAGACTTACCTGAACACTGTCCCTGTAATGGCACGATAACAAAACCAACATGGGGATTGGCTGATTAAATCCCAGTTATCTCCAGGTGATGATGCACACAGGAATCAAACATACTTTTGTTTATGATTCTCTGTGTATCTTACATGGCAGATCAAGTTCTACATTTTACTTTTATCTGCAAGAATATTTTTGCAGCAACCAACCTTGGGCATTGGACTGAAACTAGAAGCTGAGGGAATTATTTTCCAATAAATAAAAAAGCTATTCCTACACCACTAGTTAGCAAAGGAATTGATTCAGTCAGTCAGGGAACAGTTTTTATATGCTGGCATCAGAGGGTAAAGCTTCAAACTCATCTGGTATTTTTCCACTAAGATTTCTGAACTCAGAGAATTCCATTTGCTGATCATTTTACCAGAAAATTATCACTTCTGAAGGAAAGTTATTTACTCCAACTGCTGTATTAGCAGCTGTAGCACAGACCAGGTGTGCACAAGAGCTATGAAACAGTGCCATCTCCTGGGCCTCGGTCTGCTCTGGGAAATCTGCATTTGCCCATCCTGGCATGGGCACATCGGAGGCAGCCGTGCAAAAGCCGTTGTGCAATTAGTGGATAATGCTGATTCTAGCGGGGGAAGGAGGGCAATTTGTTATTGTCATCATTTAGTAATGTGTTCACTGGGCAGATAAGCTCTGAGACTGTCTAATTTTGTAAACAAAAAATAGAAATTAAAAAAACTCCCACTGTGTTAATACTGCATAAGCCTGAAGAATTGCAGCAATTATACTGCTCATGCAGCTGCAGTGTTAGGGAGATGGGTTGAACGGCAGGTGAAGGGAGAGTTTTCACAGGGCTGCCAGCCCACCAGCATTGTGAAGTACCTGCAGCACCAACACCAGTCAAGCTGCAGGGAAGTCAGATCCCTGCTTGTATCTCAGTTTCCAGGGCATTTAAGCTATGCTTTGTCCTGCCTGTAGTTTGCCCACTTTAGCTTAAGAGGGCAAGCAGTTTTCTGTCCCCATCGCTCCTATGTGATGGTGGACTTCTCTTTACCGGAATTAGTCATGCCATAATTTGAAATTATAATCACCTGCATAAAAAGTATCTGGTGTCCAGTAAGCGCCATAACTTATGTTTAATGCTTCAAAATCCTTTCCCATCCTGTCTAAGCCATCTGATACCTGAAGAGTTGTTGGCCTATTTTCTTGGATGTCATGGCTTAACCCTGGTGGGCATCTCAACCACACACAGCTGCTCCCTCACTCAGTGGGGTGGGGAAGGAAGTCAGAAGGGTAAAACTGAGAAAACCCATGGGTTGAGATAAAGACAGTTCAATACAGAAAGCAAAAGCTGCACACAGGAAAGCAGAACAAGGGATTTTATTCACCACATCCCACAGGCAGGCAGGTGTTCAGCCACCCTCAGGAAAGCTGGGCTCCATCACGTGCAAGGGTGCCTTGGGAAGACAAATGCTGTATCTCTGAACATCCTCTCCTTCCCCCTTCTCCCCCAGCTCTCTAGGCTGTGGGATATTCCTGTGGTCACTTGGGGTCAGCTGTCCTGGCTGTGTCCCCTCCCAGCTCCTTGGGCACCCCCAGCCTGCTCGCTGCTGGGTTGGGGTGAGGGGCAGAAAATGTCTTGACTCTGTGCAAGTGCTGCTTATCAATAACTAAAATATCCCTGTGTTAGCCACAGTAATTTGGTCACAAATCCACAACATAACCCCATATCAGATACTATTAAGAAGATTAACTCTATCCCAGCCAAAATCAATATATTGGACTAAAGCCAGCTTTCTCTTTATTTTTTATCCAACTTTGCATCAAAGAAAATATTGATGGGAATTGCAGTTTTGCTGTCTTCACTGTGTCTTTGAATCTCCAAGACTTTTCCTTTACAAATGATGAAAGAGCTTAATTTTTGGGTCCTTTTTTCCTACTGCCATTTGCTTCTTTTTGGTAGATTTTTCCTAAGCTTTTAAGATGTGTGAAGTAGAAAAAAACCCAGTAGACCTGCATGTGCAATGGATTTGATATCAACCAAGGAAGACTATTCTGTTTCTAGAATTATTCTGTCTCTTCATTAAGAAATTCAATCACAGTCCATTTGTCACTGCTCTTAGTATTCAGGACATAATGAAAAACTTTCCAAGGATTCTTTACATCCTGCACTCTCACAGCTGTTGCTCTACTCTGCAGGTCCCAGAAATGCCACTAAAACAAATCATGGAGTATTTTATTCTTAGAAGATATAAAACAGTGCAGATAAAATTGTACTAAATTACAGTCTTTCCTCATACATGGCAATGGTTAATAATAAAAATATAAGCATACATCTATTCATCAGTATATATTGGATATACATTTCTAGAACAGTCTGATTGAAATTTGCCAGGACAGATGCAAAATGTCTTTGCATTTTCAATATTGAAGGCAGCTTCCAAAAATCTGAGTAGTTAGAAGGACATCCTCTTCCTGTCAAACCAGCTGGCTGTGTCCTCAATTTCAACAGGAGGAAATCTCACCGCATTCCTGAACTACAATGAGAAGTCAATTGCATTTATTGTTCAGTCCAATGCTTTACAATCAGTTCCTAGAAAAACTGCTTGGGCTTCTCAGTCTAAGACCTGTCAAACTCTCTCCAGTCTTGCAGTACTATGTTACACTCATGTACTTACATCTTTTTATTCTTCTGAGAATGGCACAAGTGCCTTGACTGAGTGAAACAATACAGAAAGTACACTAACTAATACCAATGAATTACATTGGAGACAGCTTTGTAAATACCTATAAAGACTTGTCTTATGGTGTCAGAGTCCAGGGCACTCCCCTGACTGCCCTGGAAGGTCTGAGATCCTGGCAGGGGGTCGGAGACCCCCCTGCACAGAGCCCTGGGAGACACTGTCCTTGATCTCAGTCCATGGAAGAGCTTTCAGCTTGTGAAATGAATTACAAACCACGAGAATGTAACAAAAATAATAGTTAGTAATAGTAGTTAAGTGATCACGGGGTGCAAATGTAGAATATTGGGGTTTTTAGAATGGGGTCAGAAGAAAAAAGGAGGACCAGGATGTGGTCCTTGTCCTTCTTGTCCTTCTTGTCATCCATTTTTCTGCTGTGGTGGGTTACAGGGATTGGTGTAGGACAGAGGTGACATGTCTAGCATAAGTAATAGGTATTGGTGATTAATGGTAAATAAAAGATATGTAGAAGATGGTATAAGAGGTTTTGCCTGCCTGTCGTGGGCGGGAGTCGCCTCCTCCCCTCGCTGCAACAAGACCTTGGCAGGGCACAGAGAGAATTTGGAGATAAAGAAATAATAAACAACCTAAAGAAAACATGAACTGGCGGCTTTTGACTCTTCTTCTGCTTTGACATGGGGCATTCAGGGAAAAAAGACTCTCATCTAACATTTCTTGGGAATACTGACCCAAGACTGTGGTGTTTCATACAGTGCCACCTCTCTTGTAATTTATCTCTAGAATATATTGCTCTGTTGATCAATTAGTTTTATTGGTGATTTTTTAGAGTTTTGTAACAAAAATATTAAGATTGATGTGTAGGCAGAAGAGTGAAAAGTTTTGTGTGTAAGCAGGGAAAGAAGAAGCTGAATGAGGATTTTTAAGAAGGTCTGCAATGACAACAAAGGGCACTGTGCTTAGCATACCATGCCTGGGACCCTGTTTGCAGCAGCAAAATGGGGACACATTGTTAAACCAAACACAGAAAATCTGCTCTATGAGAAGACCCCAGCCCAGCTGCCTCTCCAGCAAACCCTGCATCTCATCAACAGGAGGGTGACACCAACATGGCAACAGATCACATCATGCCCTTCACCATCAGCCTAGCAGGAAAACAGATACTTTCCAAGCAAAGAAAAACAGAGTGGGCAGCAACCCTACCTAAGATAGCCAGAACCGTGCTGGGGGTAGGCTCTGCTCCATAAGGGCTCACAGCTCTGAAGAGGTCTTTGCAGATGGTCATTTGCTGTCACGAGGAGAAAGAAAGCCCAGAAACAGACTCAAGAGGACATGACAGCCTCAGTCCTTCCCGCTGAGTGCAGGGCTCTGGCACACATACCCATTGCTGCTTGCTTGAGGGGCTGTGGCAGCAGAAGAAAATGACCTCTGAGAGTGAAGGAGTGCAGATTCATAAAGTCAACCAGTTAAAGGTGTTTGCAAACAAATATCATCTTCTCTTCTGTACCATCTCACACAGAAGTTTTCCCCTCAATTCTACCAATTTCATGCTGATGTAGCTGGTTATCAGGAACACCACATCATGAAGATTAAGTTGTTGACTGGAGGCACTCATCAGAGTACCTGCACAAACTGTGTATTTTTTCACTTTTTGAGTACTGATGGCTTGGGAAAGAAAGCCTGTATGGACTCAGATGGGTACAGGAGCCTTCCACAGCATCATTTGGTGTCAATTCACGGTGGGAGAGCAGTGAGTGTTGTGTCCCCAGGGCTTGTCAAGGTGGAGGATCCAGTGATGGAACTGCAAAGGTCGTACAGCCACTCAAGGGGTGATAGCGTGAGCACCGAGAAACGTGGAGGAAAAGGGAAGAGAGGAAGTTGTCCATATGTGATAGAGGACACAAAGAATAAGGTCATAGAAAAATGAAGGAGGTGGGGAATCTGAGGATACAAGCAAATATATCACACAAAGAAGATTACAAATACAAAGATTATAGAGGAAAGAGAAAAATTACCTAGCATAATCTTGGATACAAAGCAACTGATAAGGAGAAAGAGTAAGGAGTGAAAACATAAGTAGCATATAATAAATGTGCTAAGTAGCTAATAATAAAATGTGTAGTTTGTGGCCTGTTTATGAAAACTATGCATTTCACAGGAGACAAGGAAAAGGGAAATAGAAAATAACATCTCACCCTGTGTAGGTCACAGACTCCTTGGAGGATATTTAAGGGTTTATGCAATTATTACTATTGAATTATGAGGCTGAGTTGATAATTTTTGAAGGAAAAACAGCAGAAGAAAAAATTAAAAATCTGACTGATTTACTCTCTCAGTCATATGACAATTCAGTGAGGGAGGAGGAGAATCTTGATCTCAAGGGGATTTGGGTTTACTGATATATGTTTTTCCCTCAGTTGATGCAGTGAGCCAAAGCAAGATTAATCCTCCCTCTAAACTAGGCAAATAGCCAGGGTAGGGAGGAGGTTCCTCAGCCCTCACTCAGCTAATTTCAAGTTACAGGTAAATAGGCACTGACAAGAAGACTTCCCCTCAACATAGGATCAATTCCATTCTGCTTCATTTCACTGCACAGGGACAGGCAGAAAGCAAAGCAAGCACAGGCATCAAAGAGCAGTTTTTACTCCCATAGGTGCTCCCAGGAAGCTCAGAAGGGGCCCTATGGCACATGGAATCAGCATCCTCCTACTCCAGATGAGTCACGCTGGGACTTTCCAGCAGTTCATAGTGTGAAGATACATCATCTATGAAAACACCCATGACACTGGGAGAGAGCTGTGTGCTGCCTTCCTGCCAGCTCCCCTGCAGGGTTTCTGAAGTATCTGGGCTACTGTGTGGTTAATCCTGGCTCAGCCAGGCTCCATACTATTAATCTGGCAGCAGGGGAGATACCTGGTAGGAGGTAGGATGTGCTCAGGGCCAACACGTGGTTTGGGAGCACTGAGGTTCCCAGCGCCTTCCAGGTTCCTTGCCATGTATCTGGTCACCTGTGTGTTTTGGCTTTGCTGTTCTAGGATCAAGTCTGTTTCAAAAGAAAGCATGTTCTCAGTTGCCTTTCCAATAGAATATTTCTTGAAACAAATTAATGTTTTTTCCAGTTCAGAACAAAGGGGCTTTTAAGTTCTGGAGAGAGGTGGGTTGCTTTGGGAAGGCTAACTATGTCCACATGCTTGCAGTGCCTGACTGAAAGGCTTTGCCATGGTCCAAACCTAATCAAGTAAAGAGGGAACACAGTTCTCATTAATTTTTCATCAGGTAGGTAGACTATAGAACAGTCTTGTACTCTGTCCACACAGAGTTGTTCCATTCATTCCTTCCTGTGATTCATTCGTGCTCTGTATAAAGATGAATATGAGGGAGATATTAGCTACTTTGTCTAAAGCAGAGTTGCTCCCTTTGAACACAAACCTCATTTCTTCCATAGTGGACTTGAGGAACACTTGGGAAAGCTGATACAAATTTGTAGTGAGCATAAAATTAAATTGGAATTTAAGCTGGCTGAGTGTAATCAGACATTCTCATACTGGGGTGATGCCCTCATTCCCCACTATGGAGATGAAGCAATTACTGCAAAGAAGCAAATCTTCAGAGTTTGAGGACTGCAGAGCTAAACTTCATTAAACACCATTTGGGACTCTTTCTGAGAACTAAGGGCTACATCTTCCTCTGCCCGAAGTGTTGGCACACAGAATTCTTCAGCCAGGCTCAGAGCCAGCAGCAACATTGCTGCACTCCTACAGCAGCTCCCTCGTGCTAATGGATGCTGTTTCTCAGTGAAGTTAATCACCTGGGACAGAGCTCCATGCTGCTATCATTACATATATTCCAGCACCCAAGTATGCTTGCATGCCCTAATGTATCACTGTATTGCCTATGGTGCTGACAGGCCTAAAGTAGAATTAATTTAGTTTAGTATAATACATTTTGAAAGTGACTTAGCTAAGTCCATTGGGAGGACTTCCATCCTGAAGGAAGAATATTTGCATAGGGATTTACTGGAATCAAACTAAATTTGCATGAACTTTTGAAAGAAAAACTTTCTTAGGTGATCTGTGCTTAACAAAAAAATAAATAACAATAAAATGAAAAGGCCACACTAAAACCAACCAACCAATCACAATTTAAAAAAAAAAAACAGCCATCAAAAAACAACAAACGAGACCAATTTTCCTTTTTTTTTGAGTGGGTAAAGACGGGAAAATACATTGGAATTGATTTAAAATGTACTGTCTCTACCAAACTGCTTGCAGAGAAGATGAAAAAAAAAGTCTGGTGAAATGAAGGGTTGAAATATTCAGGATTTTCAGATTTTGTGGTTCACATCCTTGGCTAAAACATACCTTCTGCTGTTCGGCTTATACTCTCTGTATATTGTTTTCCCTTTTCTTTGAGACAAAGGACTTGCTAAGTGTTGATGGGTGAGGAAGCAAGAAGGCAGGGATTTATAGGCATGTCCAAGAAAACAACTTTTGATCCCTTCAGATTGCAGGAGGTGTTCCTTCCAATCCCCCTCCGTTTGGCAAGGATCCTAGGCTCGGAACCTCAGATTTAAACCCAATGGAGAGGCCTCAGAGGTGTAGAAAGAGTAAGTGAGGAGAGACGTTTTTTAAACCCTCACTCACATTTTCCATTTAGCAAGTACTGAACAAACCACAGGTAAGAGATAGTGAATGAGACAAGACTTCCAGCTTGTACAAAAGCAGCTTCATATGCAGTCTTTTATTTTTCCCCAAAAATAGTCGGCCTTCAGATTTTGTAAATAAATATTGACTTTTTCTTTACCATTGAGCGTTCCTGTGTTGTTCAGAGAAGAGTGAGAGAGGAGACAAGGGGAATCACTGTGGAACTAATGAAGGTGAATGCATTGGGAATAAATACAAAGATATTCTCCTTGAAGGAGCTGGAGGCCATTTGCTGCTCTTCTACGAACTGGGGTGGAGGGCAGGTGTTGCTGAGTCCTGACCTGTGGGAAGAAAATTATCCCTCCAGCCACCACAAACTAGCACTTATCCTGCAAGGAGCACATAAGAGAAATGCAGTGCTCCAGTATCACCTGAACTGAAGCCAGTTATAAACCTTTTCACTCTTTTAATGTACTCAATGGGACAAATTGTTTGGAATTGTGGTGATAAAACCTTTCAGACTAGATTGAGTTCTTCATCAGCGTTTATAATGCAATTTGCAAATTTGCTGCAAAATGCAAACAGGCTTTTTCCTTTTTGCATCACATCTTCCTCCCTCTCACAGCCTGTCTTTAGGATACACTGGTGGATGTCTAGGGAGGGTTTGTCTAAGTGGATGTATATCTTCAGCCTAAACTGTGCCCCTGGCCTGAGAAGGACCTGGGCAGAAATCCAAAAAGTGCAACAAAAATCAATGAACTATGGATGAGTGAAATGAAATGCAATAAATGCATTAAATGCAGAGTCAGGTGACATAACTGGTTTGGACATTGAATGAGGGAGGGGGATTAAAGGCTTAAAGGTGAAGTTAGGAGATGGAAATATGCATGACCAACCTTTTCCAGTAAGGTGTTGGATATGGGCTAACAGAAGGAAGTTGGATTGCTTTTGTTAAAGTGCATGTCTCTAGAAAATCTTATGATTAAAACTAAAAATGTGTGGTATGCAAACTTGGTGAAGCATTTTGCTGGAAAGCTTTCTTATCAGAAAATGTTTTGGTTTGGCAAATACGTTACCCTTTTCAGAAAAATTAAAAAACTAGGAAATGAAAGTAACCTTTCATTGAGAAACTCGTTCGTATCAAGTTTACAGAAGCAAGGGAGAGTCCCACTCCATAGTTTCATGACCAGAGAGAAAGCCTACCTGCTGATAGGTGGAAACTGTGTGCAAGAGCCCTCTGCTTCCTCCTGGTGAAGAAACCATCAGTTTCTTTTGTCTGATCTAAACTTATGAATTTTGTTTGAAATGTACAGAAGTCCACAGGCCCTTTTGAATCCCAAGCAAAAGTTTTTATCTGCAGTTCCTTAAAAAAAGTTACAAGATAATTAAAACTCTTGCCCCTATCTTGGATTGTATTAATTGAAGAAGCAGACACTTATTGCATGTAGATTCAAGGTTTTTATCCCTTTTCTCAAATCGTCGCTCAGGATTTTCTCCTCTCTTTTTACTGCAGCAAGGATAGCCCTTGGCTAGTTCCAGGCTATCACAAATTCCTTTCCTTTTTCCTTCTAAAACCTCACCACCATCTGTAACTGCATTAAATAGCACTATCAAGAGTTATTTGCAGGGCACAGCAATCCCTTCCTGTATAAACGTCTGATTCACTCATCATTAAATTCCATCTTCTGAATCATTCAGCCAAGGGTCATAACATAAATGAGCTCCTTCACTCATGAAAAGCTCTGCCTGTGTATATTGTGTTGTGCTGCACTCCATAATCCTCTCTCCCACTGTCAACCTACATTTTACAACCCAATAAAAGCATATTTGGTTTGCTTTGACAGTGTGCTCTGGCCATAACAACATGTTGCCAGCCTTGGCATTACCACTGACTGGACAAATCAAGTATTAGATCAGGAGCCTGGGAGCACTCCTCATGCTTCCTACACCAGAGGGTTCACTGTCAGTGATGCAGCACGGACAGGGAAGCTGGAAGGTTCATTGGGTAATGAACATGTCGTTTGGCAAACAGGTCTCTCCTGTCCAAGTGTATGACTTTGTTGCTGATTTCTGAATCTGGCTCTAGAAAAATTGCTGAATCCTCTGGTACAGGCAAAGTTTCTATTTGCCAATTTCTGCTGGCCTAAAAAGTCCACCCAACAAAAAACCCACAAAAACACAGTAATGGGAGCATCATGGGGACACCAAGAGACTAGGAATGATTATTCACTCCCCTGCCCTCTTACTGCCTTACCAGACTCTCTCTTGTCTTATAAACAATTTCAAATACATACATGTATATATATACATAAATATATATACATATACATATATATATATATGCATGTGAAATGTCTCTCCATGGGTTTNTGCAGAATCCTTGCTCTCACAGAAGCCCAGTTAATTCAGCTTTTAGCCACCCCTGTGAAATAAGCAATGAATGTTACTATATACATATACATATATATATATATGCATGTGAAATGTCTCTCCATGGGTTTCATCTGTACCTGTAGATAGATTTCACTGTCTACCTTTGTATCTCTCTGCTCCCTTGGCTGGAGCCTACAGCCCCCTGAAGGGTTTATTTCAGAGATGCAGGAACTTAGACTGAAGTCTTCATTGTGAATCTCCTGATTTACCACTGTTGATTCCTTCTCCCGCTGCTCAGGGAAAACAAAAGTAGCCTTTCTCCTTCAGTCAAACAAGAGGTAATATTTAACATGAGATAATGCAGGAAATTGCTATGAGAACCATTAGTCAATAAATAAGAGCATGAGTAGTTTAAAAGTTTTTCTTTACCTTCTAGAGGAAGCATCCATCAACCTATCTATACTTACATTAAGTGGTGATTACAGGATGAATATATATATGGAGGAGTAAGAAAACGATGAGCCATGGTTGTTTATGGGGAATAGATTAAAAGAAATGTCCTGAATACCAAATAGTCAATATTTTACCTTTTTAGACTAAGATGTAATTGCTTGATCACATCCAATTACCTTATGAAAATGCTGATTGAGATAATGAAAGAGAGAACCAGAACCCATTTTCACTCCTCTGTCCTTGAACCTGTTTTCATTCGGAGGTTTTGATCTGCAGATATCATCACCCATATTAATTGCTGAAGTTAAATAAGAGGCATAAGATTTCTGCCACATATATTTTTTCCTTCTTTTTAATTTCTTAAACAGATATCCCTGATTTATAAATCTACTTTTCGCCTTTTAGGATCCTTTTCATTTTCATTCATTATCCACATCATTATTTTTGAACATTTTCTGCATGTTGTTGCAGAACCAGAATTTGCCAAATCATACAAGCAAAATTATTTTTTCCCTGGACAGAAAATCCTTGTGGGGTGAAGAAACCTCTGTGGGATGAACCTATTCCTCACTGGTATTTGGGATTCAGCACTGAACAAATATGCTCAAAAAACCTTGAAGTATATTGGCTGACAAAATAATTTCCATTCTATCAATTATCATTTAAACTCCAATTTTTTCCTCCACATAAAAGTCTTTGAAACCAAGAAAGATACCATTTATCTGAAAAACAAATTGTTAGTTCTGCAATGTGATTCTTTTTAAGTGGGACTGACAGAGTTTATCTGGTATTGAATATATTTATTGACCTCTTTTTAAATCTTCCAATGATCCTTAACCTTTATTTGGAACAACTACTTCATGTTATTATTCTAATTTTTATTTTGTCTCTTACATGGGAATACAACCGAGTAGTTTAAAAATATTCCTATGTAAGGTTATGCTTTTTATTTTAACACATAAGGTCTAAAAACGCTCAGAGCTGATTTAAAACAAGTACAACCAGAGAAGTGAAGAAAAAATAGAACAGAAACCCATAAACTAATTTTTAAAACTCCATTAGGAAAACAGCCCAGGAAAAGCCAGAGGGGCCTCATATTAGTTGACAGTGATAAGAGAAATTGAGTATGTTGAGAGCAAGACATACAGTGGAAGTCAGAGAGGCAGCTTGAGGGTTAGGAAGCTCATTTATTCTCCAACAAGTGTGCAGAAATTATAAAATACAAACATGTTTATTTTTTCAATGTTTTCTCGTTAAGAATATAATGTTTCACATGAATACCAGATCAATAAATTATCACACCCCTTCACTAGAAAATAGCTCAAATATTTCTCACGATCTTCTCATGTGTTTTTAAATCAACATCCATGACAGAGACAAAACAAGCTTTAGGTAAGATGAGAAGCAAATATGACTGATGCACACATGCACAGGCACTTATGCACACAGGTACACACTAATCACTTTGGCAGGTATTAATAGCAGCCATGGCTTTTAATTACAAGTGAAGAACTCTGGAGACAGTAGGTCCTGTCCTGGCAGTCTTCTCTGCTCATCACATCAATTCAGTGGCCTGATTTCCAGCACAACATATACTGGACATAAGCACTGAGAAGGCAGAACTTGATTCCTCCTACTGTCTGTGCTGAATTGTTAATGGGATACAATATAACCACAATATAAGAATTATTTTCATCTGTCCAAAGAGTGAAATTACGTGACAGAAAATCCATCAAGACCTGGGTCACTGTGGTAGTTTGACCCTGGCTGGATGACAGGTGCCCACAAAAGCCACTCTTGTCACTCCCCTCCTCAGCAGGACAGGCAAGAGAAAACGCAGTGGAAGTCTCATGGCTGGAGAGATGAACAGGGAGACATCACTCACCACTTTCTGTCGTGGGCAAAGCAGGTCTGACTTGGGGAAATTAATTGTATTTAGTACTAGTCCAATCAGATCAGGGTAGTAAGAAAAAAACCCAAATCTTAAAAAACCTTCCTCCCACCCTCCCTTCCCCCCAGGCTCAACCTCACTCTCAAGTTCCCTCCCTCCTTCCCTGCAGCAGTGCAGGGGGACAGGGATGGGGGCTGTGGTCAGCTCATCACATGTAGTCCCTGCTGCTGCTGCTGCTTCAGGGGGAGGACTCCTCATGCTCTTCCCTGTTCCACCATGGGCTTCCTCTCACAGGAAGGAGTCCTTCCATGAACTTCCTCAGCGTGACTCCTTCTGACAGGATGCACTTCACAGACTGCTCCAGCCTGGGCTCCTCGCACAGGGTGCTGCTCCTTCAGGCCCAGCCTGCTCCAGAACCAGTCCCCCACAGGGCCACAAGTCCTGCCTGCAAACCTGCTCCAGTGTAGGCTCCTTTCTCCACAGGTCCTGCCAGGAGCCTGCCCCAGTGTGGGTTTCTGTGAGTTCACAGTCTCCTTTGGGCATCCACCTGCTCTGGCCTGGGGCTCTCCATGGGCTGCAGGTGGATCTCTGCTCCACCATGGTCCTCCACGGGCTGAGGGGCACGGCTGCCTCACCATGGGCTGCACCACAGGCTGCAGGGGAATCTGCTCCTACCCCTCCTTTTTCACTGGCTTTGGGGTCTGCAGAGGTTCTTTTCTGTTACATATTGTTATTTCTGTAACTCTTTTCCCCTTTGGAAATACATTATCCCAGAGGAGCTGCCACCTTTGCTGATGAGCTCAGCCTTGGCCAGTGGCAGGTCCAGCGTGGGGCCTGCTGGCATTGGCTCCATCAGAAATGGGAGCCTTACAGAAGACACTTCTGTAGTCCCTCTGCTACCAAATCCATGTCATGCAAACCCTATACAGTGACAAAGACCCACCACTGACTCAGTGACCTTGGAAAATTATCAGCACAGGATGGACTGCAACCCCTGGTAGTATCATTGTCTGAACACATTCATTCTTCAAAAAGCATAAAAGTCAAAGGGATCTGATGAAACTGATTTTCAACAAGGGCATGTACCTTCCTCCAGACCACTAAATGTGATGAATGAGAGAATCTCAAGTAACAGAAAAAGCAAAGTTGCATAAATCCTTCAGTTTTATTTCACAACAGTAATGGAGCAATCAGCACGTGATTGTAAACAAGTGCTTACCTACTTACTTTACTGGAATAAGTAGGCTTAGCAATAAAAGTCTTATTGAGACAAAGAATAGGGTTTAAAACAATTTAGAGGGAGTTTTCCTTATGTCCTTTCCAACATCAAATGGCAGTGATCAGTTCAAGTACAAGGAACATCAGGTGTCAGATCAGGGGAGAAAAATTTCCTTCTGCTCTTCACTGGAAGTGGATTTTGAAGAGACAGTTTATAATTCTGGTTGCACGTCTGTAGTGATGCATGCATTGAAACACAATCTATGGGGAGGGCTAAGGACTCAAGAAAAACTTACTCAAATCTTCCACTGTGACTTGTGGAAACTAAAGTTTCTTAGGAAAGTATCACTTTCTGCCAAAGTTTAGTTTCATAGCAAAACAATGAAAAGGAGAATTGAAGCTACCAAAATAAGCATCTTAAATGGTTTTAAACATTTTTTTTCCTTTCAAAGTTGCTACAGATAATTTATAGCAAAACATACTTACTTTAAACTTAAACTAATTTGACACTACCACAAAGCATTTGTTTATCTAATGGAAATACAATTTTGCTGATTGGGCTAATTTTTTTAAAGTTATTGTTCCAGTTTTGGATGGAACAGAGCCTTCTCTGGCAGTAACAAGGAATGACAGCAGCAGAGTTCTGCCACATTCAATATTCCAGATGGAAAATGGCAGACAGTTTGGTTTATTTGAGTGAGAACTGAATTCAAGGCTTCAGTGGATCCCATGGGTAGATCTTGTGATTTTTCATGAAGAACAACTTCAGTTGCCATTCCATGGCACTCATAAATGCCATGGACATCAGCAGCTACAGACAGAGCAAATGTGCTCTACTCCAGCACTGATGTTGGTCATAGAGGTAAAAATAAACTCATTTAAAGCCTTTCTTCCAGCTGTGAATTCAGCTGTTGCCAAGAGAGTTATTAGTAATTCTTGACATGTTTTAGCTTATCAAGACTTTCTAAACAGTCCTTGTAACAAAAGTAGCATCTTGTAATTAATGGCAGTTTGATGCAGTCATCTAAAACAGATGGTGTTAAGACATCTGCAAGTTATTATCACATCTGAATGAATATCACATTAAAAATTAGGATGAGAGTAGTATTATATTAAAATCATTTAAATAACAGGTTCAATAACTGGCATTTTCTTCCATCTTAATCTAGAAGCCCATAAAAACTGTATGTTCTTTAGTATGTGATGAATTTTTACTGCATCAAAACACTTTCTAATGAACTCAGGCTGGATGATTTATCTGCTTTTTATGCTTTTCAGTGCTATAATACAGACCAGTTTCTAAAATAACCTGAAGTATTGCATACTTCCCACTTATGTTTTATTTAGGAAATTTATTTCTATTTTTTGCCCTTTACACTCCTCACTCACAAAAATTTCCAATGTAGAAGAGTTTACTTACTTAAGACCTGAGCGAGTTGAAGAGGCATTTCATTCAATTTACTTGAGATTCTTCTGAAATAATGGTCATACTTGCACAAGTGTATTTAGGTTAATGTTCAGTCCAGAGTACCTTAATTAAAATAATTATGAAAGGACAATTTGGCATACTCACTGGTTAAACCTGAACCTGGAACTACCTTGTTTGAATAATTTCTCAGAATATACTGGATGAGAAATGTCAAGAGATATAAGCATTGGAAAAAAATAATTAGAAATTCTTATAAGCATTCTGGGCTGGGCTTTTTTTTTCAGACTAAACGTATATTTCCAATAGAAAAGAGCAACAGATTATTTTGAATAAATATTTGGCTTCACCTCTCCTTGTTTTTCTTTTGCATAAGTGTGAATTGAGCAAGACAGCTGAAGCCAACCCAGCTGCACCCAAGACATTCTGTTCTGTGTACAGGCCCTTTTAGAGGGAACCAAACTTTTCCTGCAGCTGTAAGCATTTTTTTTCTAGTACTGGTGGTCTTCTCCAGGTGGTTCATGTATGAAGCTCCACAGGACTATGTTAGATGATGTCCCAAAGGTCTCTTGTGGACAATCAATGTGCTAGAAGCACATGGGAAGAAGAGATCTATACTTAATGCAGAAGACTTCCTCTGGGATGTGTTCCCAGCAAAACCTGGGAAGTGCAGTAGAGACCAAGTCAGTCTGCAGACGAAATTAGCATTCAGAGAAATGAAGATAGGATGATGCTTAGCTTTTCTTACATCTACAGTCCTTACTGAGAGTGATTAAAGGGAAACTGCTGACCTTCTATACTCATCCTCTTATGCTCTTCTTTTTCCCTGGAAAATAGGCAGCTAATTACCCCAAATGACATGGAGTCACAAAATGCTTTTAGCACTCAAATCTTGCCTAAATCTGAAGTTGCGATCTTTTAAAAACCTGTCTCATCCAGTGCTGAAAGCCTGGAAGTGTATATGGATATCTAGTGCAGCATTCATATGAACTCTAGCTAGATTTAAATATTCCAAGTAGAAATTATGTTTCCAAGCTTTGAAATCCTGTGTGTCTCTCTCTCAGCCCATGCTTGCATCCTCCTGGCGCCCACAAGTTAGATGCCTCTCTCTGTGTTGGTGGAGGAGCCCAATCTGCCAGGTATCTCTGCACCACATCAGCCCAAGATTGTCCCAGCCCAGTGACAGTCGAGCTGTGTTCTCTTGAGTCATCCTCAAAACCAGCTGCCCAGCTACTCCATCCCACATCTGCTAAGGCATCCCCAACAGGGAGGATTTTCAGGCAGATGTCCCCTCTAGTCCAAAGCACTTTTCAGATTGCATTTAGTTTTATGATTAGCACACTCTGGTTGGAGGGTCCAATAAACAAAAAAACAAACCGCAAACAACCCCACTACCCTGAATAACTTTGAATACCTTTTAACTAACAACATGAATAGCCTTAGTTTTATTGCCTTAGAGAAAAAGATTAAACCTTAATGATTCAGCTAAGTCCTTATGAGGCAAATCTTGGCTAAGCATTTACTTTGGGAGAGGAAGAGTGGAGGGGTGGGTTCAGTGCAGAACTGCCAGGTGGGGATTTGTGGCTAAGAGGTAGGTACCCATATCCCATGGTACGTTATGAAATGTCTCATTTTTCAACATACTAATTCCAGACTATCCGGCTCTGAGACCTCTCATTTTTTCTCCGTTCTGCTTTACGGAGTAGTACACCCCATTCTGGTGGTTAGGCATGCAAAAATCAGGTAGCAGAGCTCACAGCCCTGAGGCACTCACACTTGCTCTTTGTTTCACAGCTGGTGTTTTCACTATATGGAAATTGAGGGGTAGAGATGAGCTGCATTCACCCACAACCTTGGACAGAACTTGATTGAGGGTTATCTAATAAAACATCATCTCTGATGAACACAGGCTTACAAAGCATTAGTCTGCTATGATTGTTCAAATAGGTGAGAAAAAGACAGAAAAGGAATTTTCTGAATCGAAACAAAGTTATCCTTTTAAACAAAAAAATCCCACAAGTAGTTTCTCATATTGAAAACAAGGCAGCTCTTATCCTGGAGAAAACCCTTAGCAACATCTTTCTGAGCTTAATTTCCAACCTAGCTGGACACCAGAACATGCAGAAACAGGACATCAACAAAAAAAAAGGATGTGTATGTGCCTGCAGAGCAACCCTCAGTGGAGATTTCAGTGGCTATCCTACCTGGCAGAAGCAGACTCAGGTTAAGAAAGCAAAGGGACATACAAGAGACAAGGTCCTTTACAAGATATTGCCCATTTTTCCCTGTTTTTCACTATATAACTAGAATATTCTTGGCTTGTTAAATTCATTGTGATAACAAATAATCTACACTGTCCTTTTTTTGCAATATAATACCTTTAAACAAATCTCTTCCCTGTGCATCCACAGAGGTCTACAAGAAAACTTATCTTTGAGATCTTCACCAGATAATAAGCCTGTGGGAAACCACAGACTGAACAAATAACATAACACCCAGGAAAAAAAAGGATTAAAGACAGAAGAAGGGAAGAGAAGGACATCACAAAACAGGTCAACAAACCCCCAAAGAAATATGCAGCTGGATTAATTCACTCATATATTCATCCTCTTAATAAGAAAAGCAGATAAAGGAAAAGTGCACTTTCACTGGGGATTATAGCAAGTCAGGTTGTCATTGATAATGACACCAATGTAGCAAGGCAAGTGAGATGCTCAGTGAGTCAGAGTGAAAAATGCCCAGATCTCTGTGTAGGGGTAATTTTCTAGTTGGACTGCAGTTGGTCAGTCCTTGGTGTAACTCAAAAGAGCTCCCTGCTGGGAGCTGCATGGCAGAGCTGGTTAGACCTATCCTCCAGAATACACTTGTGTGTTTTAATGTCGGCATGAAAAGCTTTCAGCTGTGAGACCAGCCTCTGCACAATTTCCACACCACTATCAGCCATGGGACTGAGCACCCATCCCATGACTGGTGGGGAAGATGCCAGTGGGTAGAGCCTCCCCAGTTACTGCACAAACAGGGAGAGGCAAGAGTGCATGTCCTGCATCCATGGGGATGTGTGTGCTGCCATAGCCCTGCTACTCTGCATGCAAGGATCCTTTCATGCTTTGACTCGGGGTAGGAAGACATCTTTGGTTTTCCTCAGAAAATAAATTCTCATTTTTACCTGACTGCCAGTTCCACAGGGTAAAGTAATCCTGATGAAATACTCCTACGAATGGACACTAATCATTGAACCAGCAGTGAATTTAAAAAATGTATCATTCAGATAAAAAACACTAGTGTCATTTTGTCAATCTCACATTGTAGATATGCAATATGATTCCATCTTTCTCGGGATAATCTCTTCATGGAAGCTTCCCTACCTTCCTGCTGTTTAGCCTGAAGGAAGAATGAGCCAGATGTCCTTTTGGACTCTGTCCTCCCTTTCCTCTTGCTGTTTCCCTGGGAGAGGGGGAGAAGTCTGAGTATTCCTGGAACCCTAAGGTCATGCAGGCAGCGGTTTTGACCAGCAGAGATTGTTTTATATCTAAAACTCAGGGGCTTTGGCTGCATTTTTAGCACTGCTCCAGAGGGCACCCAGCTGCAGGACTCCCACGGAGCCTGGGGAGACCAGAAGTGCCTCAGGCTGGCCCTGCAGTGCTGGGACATACTGGTGGGCACAGCAAGCCCCACTTAGGCTGCTCTGGGCTGTGTGGCCCCTCTCCATGTCCCTGCAGGGACAGGGATGCAGGAAGCTGCTTCAGGTGCTGTTTATCAGGGATGAAGTCCCTCGGAGACACCTGATTCAATACATTAGGCTTTGCTTTCTGCATGTAGCACCAACAAGAGTAACAGAGCCATACCTGGCAGCGAAATCAGATGACAATGACCAAAGGCTTGTTAGCAAATGTTATATGCTTTAGAAAAACTCCACAAAAACATCAGAAGGGAGAGGGAGGAGCTGTTTTCCTTGTTCTCCTGTTTCTAAATATCTCTTCAAAAAGGTTCTCTCAATTAGACTGAATTGCAGGATTTGAGCACAGTCCTTAATGATCCTTGATAAGGGCAAAGCTGTGCAGAGCTGTAAACAGGAAAAAGAAGTCAAAGCTGCAATTTGTAACTTTGCTATTGTATAGTTTTCCTAGGAAGGTTTCACACCTGAGGCTGCAATTTACTGCACCATTCCTGGAGATAATTTTCCTCCAAAAGCATACAGTATTGATTGCTTTTCATCCCCTCCAAATCCCATCATTTTGAAGAACCCTTTTGCATTGTTTCCTAAAATAAGTAATTGATGTTGTCTGGAAAGTATGGGAGAAGAAGGCCTTGGAAAAGCCCATTCTTCTGAAAGCAGAAGCCAGGCAAATTCAACTTGAAATTGAAGTGTAATTAATCATCAGTGAGGCATTGCAACAACTCAGACAGAGATGTCTGTAATTTGAAATTTTTCTCTCTGTTTCAAATCTCTCTGGAAGGGACAACTTAGTGAGTTCAAGTCAAGATTTTTCATGCAGGAGTTGTTGAGTAAACACTCAATATGGCTTGTCCAGTTAAATGACCATAGATTTTGTAGATTTAGAAATTACTATTTTTCTAAAAGCAATGCATGAAATCCCACAAAGATTTACTCTGCAAATCACAGGAGCATCAGGGCTGAGAACAATCCATGTGTATGGCCAGGCAGTTCAGAATTACAGCCATGAATCTGTAAAGTACCCCAGACACTCATGAACTCTTGCTTTGCTTGTTAGCCTGGACTAAACATGTGGTTTGTAACCCTTTTTCACCTGCAGACCCCTGCATACTTTCCTGTAAGCCTCTCTGTAATGTACTGCAGCTTGCTTAGGAATGGTTTGCTCTTCCAATTACCATATCTGTATGCTGTAGAAATACCCATGTGAATGGACTTATGGATCTGAGCAGCCTCAAAACACTGCACTGAGTGACTTTTTTCCTGATCCCATGACTGTTCATGTCCTGCTTCTGTTCTTCTACTCTCTTTAGTCCTCAGCAGGCATCTATATTTGCCCACATACTACGCATTTAATCCAAATCCTGTTGGATTCTCCGAAGTCCTAAAGTTTTATTCATGTAAGAGAGAACATCTTATAAAGAGAGTAAAAATATCCCAGTAAGGCCACAGAAAGCAAAATTAGGTGATTTTATTCAAATTGGAGGAAAAATTCATTCTGTTTAACTCTGCTTGTCACATTTATATGTCTCATTTCCTAGCTCTGTAAAAGCTCCAGTGTGTACCGAAGGTACTTAGATGTTACATTGTCTGCCAGACTGATATAAACAAAAATACATTCACTAATTACTTCTTATTTTGGCTTACTGTAATGCCTGCCAAGACAGTGATGTTTGCTTGCTATCCTCTCCCTTTTGCCTGATCAGTTACATCTGTGGAGGAAGTTAATATTTAAGGTGGCCAAGATGTGGTAAAAGCATAAAGCAATTAAAACAGATGTATCCTGTCTCCCTCTTTAGTTTTTTGTTTTTTGGGTTGTTTTTTTTTTGCCAGGAAGCCAGTATTTAATGAAGCTTAGCATTATCTGACAGCCCTTCAACTTTCCTCTAATTAACTTGCAGCTCTTTGAACAAAACCTTTCAACACAGTGGGACTGCCTATGAATGCAGTATTTTGCTGCCACTTCAGAAGACATTGACCTCTTTGGTGTGGCAGGGAGGCCAGCTCTTTAGTTTCTCCATTAATTGCTCTTTCCCTTGACAGCTGTATTGGTGCACTTCTCTAAGTAGAAATTTATTGTCCTTTCATGAAAATGCTTAGCAGGATATTGCATATGCTCCATAATTCAAAATATTAATGTGTGTCTTACAAAGCCAGATCCCTTGTATTTGCCTGCCACAATTCGTGTTCTACCTTCCAAACAGTGACCAAAATAATGGTGGCCATCTTCAAAACCTAGCTGGAGTCTCTGGGATCCCATGTTTTTTCAAATGTGTGTTGCTGTCCTGTCCAGATAGAGCTGAATGACAACACTGGGATGATATTTTGAGACATAAAGATCCTTTATCTCCGCTTTGCCATATCCTATATGTAAAACCTTCCTCATAGCAAAAGGATCATTTAGAGGAGAGTGTGCCCAGTAGGTGTCCCCTGCAGAGCAATAACCTTTATGCTCCCTCTTAGTGGTCACTTCTCTTTGAATTCTGCATATAATGCAGGGCTTTAAAAAAATCTGAACCTCAGCAGATGCAGAGTGCTACCTACGTTCAGCAGTGAAGACCACTCATCCTTGCCAATTACATGTATTTCAAGGTAGGAACAACTGTGTACATTCCTAAAAAAGGGTGGCTGCCTAACACCACCTACCCTCACAGCACATGGCACTGGCTGTAATAAATAGGTGAGGCTGATTGTAAAACTGTTTGCTTAATGGCTTGTTAACTATCATGTTTCTCTTCAATATAGCTTAAAACCCATCCTAAAGGCTAGCTTTGATGGGACAGAAAAGAAGCCATGTTGATAGTTCTTGCATATTTGCCTGATACCACATCTGCCAACACATTTGCCATTAAAATGCTTTAGTGTTTTGTCAGTCCATAACCACTAATGTATAGCTCAGCTGTGTATCTTGTTGTGTTTGTACTGGAATAAAACCTTCATGGAGATTTGAAAGTTCTTTTTGTGGTTGTTCCAATCTCTTATTAGGATATTGGTTAATAAGTCATGATTATACAGCTCACTTTGTCCTTGTAAAATTCATCCTACCTTGCCAGCTTTATTGCCACAGAGACAAATTCTTGGGACTAGAGTTGTTTGTAAGAATTACAGCCCTCTCTACCATCAATATTCAGTGTTGATTTTCGACTCCTCTTTTGGCCTCTCAGAGTATTCTCTTCCAGGTAAATATTGCTTTATTTGTCATCCAACAGCTGAAGTCACTAGCAGACTTCCCATTCAAAACATTGGCATGCTTCAGACATTTTTGTTTCCTATGAATTGGTTTTACCACATAGTAAACCCCTTTTTCTTTTTCCCTCTTTTCTTTTTGGGAACAGATAGGGTATCAGAGCTTTGCAGGTTATATTTTCCCATACTTTCACAGGTGACTATTCATGTGCAGAGTGAGAAGGCAGAAAAATAGATCCTGGGCTAATGAGGTGAAATGCAGGAAAAGAAAACAGGCCTGATAGAAGGAAGTTTTCTGAATACTGAGGTCTATTGACTCAAGGAATAATCTTCGAACATAATGATAAAAGCCATGATAAATGACACCTTTAAACCATTTAAGAGTAGAGTTTACTGAGAGTTTTTCTTATGAAAGGCAAAATGTGAGCCTTCTGTGTGCAGGATTCCTCATAAAAGTGAGTGGAAGGTACAGAAAAGTAATTTAGTCCTCCTTGTTTTCAGAATTTCAAGGAGAATTATCTCCACAGCAGTGGGATACAGGTGCTTTTTTCAAGAATATCAGCCTGGCCATGGATGTGAAGAGCCTGGGAATGAAAAGACAAACCAAGGGATCAAAAGAGCAAGCATTGTCTGAATGGGCACCTCTGCAACATATTCCAGGTTAACCCTGTTTTCCCATAATTCTTTAGCCACAGATACTCTGGATTTGGGGTGCTTTGTCTTATTCTCAGATGAGAAACTGGATTGTGGAGGCTCAATATTAAAGCAAATATGTTGGCAAGACATAGGATCCCATGAAATAGTTGTCGAAAGTGGTGGGTGCTTGACGTCCTCTAGTGGGGCTCAGTCAGAGTAACTAATAATCTGTCATTAATGCCTGGTTGCATTCTGTGTAGAAACCTAATAACATAACAGAAATTGGAAGATTACTTGAAGACATTTATAACCAGCAGCCTGTATAACCTTTGGTGTGAGTTCATCAGCATCACATCCCACTTCACATTATTTTCACAGTCTATATAAACCATGCTCTTTTGGGGATGAACTTAAAATCTTTGAATGAAGAATCCAAAATCCAAGCCTCCCAGCAGAGCCACCAAATACATTTGCATTCATATTTCAAATCTGAAAATTAAAATGAAGAGAAAATGCTGAGGTGGCTGTCCTGGAGGAAACCCTGTAATAAGAACTGAGGGCATTATTTAGGAGAGAAGCTCTTCCCATTGGTACTAAACCTCTTTTGGCCAGGGAGCATCCTGAGAGTAGGAGAGAAAACTAGCACCAAAAGAAATACACTGTTTAGAAACAATTCTGACTGTAGGTATTGATTTAACCTATAACATTTTTTTTCCTAGTTTGCAATGAGAAACTTGACCTTGAAGTCTCAATGTACAGTTCTTGAGTTTTCTTTAGTATGATGCCTCCTTATTGCCATTGTTGCAGAGTGATGGACCAGCACATAATTTTCCCAAAAGCAGAGAATTCAATAACTGTAGGGGGTGCAAGCACTGCAAGGTGTTCTATACCACAAGTATTTCATGTTTCCTGATAAATTGCAAAGGAAACCTTTGAGGACTGCTTTTAACAAGTGCAAATTTTGGAAATTCCCATCTGCCTTTGCCTTAGTTGGCATTATCTAATGTATGTCTCACAGGAAGAGAAAGAAAAAATCATCCCACCTTTTTGAACAACCCATTTTGAACATCACACTTACCTAAACAACAGATCAATTTCCTAAGTGACACAGTTATGATACTGGTATCAGCAGAGGAACCAGAGTGACTCACAATTTGCCTTTGGGGACATCGTCTTCAAGAGCCTCTTTCATGACTGAACATCTTACACAATCACAGTCCTTTTCCTACAAAGGATGCCCTTCAGATGAGATGTTACTCAGCAAGCTCTTCATCCCACAGGATGACTCAGATCTCAAACTGCTTAGGAAGCCCAAACTTCCCAACAGTAATGATGTCACCTTGTTGCCAGGGTCAAGAAGCAATAGTAGAAGAAATAATGTGGACACAGGGCTACTGAGACAATCAACATGTTTTTAAGTTCTACCTCCTCAACCACTAAAGCATCTCCCTGTGCAATTTCGGGTAATATCAAGGACAGCTGTCTGGAGGGAGGAGGACACATCAATTCTTTTGTTGCCCAGATTGCACTTTTCTTCTTTTTGAAGATAGGTGCAGTGTCAGCAATTCTCCAGTTAAATGACTTCTATCTATCCTGATAGAAATCTTAGAACTTCTGATGGTGAGTATTCCAGTCTGTTAAGGTTAAGGTGATCTGCCTCCCTGACATGAGGACATTAATGTCTCTGAGTACTGAAATCACCTTAGCCCAATTTTTTTTCCATGTCATTCAAGGAGGACAATAAAAGGAAAGCTGTGAAAAGGTTTGCAGGCTTTTGCACTAAACTCTTTTAAAGCTTACCTGCATGGGAAATCATAATGTACAACAGACTTACCAGGTTTACAGACCATCTGTCAGTCCTTCCTGACAGTTCAGCAAAGTGACAGAATGCAAAAACCCAAGTAATGCTTTTAAGATTTAGAAAATGGGCTAGTCTTTGCAACAATCATCACAACATTATTGTGAATTATTTCATTGTTAACTGTTAAATAGCATCTGAAAGATGCTATATGTTTTCATCTATTTCAGAAGTCATGGACTGCACGGAGTTGCACATCCTTGAGATATCTCAGGTGCCAAAACAACAGAGAAGATGAGAGATGAGCCAAGGATAAAGAAAGGGAGGGACTGTGGGCTATTAAACAGATGTGTTGAGATTCTTCTGCCCTTCTCTCTGAGGAGCAGTGCCCTCAGATCAACCCACCCAGCCAGGCAGGCACTGGGACCCAGTCACCCTCAGGGCTGATCTCCCTTAGGAAAGGACCAAGTTCTAGGAGACATCACTGTGATGAGAACTTTGGATGCAGGTGGTGGGAAGTTTACTGGACTTCATCTGAATACTACTGTGAAAGTCAGCACCAACATTTCATAACCCCTATTCTTTCCTTTAAGTCTATTTCTTTTTTAAACACACATGAGGCAAGACAAATAATTTGAAATAATTTCTTCTTTTTTTCTCCTTCTTAGTGCATTTTGTACCAACCCAACTAATTACAATCACAACAACTAAAGCTTCATTTCGAATCCCTGTAAATCTGAGCAGAGTTAGGAATAATGCTGTCCCTTTAGCTTCAGTTCAGTCTCCTTAGACCTATGAATCCAGCTGTGGTCTTTAGCATAGCGGTTTTTCCCCTAGATCCTGCATTGTCACTGCAGACGTGTGGAGCAATGTGGTTCCCTCTCATTGCTCAGTGTGTTGGCACTCTGCCTCATTCATCGTGGGCTTTTCAAGCCATGCCCTGGTGATAAGGTTATTCATTTCATCCAGCGCTTTTCTTCAGGGCTGATCACTGCTGTGACAAAAACATTAGTCAATGCTTCGTTGTAGCTCCTCAGCAAGGAGTCTCTGCTGCACAATCAAGGAGCAGAGTCACAGCAAGATGCCTAATTTTGGATGCCCATTTAAGATTTATGGTATAATTTTCTTCCGTAACTGTTTGAAGTTACATAACCCTGTAGATACTTAATATGCACCTGGTTTTCATTTCGGTTATAACTGTGAGAAAGTAATTGATAATCAAACTGGATGTAGAGAAAATACATCGAGTATGGCTGCTCCTTTTTAAATGCCACACTTGTGTATCTTGCCTGGCAGAATGCACAAATCAGTTGGTAAAGGCAATGCAAGACACTCTTCTCCAGGACAGCCTACATATTTTCACTTCTTTTCTCTGGGAGAAGCATGGTATCCAATAATTTATGAAACAAAAGTGCGAAACTGTTCTGATTCCTTTAACAGCACTCTGATTCCTTTAACAGCACCCTTTTCCTGAAGGGGTTTTTATTGGATAAATAAGCTTACAAAACCTTTGAATCCTTTAGACAGGTAAGGGTTGTGAACAATATCCTATGATTCTCAGTGTTGCTGGAATAACATCTGCAGTCTTACTATCTGACCATCCTGTTGTTCCAGGTGTACACAAATCATCATTCTGCCTCTGGTGGGTGAGATTCAGGTAAATACTACCTCCACTTTGCAACCCCCTTCCTCCTTATGAAAGAGACATCCAGTCACCGTGGTCTGAAGAAAGAAAATGCATTCTCCCATCTGGTCCCTGATGTTGGCAATGTGTGGAGCAGAAACCCAGTTGTGCTGTGGCACCCAGGTGTTGTTCAGCCTTAGTGATGCCAAATAAACCATGGGCTTCTGTTTAGCAATTATGAAACACCTGGAGGGAATCCTTAATTCCAGTTTCATTGTGCACTGCCTTTGCATATGGAAGAGATGCTGCCACGCAAGTGCAGATGTGTGACTCCAAACCCTCAGGTCACCCACACTTTGGAGCAAAGAGGTTCTCTGTAGCCATGGAAGCTGGCTGTGGAGTATCCAGGAACTACCAGGAACATGGAGGGTACGCTTCTACACCTTGTCCTGTGGAGTAAGAGGAATGTGGGGATTTCTTTAAAACTAATTAAAGAGATGTGTTTGAAAATGCAGCAGGATTTCATAAGGTAGTGTACATGCCACTACACTAAGGGATGGCCACCCATGAGACCATAGAGCCTTTCCCTCACACTCTGGCCCAAATAAAATTTCTATACTAAGGAATCTGAATAGCTTTGAGGATCTGGTTGTCAAGGGAAGTTTTGTGACAGTGTCATTTGGAACATCAAGAACAGCTATCAAAAATTACAGGTGTCTATTTTCAGGTTTTTTCATCCTGGATGTGGATGTAAAAGTACCTTTGAGCTGATGTATAATTCTCAGCTTTGTGAAGGTTTTTTCCTTTTTTTTAGTGTGTTTTTTTTTTTAATCTGCCTTTTGCTTTCAAAAGTATTTTCAAATTCCCTCAACAATGTTCACATTCATGCCTCATAATTGTGTGGCGCTTTAAAAATACTAATGCTACCAGTCACCCTTCATGAGATGAAGGTTACATAAATGCCTCTTAAGTAACTACAAAATGCTGCAAATAAAGAGCTCCAAGTTTTTCCCTAATGAATGTTTCTTTGGAGATTCAGAAGCTGATATTTTACTGAACTTGTTCTGCCTGTGGACAAGCATAATAGCTCTCAAAAAAGTAATCCACACCAAAGCTTTATAGCTCAAAGCAGAAAGCTGCAGGAAATTAGCTTTATTTTGCTGGTAATGGAAAGAGGCAAAATCCTGCAGTAACTTAACAATTTTAGTTTGTTGGTTTTTTTCATTTTTAAATGATTGGAAGAGATTAATAAAATTCAGGGCACAGAATGAACTTGCACTTCCCATGAACATGAAAGGGCACTGTATCCTAACAGCAGATTTCTGTGATAGCCATAAAGCAGAATTTAATGAAATTGCTTCAGAGAAATGCAGCAATAAATATAAGTAATGAGCCAGCAAAAGAAGCCAGGAGGCAAGGTGCTTCCACAGATATGAGTCAATAAGTGCGTTAGTGAAAGGAACAATGGGATCTTGGAGAGAAAATTGCTTAAAATTATCAGAAATGAGAAGAGTAGCAATTTGTACAAAACTCCACCAAGAAATCTTCTTTTTTCCCCTCTGGTTATATTTGAATAGCTACACTTTAACAGAAGTCTGGAAAGGCCAAAATGGTAGTTAAGCCACTGTTTTCACTGTCAGCCAAAATAGCTTCAAAGTCTGATGTGTGATATGAACCAAGGCTTCCACACCTCATGCACTGTTTTACCAACCAGCACACAAAATACAGCTCTGTTGAAAAACCAGCAGTCTCAGGATGATCACAGCTGGAGTTTTGCATGAAAATATGCATCAGTTTGTGATGGGACCCATATTAAATGACCCAGTAGGTCTCCAGTGCTTGCATCATTCCCCTCTCACAGAGGCATTCCAGAGGCACAGAGGTGGTAGGGAGGAAAGCAGAGCACAGGTCTCCTTTCTTCGTGGCTTTTGTGGAGCCAGAAGAGATGGGTGAAGGAGTTGTGCACCCTATATATTTACAACCCCTAGCTGCAATTTGCTGAACTGAAGTAGCACAAACCCATCAAGCTTGTGATGCCATTCCTACACGTTAATCTTTTACTCACTGATAGTTGCAATTTTCTAGGCAGCTCCTGTAGAAGATTCAAAGAAATGGGAGCACTGTCGAAGTAGCTGCCTCCATTTGTGCAAAGGCAAATGCACATCTCTGGGCAGTCACTTGGATGTCTTACTAAACTACCTTATCTGCAAGGATGTGTGAAAGTCTGCCAGGATAACTCACAGCATCTATTACACCTAAGAGTGTGCAGACACTATGTGAAGGCATTTATTTCTATGACATGGAGCTGAATTAGATTGTCATATGTCTCCTGGGCTGTAGACCGTGGGAAATGGGATGAACAAAACATTTTAGAGAGGACATGGAAATAAGATATTTCCCTGAAATCAGAGTCACTGCACAGCATGGGGCACAGATGTGGCAAGTCCTGGCTGTGACACCAAATGTCTTTGTGAAGTTCTGTGCTACATGATTTTTAGGAGAAGACTCCAAGGATCACTCTCAGCCAAAATAAATTATGGGAAGTACTCTTGCTTAGACATGCTGTCTAGAAAGTGATAACAGCCAGCCTGTGAAATTAGGAAGCCAGCAACAGAAATAATTTCCCTAGAAGAGAGAAGGGGTTTTGAAAGGCATTATACACCAGTAAGCACTCATTCTGAAAAACGAGACCGATTTCTGTTTCTAATTGGTTAATTATATGTAATTTCAGTAGGTACGGATGTTCCATTTTCTGGAACTGATCTTTTTTCTGTCAAGTGCTGATGGAGGTTAGAAGAAAAATATATTAAGCAAGCTGCTATGCAAAAAACTAAGCAGACCCTTCAAAGACTGGGAGTGCTCCAGGGTACCTCTAACTACAGGTCACTGACAACCAGTGACTGAGAGCGCTTACGTTCATGTTTTTCAGACTTTTCCAGTGCTTCCTTCACAGGATGTATAAATGGCAAAAACATTAGATTTCACACACACAAAGAAAGGAAGACAAGCATTAAGTGTAGTTAACCTATCTGTTAAGACATACTGAGCATTGTATGCATCCTGCCACTTTCAGACAGCTGATGTAGAAAGGTTGGGCAGTAAGTAGGACAGTAAAAAAAAAAAAAAAAGTTGCACCACTGGCAGATGGAAATGGCAATGATGGGAGATTCCGTGGTCCGTGTGAGCCTGAGGTTTCGTTCTCTCCCAGCACCACGTCTTTTCTAGCTCCGTTTTTTCACCGATGGTTGCTCGGGTGACACTTTTCCGCAGCGCGGCGTGGCAGCGATGCCATCTGCTGGCTGCAGCCGGCACTGCCCGCAGGAGCGAGCGGGCCGCGGGGCCCGCGGTCCCCGAGGCAGCCGCTCCTTGCCCCGTCCTGCCTCCCCCGGGAGGGCTCACCGTGCCTGGGCCAGAGCAGCCACCGCCGCGGAGGGAGCTGCTGCGGCAGGGGCGAGACAGCAGAGCCCGAGCTCAGTCTTCCGAGCCAGGCATGTGTACGGTTACTCCTATCCCATAGGTCTCTCCATGCTCTGTCTTTCGGTCCTGGTTCACAGGGGTTTGGGGCTTTTTCTTTGTCACGCTTAAAAGAAATGTCTTGCCTGTTCACTTCTCAGCTGGTCAGGCGCATGGAAAAACAGACAAAAAGTCCAGACTGTGCACGGAGATCAGGCACAGCCCTTTTTTCACATCTCAGGAAAAGAAGAGCTCTCTGTGCTATGTCCTTTGTTGGAGCTTTGCATGTAGCAGTCCCCCTTTAATACATGATAGGCATCCAAAACAACTATGCTAATTTTTATGAAATGAGATAACTGAAAGTAGAGGGCATATGCAAAACACCTTCAGGAACTGAGCTCAGGGTATTTTCATTAGGTATTTCTTTTAGACTAAGATGTCTGACTACATGAGCCAAGAACAGACAAGTATCTAAAAAACAGCAAAGGACATTCAGGGAAAGAACCCAGAAGCATCAGGTAGCTCTGAGCTCTGGCTTCTCTCTCTTTTATTCTTCTTTTTTCTTTTCTCCTTTCTTTCTTTGAGGGGGATGTATGTTTTACAGACAGAGTCATGGGATTTTTGTCACCCACGTGTCTGTCCATGGAGTGGCTAAAGAGGCTGGGAGTGTGGTCTGGGAGAAAGAGAAGCTAAGAGGGAGACATGAGAGACAGAACTATCAAGGGAGTAATGAGGAGAGATTAAGAAACAATTATGCATTTTCCCAGGCAAAATTAACTGGAAACTCTTGTAGAACAAGGAGGGAGGGGATTAGGCATACAAAAGATATGTGGTGGATTAATAGATCTCTTGCCATGCTCCTGGATGTCATGGATGCAGAGAGTTTGCATGGCTGGGGCCTGAGGGCACCACCAGCGCTGACTGCCCCATGGCAGCCCCTGGGGCTCCCCCTGCCCCAGGCCATGACCCCATCTCAGCCACCCATGGCTCCCCCTGCCCCAGGCCATGACCCCATCTCAGCCACCCATGGCTCCCCCTGCCCAGGGATGCCCTGACCCAAACATCTGGTCTTATGCTCTCAGGTACTGAGGCACAATCAGTGAGAAAATATTAGTGAACTGAAGTCATACAAACTTGCTGAGTAAATTGGGTGAGAGGAAAGCTTAGATTCACCAAAACCAAGGAGGATGTAGCTCCAAAGCACCAGGGATAGCAAATAATGAGAAAAAATTAATTTCATTCTAGTACGGAATCTGAACTTGCTTCCATCACCTCTAACAAATATGTCCCAATAGTCCAACTAGTAGATAATATTTTTCATGTGTTTTCTTCTGTTCCTGCAAGAAAAATGAGTAATTTCCTTGACTTGGATTGAACTGTTTGGAGTTGTGTTTGTTTGCTTTCTAGTCTGAAAAATAATAGAAGTAATTATAGCTTGAAAAAGAGAAAAAGCTACTTCTTTACTTTTGCTCTGTGAGGGACAGGTTTTGTTTAGGGTTGTTTGGCTGACTGAAAAAAAGACTGGGAGCTGCAAATAAAACCACCCCTTCTAGTGGTCAGTGAACAAAGAGGCTGAGCTGGTACTTCCAGAACCGGAGCAGTGCTCCATCTTTTCTATGGGATAAGTGAATAGAAATAATTCCACTGAAATCAGGATGTGTTCACACCTTGTGCTCACCATTATGATTATCTGAGGAGAAGAAATGCACTGGTCACCTATTCTGAACCGATGGAGTTATTTCAGAAAGGGATGTCCATAGTCCTCATTGAAGAGACTTGGAAAGGTGGAGGTTCTGCCTACCAATTTGTAGGAAAGGTGATATAAAAAGAGTTGGAAGGAACAAAGGGCTTGTCAATCTCAGTCCTCATGCTCCAACAGAGGATGAAAAAGCTGAGTCAAGCATAAGGGGTGATGCTCCTTCAGTGAGGCCTGGGGAGAGCAAAGCAGCTGCTGGGAGCTTTGCCCCACGCAGAAATTCCCAACGCCAACTCTTCCTGTTTTGGTACAATTATTTAATCAGAGAAAAAAAAAAAGAAAAAGCAACTCCCTTTCCTCAAAATAAGGTAATAAAAAGTGCAGTCTCGATGACAACGAGACAACCCTATACTTGTCCTATTCATAGCATCTTTCCAAGGTCTGTATGAACCTCTGTGATCAGAGTCAGTGCTTTCATGAGACAAAGAGCTGCTACCGCTGCATTTTACAAACCACAGAAAGAAAAGCTCCAGGGATTTCAAAAGCCATAGACTCGGCAGAGACTCCACAGTTTAATTTGTGAAGTGAGACAGCTGACAGATTACAAACTCAATTTTACTTCACAGTCACTAAAGCCATGAATCTAGTGCTGTGTCACTTGAATCAGTGATGATTAATGAGTTTCACTTTAAAAGTGCAAAGGGAAGTAGTTCAGAAAGGAAAGGCTTCACCTGGCACAGAAGAGACAAGACCTTGTTGCAGGGTGACATGAGCCAGGTATTCCCCAGCAATGAGGTTGGGACGGAGTAAGAGTTACTGTGTTGAATGATACAAGAATTTGAAACATTTCTCTTCCCAGCAATAGTTCACTGCTGTCATTTTAAAGAAAAGTGGACTCCCCTAGGTATCCTAGAGAGCAGTTCTGCATCAAGTATTGCCTGGTGCATGAAAGTGAGTATCCCTTGGAGCAGTGAGCTGAGCAATGTGTCAAGGAATGACAAATAATTGCTCAATATGCATAGAAATAACTCCTGGGAATTTTTATCCAAAGCCAGCAGGATTCAGGCTGCAACTGCAGAGTAAGGCTGGCTCCGTTTTGACAAATACAGTGCATGTGCTAAGCAAGAAAAAGTGGACCCAGGAGCATCAAGTCTCAGACCCATGATTCTCAAGAACACGAGTCTGACAGGAATTGAGCATATCCCTTATTAGGCATAAAAGCACTGTCTTTTTCACCCCTAACCTACTATTTTTCAGCCAATCTGTCCCATTTTGTTAAGCTAGTAATGTAAAATTTATTTCCTTCTTAGTCATCTTGAAAAGAATTCATGTCAGTGGACAGGCAAGAGGACATTCTCTGAATATGCTCCAAAGCTGTATGTTACATTTACTAGATTTGCATGTCTGTGGATTCCAGTTAAGAGAAAATATAAAACAACAAGAAATGGACAGGACAGCTGTGGACCTTTGCACACAACTGCTTAAATCCACTGTTTTCTTTGTCTTGTTTAGATCCATTGTTTTCTTTTGTTGAGGTGGTTTTAGTTCCAGTTCCCATAGGCGACTCTCTACCCATCAGAAAAAAACATCTTGTAAAGCAATTTGCTGGCACTGCCCTGGCTCTTTGAGCTGGTCTTTGTGGAAAGGGACTCCCAGAGATGCATCTAATGGAGAGGGAATGACTGTCATTCCACACCTCCCCAGCCCAACAGAATACCCAAGGGCACTGACAGACATCTGCTGGACTGCTGACCCCACAGGGACCTCCACACTCTCCCTTCCAGTAAAGGGTTCCTGCTGTGCACAAATACACAATAGCACCAGAACATTGCATGTGCCTTTTACTTAGTTGGCAGGAGAAATAAATTTATGCAAAACAGTTTAAAAAACCAAAAAACAAACAAAAAAAACCCACAAACAAATAAAAACCCAACCAACCAAACAAAAACCCTAAAAACAAAAAACAAGCTGTAGACCGTGACCATCTACATTTACATCTTTTCCTGCATTATGAAATTTCTATCTCCTTTTCACTAACCCTCAAGTGAGCAAAGAAGGAATTTCAGGAGTCCTGTCAACTCTACATTAAAACATCAACAAAAGGCAAGATTTGCACAGTATTTGCATTTTAGTCCCATCTTTACTATAGTTTTATTGGAAGGAAATATTCTGTTCACTACCTGCCTGCAGGTGGGATTGCAAGAAATCAGAATTCAAAACTCCATAGCATCAGTCAATCCACACAATTAGGGCTATCATTTAAAAACTGAATGAAAACAAACTAACAAGCAAAAGATTATGAACTATTTATTTCTGAGAAAATATCCTACAAAATTGTGGCTTAACTACTATTAAACAGTTAATATAAAAATAGGAAAGAATCTGATAAAATATATTCCTGACAATTAGTCAAGTCCTGCATTACATTTTGAATGGTTTCAAATATAGGAAAAAATCCAAAACTCACCTATAATAAGCTTATTCAGTTTGCATCTTGTACTTGTACAGTTTATAACTGGATAAGTACTGATGCATAAAGCTGTAATTCACCAGTGTTGACCACAATTTTTATGAAAATAAATAAGTAAACACACAGAGATGATAGAAGCTGAGCATACAGAGTTCATCCTAATTACACTTGGGCAGAGAAATTCAAGTAAACAGAGTCATACCATGAAATTTTCATAAGAAAAGCAAACTAGAAGCAACACCCTCACCTGGTTCTCAGAGCAATTTCTTCCTGGTATTATCATTACTCCTATAAACCCATTGGCTGAAGTTACAAAATAAGATGCCTAAAGGCAAAAGTAAAATTAGCATGTACAAAAATGTCTCATCATCTAGAATATAATGAGATGGATCTCCAGCTTTCCACTGTATCACCAAAGCAGGGATTCTTCCCACTTTAATGTCCAGAAGTTAAGCACTAGGTTGATTGTCCATTCCTTGCCTGTTCAATACAGATTCAGCTTATCCAAGACACTGATTTTGGGAGAATATACCTTTCCCATCCCCAGTAACTGCTTTTATTCAACCTCTGTGGAAGACAGATGTGTACTTTTCTTCCTGGGCATGAGGGAAACCATATAGAAGGCCATCATAAACCAGCCAGTTAATTTTTACATGGCTCAAATATGTGTGATGAATTGTGTCAGCTAAGTGACACATTCCCAAGTGTCTCTATCACCAGAGGAGTTAGAGACCTAACTGTGCTTGTTATTTTGTCCCATTAGGGTACAATTTAGTGTCCCACAAACCCAACAGAACTGTGCTGTGTTTGGTCAGCACAAAGGAATCAAACCATCACACTGGATACCTATAGCCAGCAGTCACGTTGTGCAGACAAGGATTTGAACTGTGATTTACATCAAATACCAGCATCCAGGTGGCATTTGTTCTCTCCTCTCTAACCTTGAACTTGCACAAGGCAGGCTGGCACTGCTCACACTGGCACGGTGGTGAACACCAAAATCAGCTTTTGTGTATTTGGCGGCTGCCAGTCTCTCCACTTCTGAGATGAGGACTCTGCATCTCTCATTGCTGGTGGTTGGTAATGCCATCAGTTTTTGCACTCCCAGCCCACTCTTACGGAGTCTCCACAGCGAAGTGAAAAAGGATCTCCAGAAGCACTGAAGTGCATGTCTGCCCCTCCAGCTCAGGGGTGACACGGCAGCCCCTCGGGGAGCTGGCCATGCTGCTGCCAGGTGATGCAGATGCACTTTGGTTTAGAACTCAAAAGTAAACAGGGCAACAGGAAGAAGAGCTGGAGTCTCAGCATCCTGGCTCCCACATGTATCAGGCAGCTGATATCCCCAGGGGAGCACCCAAGTGAGCAGAGAGCAGTCACAACTGCACTTGGGTTTGTGGCAGCAGGACCCATTTCTGAAAGGGAAAGAAAAATGCCCAGTGTTAATGTTTAGTGGGAAATATTTGTTCTTATGACCTCACTGGAATAAGAACTACATATGTCATATGCTGAATCAACTGCTCAGCAACTGAGCAGGGGGCAGTAATTGTCCACTGCTTTTTAAATTTGGAATGGACTTTGATTTCATTGTTTGTTTTATGACCACACATTAGAGGTGTTTTTATTATCACTCCCAATGAAAATACTATGAAATGAGGTAGAAATTCTCCCAGAAAAAAATAGTGTCTCACCCTTAATATTTTCTTGGGTGGAGAAGGGCTGTAGAAGCTGTTGTTTTTCTGATGCATGCTGAAAACTGCTTAGGAAATATCACTTAATTTTCAGGGCAGAAAGGGGGGCACTCAATGCCTGCTAGCCTGTGTCCTTGAAAAATAACATGCTACAAGGAGAAGATGTGTAGTTCTGAAGTGCAACTCTTCTATGTCTTAAAGCACCACGAGTAATTGCTTTTAATGGATGATTAAAAACTTCTGCCCCGCTACTATGGCACTGTAGGGAGCTGCCATCAGCAGTGACCTATTTGCTGTCATGGCAGAAATGCTTGTTTCAGATGCTGGCCTAAATGCAGATGGCTAGTTGGTGCTTATCTGTCTGCAGTGTGATACCCTTAGAAAATAAATAACTTCTGCCAGAGGGCCTTCCTTGCTTGGCAAGTGGGTTCAGTTGGGTTCCCTCGCCTTACTTGTGGTGGTGTGGGCACAGCCCTCACAAATAACAGGCACATGAGCACTGCTGACAGAGAAAGCTCTCTGTAGCTCTCCTGGTGTGCCCAATGTTTACATGAAATGCTGTTACTGCAGGGCTGGGATATGTGTTTTGTTTGTAAGGGGTTGTCAACCACAAGGCCTCTGAAACTGTGCCAGAGAATCAAGTGATCTATTTTCAAATGTTACACTAATTTTCTGTGCATTCAAGGGGGCTCTCCCATCACATTTCCAAGCTTTGCCATGCAACCATGCAGGATTGTTTCTTTTCAAATGGATTTGGTGGGCTGATGGCAGTGAGTGAGCAAGCTGGTCAGTCCAGTGCTTCTTAGACCTGGGCTTTACTGGAGACCAAAAATTGCCATAAATTATCATTGCAAACGCTGGCAACACTAGAGATGAAAGAAGTCAACAAACCTTGCTGTGTTATTAAAGGCACAGTTTTGAACACGAAAAGGCTCAAATGTGGAGAAGGAAATGTTTCAGCTCGTCTGGGAGGAGAAGTCCAGTTATTTTTTGATGCTGCTTGTATCCAAAGCACCTCCTGATGCACAGGCGGCACAGCTGCATCAAGGACAGTGGCCCTGGAGAAAGATCCAGGGAAGAGGTTACACACATGGCTTTATAATGCCAAGACTATACACCTGAAACAGCAGCTGTGCAACCCACTTCTTGCAACCCATCTCGCACCAGGTTTTCACACTCAGCAGTGAAAAGTCAAACCTGCATCCCCCAAGGGACACCTCCCCACCTGCAATCCAGTCCATGCCTAATCACTCTGTCATTACTCAACTGGCAGCAGCAGCATCAGCCTTTCCCTTTTAAGCTGTACAAATGTTTGCATTGTCTGAGAAGAGATGATTGATGCTACTTTAAAAGCCCTTCCCTCCTCTCACTCCCCCAGTGAGGTCAAAGTCCACTGCTTTCTTGAGGCATATTTCATAACAGTGATGAACACAAAGTAAAAGAAACACTATATAGTCCTTTATTTAAACCTTCCAGGTTAACTGGTCCCACATTGATAGATGGGAGCCCTGCTGAAGAATCCTTGCCACTTTATAAAAAAATCTAAGTATAACAGCATTACACACTTGTTTGGGTCACTTTTCAGGAAGAGGAAGATCCTATGTGAAGTTTTACCTGCGGCACCTGTCAGTGTTCAACCCTCCAGAGCACTGTTTGCACAGGGGTGACGAGTGTGTAGGGTGGCAGGGGCTGTGGGAGGGCAGGTAAGAAGATGGACACCAACGAGCGGGTTGGATGCAGGGAGTGGGGAGGACATGAGAAGACACACTGCAGAAAGTGAGAGGGTGGTGAGTGAGCTGGGAAGGAAGTTTGGGTGCCCTCTCTCCTGCAGAGCAGAGGGAAGGAAGGGAGGCAACAAAAATGTGGTGAGGTGGCAGCTTTGATCAGCTTTTGAGACTTCCCTCGTGCCGGACACCACATTTCCAGCAGCTCTGCAAGGCTGAAAGCTGCTGTGCTATCACAAGGGCCATGCAAAGGGCTGTACCCTTCTGCTAGGGGCCAGCATATGAGTTGTTACCCTGTTCTTGGCTTCAAAACAAGGCAAGTTAAACTACTGCAGCATCACACTGCGCTTGTGCTTGACTCTGATCCCACTGCCTGCAAACAGTTCATCCAAAAACCAAAAGCTTCCATTAAAAAAAAAAACAACCAAACCCAAAACATGAAGACTTATCAAAACACAAGCAGTGACACTACACTGGAAAATATTTTGCAAACACAAGCACACTCTTCAAAAACACAGTACATTTTTGGAGCATTCACTAATTCTCCCACCCACACGCAGGATTGTCCCTGAGATGTAAGCAGGGTATGGGATGGTCCAGCAGCATGGTGAACTGCTAGGAAGGGAACCACCACATGTACTACACCTGCTCTGGGCTGATCCTGGGAGGGTGACTGGGTCAGCACACTCACCAACTCATCTCTGGTGGCCAAACGTGCTCCCTGCAGCCTGCCTGGCCATGGGCTGCAGGGCTCCAGCAGCTGGGGTCTGGGGGGAGAGGAGCCTTGCATGGGAGCAGGCCAGAAGAGCAGCTTTTGCACCACTGTCCTAGACTGCAATTGTTCAGCCAGCCAAAGAAGCCAGACATCAGCTGTGCACAGGCATGACCCCATGCAGAGAAGGGCACATTGGAGAACATCAGACAAAACCACTATTCCACAGAAAGATTCCCTTCAGGCATGTATTGCTTCTGATTTTGATGGCTGAATTTCACTTAGAAAAGTTCCTCACTGCCCATGCTGTCAGCTCAGCCTGAGCAGTGTTTCCAGGCCAGCTCCACAGGGCGTGCCTGAAATGTTTTTCTATCTCAAATAAACAGGACACATGCAGTGCCATGGGAGTCAGGAATCAAATGCAGCAGGCACTGGAACTCAAAAAGATCATTGCTCTGTGTGCCATAGATTAGGCTGGGAAACCAAATATCCATTCATAACATGCACAGCACGCGTGTTTCCATGCTGCTTTCATGTTATTATATTAAGCAGGGTCTGATTCATCATTTTGTCATTCCAATTTTACCTGAGTGTAAATATTTCTATGGAACAATCTCATCAACATGTAAGTGGCATGGACCCAACCATCACCCATTTGTTTAAAACAATGAAAATCCAGATTATTTAGTAATGTTTACAGCTTGCTGGCTGAATTAGAAAATCTAAGGAAGGTGACAAGTACAAAAATGAGTAGACACTAGAGATCTTATTCTAATTTCCCTCAATAATAATAAGTAACATTTCTCTCCATACTTCATGAAAGATTTAATAATCAATAAAATAAAATAAAATAAATTTACCTGGAACTATTTAATTTACAAGTACAAAATGGACTCTTGCTAAAAATTAAACTTATGTTTTGATACTGCTGTTATTATTCAGCACACAAAGTTGGTCTTTAAAGAAAGTCCAGTGTATAACTGATTATAAATATATAATTCCATATATCATTCCTTTGCAATTTTCCCTAATGTGCAAAATAAAAAAAATCACATAATTTTTCATTTTAAAGATATTTTTGCAGCTATGTAAAACTTGGACCAAGAATAAAAGTGAAGGGCTAAGAATTAGAAAACAAATTCTTCAATATATTTTTAGTATTACATGCATTAAGATTTTGCAGGCTGCAAATCTCCATTTATGCATTTGTGCTGAGATGCATAAACCTGACCATCTACTGTATAATCAGAGATCCCAAATGTCATCCTCACTATCTAGCCTCAATTCCCATCAGAGGTGATTTGCTGTCTGCATTTGTCAGCACGCTCTATAGAACACTCCTGGGTCTACTGCTGTCTGACACAAGGGAACTGAGAGATTCTCACTAAATTCAAAGTTTTAGGCAATGAAAAATGCTACCATTAATTTCTAAGGAGTCTTTTGCTTGTTTATTCACCCTAAACTCTATTTTGTATTACATGGCAAGCTCCATATGATTGCTTCCTGATGCAGTGGATTTAAAATCTGGAGGTTCAGGAAGGGTTATTTTTCTTACCATTATCTCTGTTAGTGCACCACTATGTTCTGGCACTTGAACAATGTCCCTATGTCAGCAAATAGAGGCAAGCTCAGGTATTCCCAGTTTTCTAGTGCTAGCAGCCTGGAGCAGCACAGCCTTGTGCAATAGTCTGTGTGGGTTTTCCCTAAAACAAGTTCTAAGGGGCACCTTCTCTCTGCAGGAAGAGCTGGCCCACAGGGCAGCCAGGTGGGACCAGCTCCACTGGCCTCTTGTTTTCAGCGTTCTTCACCCAAACATCTGCTCCAAAGTCCATCAGCAGCTTCACCAGCTCCACACTGCAATTCCTGGCAGCCATGTGCAGAGGGGAGTCCAGGCCCTTGCCGCTGTTCACATTTGCTCCTGAACAAGAGAGGGCAAAGAATAATGGCAAAGAACAATGACTGAACAGCAGCCTATTTTCAGTCACTGCACTAGCTGCTACTCCTCTGAATAACACACAAATGCTGTAGAGCTGGACTCCCAGGGCTTGATGCTACAATTTGCACAAGGACAACTCTCCCTGGCTGAGGAGTGGGGTTGTGGCTAAGAAAATCATCCTGGAGGAATGGTGCATGGGGAAGTCCTTCACCCACAGCACAGCCCATGGATATTTTGAAGCAAGACAAAGGCACAGTTCCACCTATGGCCCACCTCTGCTTCCCATCCCTTAAAATAAATGCAGGATTTCTACATGCTCTGTACTGGAGGCTTAAGCTGGTGGGATTTCCAAATGCTAAAGTATCTGTTAGGGAAAAAATGTGAGGATGGAAAAGTTCTGGAAGTCCTTGGTAGAAGAGGGCATAAGCACCCCTAATGAGAGTTCCCCCATTCATTACCCTGGATTAATGGCTCCTAAAACATCCTAAGAAAGGTGAGCTGCAGAACTAATTCAAACCTATAATGTTTTTATAGTACACATTCCCAAATACAGGAGGCAGCAGAAGAAAATTAGCAGAAAAAAGAAAACAGTTGCTAAACATTTAATATTTAGATTAATTTGTATTTGACTTCTTCCCAAAAAAAGGTGATTGTACTAAACAGTGACCTACCTAAAAAGTGATATATATGATTTTTGCTTGTTTTTTCTACAGTGGCTTTGTTGATCCATCATTTTTGTACCAGCAATGTGGCTACTTCAGGTTATACAGCCCCTTTGGCTTGTAGATAACAAGAAATGGTTTTGTGTAATTATCCAAGTCTTTAGACTTACAGCTAGATTTGTGATGCAAAGGATATGGTGCTGAACCTTCTTCTGTGTTGGAAAGGTCTCAAACTTTTTATGAACTCATTGGAAATTAAAATATGTTTGCAGAAATACCATGTAAAAGTGGCTGAGCCAATTGTTTTGGGCAAAGAGGAGGTAAAAAAAAATTTAAAAATGAACTTTCTTCCTGTCCACTTCAATTAACTGCAGCCTCACATGCATAAACACTGGAAAGGATAGCTTATTCCAGGCACAATCAGCTATGTGAAATCCAGGATCACCCATCATTTTTTGGGGAGCTATCAAGCTGAATTCCTGGGTCAAGAAGACCCTGATCACCCTGCTACCACATTAAACCAGGGCTGCTGTTAGGAGTGAAACATCTCCTGGTCCCAAAGCAGGAGCTCCTCTAAATCTTTGATGCAAAGGTAATCCAAAGATGTTGCAGAAAACAGAAGTGCACCATAATTATTTTTGTTTTTACCTGACTCAAGCAGCTTCTTGGCACAGTTCAGTTGCTGGTTCTCACATGCTACATAAAGTGGAGTACCCAGGTGCTTGATGTTGTGATCTATATTCACCCCACGGGACACAAGGAGCTCGACACATTGCACATGACCTTAAAATGGATAAAGGAAGAGTCAACTTACAGAGATCAGGCTTTTTTTTTTTTTTTCCCCAGCAAATTCTCTGTTGCAGCAGTGTAGTTTGGCCAAGATTCAATGTTTTGTCAAAAGGTGGTAGTGTAATACTTTCATCCACTCCAATGGATCCAGCCAGCAAAACAGAAGCTGAAAAGCCACGTTCAGCAAAACAGGCTAAAGCCTCACAGGCTAAAGCCCTCACATTTTATCTGACTCATTTCAGATGTCTACTGAAGATGAGATGAATCACTCCATGTCTCTCTCCACTCCTTTTGAAGATAGCCAGACATCTCCCTCAAATGTCCACACTGTAGGCAGCTGACTTGAACAATGCATTCCCTTCCAGGCATCACAGTGTGAACTCAGAGGATCTGACAGCTGAGCTGACCTGCCCTTGATGAGCAACAGGGGTGGGAAGAACTGCACCCCTCATGATGAGACCAATTAGCGAGGAATTTTACATGACCCAAAACAAGGAAATTATCTTCTTTATCTCTCTCCTCCACTTCCACATGCTGCTAGCAACATGGAAAGGAGGGCTGATGCCTGTGGGGTTACCTCTCTTAGCAGCTTCGTGGATGGGGGATGCCAGGTCACAGGGTGGTTGCAGGCTGGCTCCATGCTCCAGCAGTAAATTCAAGCAAGCCACACTGCCACTGACACAAGTGTTGAACAGTGGTGTGTGCCAGTCAACAGTCACTCCATTCACCTGGGGGAAAGTAACACAATCCAGCAAGATTTTTGTCTTCATGGTATTTCAGAATTGATGACAACTAACCACTTTCTCAGCAGAAAATAAGGTGTTTGATATTTTTTTTTATTTAATTCCATGCCAAAACTCCCCAGTGCTTCTGAAGACTACAATTTTACATTAAAATTATCATTAGAAAAGTATTTTTTAAATTGCCCCTAAGTCTCTCCTACTGCAAAAAAAAAAAAAAAAAAAAAATCAGGGCCACTCCAGGGTCCCTCAGGAGTTACCAAGCTAAATGTATGACCATTTCTCAGTTATCTTAGCTGAAACACACCTTCCCATAGCCCTCTCCTGAAACAGTCCACTTTTGGCTGGAAGCGTGCAGCCCTTCCTTATTTTTATTTACTTATTTATTTAATTTTAAACCAAAAGGTAATATCTGGTAAGGTAATGTATGGATGAATTATTTTCTTATTCATTATAATTTTGACATTAGCTTAAAAAGTAGTGGCCATGAGACACCATTTCACCATTTTACCTGCATCGTTTCCATTTTCTTCCCATTTTATTCTCAGTTGATCCTAACATTCCTATGCCTCTACTTAAGACTCTGCATATTGATACCAACAAGATTAACGTGTGCATAAAATAAAACACACCCTTAACTGCTGCAGGATTATAAACAGTTTGGAAGATGAACTTCCCCTTGTTCTTGTGAAGGATGAGAACAGTTCATCCTCATCTAAAGAACAATAATAACTGCTGCTCATATCTCTTCTTTTTGGATTGCTTTGTTAGGAAGTGGATTTCCTAAGTACCTTAAGCAGAGCTAAGTACGGAGTGTAAATCACAGTGATACTCTGGCATGACATCAGGTAGCACTGAAGTGTGGTAATACAACATACTAACACTAGAGACAGTGGTCTGTCTGCCACATACTCACCTGAGCACCATGCTTTAACAGGACACTGGCACAGGCAGCATGACCCCCTAGGCAGGCTTCATGGAGAGGAGACACCTGGTCTGCTGTAACAAGATTGACATCATTCCCCTGATAAGATAACAGAAAATATCGTTACAACCAACTACTAAAACCCCCATACAAAAACCAGCAATAAAAAAACCCCAACCCTTCTTTAAAAGCTTTATGTAACTAGACCTTCCTCAACTGCCTGGAGCTATTCATCTCAAAAAGTAAGCAGATGAAGGGGATGAAGAGGCTGTGATGTTTTGGCTGGAGCGGATACTGGCACAGCACGCCCTAGGTCATGCCTTGTACACACTGAAAGCCAGCACAGAAAGCTTAGTGGACTGTCCAGTGGGACAATACATCCTGTTAGGAACTCAGCGTGATTTGGTTTCTACTACACTGTGGATAGCAAAATCTGAAATCAAAGAAAGTGATGAAAAATTGCTACTAGACTTCTTGGCAGTGTCACCACTGCTGCCTTTTTTTATCACTGCTCACGACTGCTGCCTTCTTTTATCACTGCTCAAGGCTCCTGACCTTCTACCCACTGAGTCTGTGGTTGTTTGACTGGGTCGAACCCTGAAATGCTCTTGAAGTATTTTCTGCTCTTTGCCTCGAGGCAACCACTGAAGGAAAGAAATGCATTAGAAACACTGGTTGGATTCTACAAGATCTTTTGTTTCTAGCAATCTTCTCCAGAAGACTAAGCTGGAAGAGTCTCCTATGCCCCTTCCCTTTCCATCAACTCCCTCACAGGTTAAATCCAGGGATTTTGAAGAAACAAAGTGGTGAGGTTCAGAAATCACTTCTACCTATCCCTGACCTGCTGGAGTGGGACCAGGGCCCTGGGACCAGGGCTCAGGCACTCCTGTAACAAATGTCTGGGTGCCTGAATTGAAGCCTCAACCAGACCCATGACTGGGTCCAGAGCTGCTCCTCAGCAGGGCACCAAAAACAGCTCACAGGCACACACAGGAGCTGCAGAGGAGCTGCCCTCAGCCATCCAGAGATCCCAGTGATCAGGGTCCCATTACCTCTGCCAAAGGTAAGGCATCACCAGGAGAGTTCAGTACATCATCAAAATAGTGCACAAAGCTTGTGCTGGGCAAAGAACTGATTGTAGGAAAAAAAAGCCTGTTGCATGCAGATTTCACTGTGGCCTAGTTAACAAGATTTTCTCACCCTGGACGTTTCACAGAAAGCACAGACTGCATTCATCCATTGAACAAACCCTGCAGAGACCACAAGAATCCAGCAGAGAGGTACCTGTTCAATGAGCTTCTTCAGAGAAAGCAGACGCCCGTGGATAGAGGCCTCATGTAAAGGAGACCAGTCTGAAACAAAGTCTGTATAAAAACAAAGACAGGAAAAAGGCTAAAATTCTATTTCACTAGCATACTTTATTTCAGCTGTGTGTCCTCCCTTCTATTTTATTTGAGCTGCCAAGATTTCTTTGGAGCAGATGCTGTGAGTGAGACAGACAAGAAGATGGTTTCTCTCTGGGTGCATTTTTAACTCACCCCATGTTTGCACTGTGCAGCTGTGTTCCCCTTCAGAAGACAGGAGAGGGATTTGCAGAACATCACCTGGCTCTGGCTGAGCTTGTCCCTCTCTCTGAATTATTTCCAGGGCCTTTTTTTTTTTTTTTTACAAACTTATTACATTTTACCAATTATCTCAAAAGGAATATGTTTTGAAGAGGGTTTGGCGGATCAGTCATTTACCCCTGCTCAGAGCTGGACTAGCGTCAACAACACTTGGCAAGAGAAGGGACCAAAGTACAAGGAGGCAAATTGTGTTACCTGTTGATTCCGTCTTTCAGCTTTCAGTGTTTGGTGTGAGTGGTGCATTTTAAGTAATAGCTGTGTTCTCTGCATTGTTGAAACCACAGAGTGAGGTACAGCACGTATAAACTGTGCAAATATTAATAGAAGATCTTCAGTACTACAGATTTTATGGCTCAGAGCCAACTGACAGCAATAATCCCTCTGGGAGATATTTATGTCCCAGCATTCAAAACCCTGTGTCTGCTCTATGTCAATGTCCCACGTTCCCCCTGGGAAGGAAGGAAAGCCTTTACACAGCGCACTTCACACAACTTCCTGTGGAAAGACATTTTGCTGTTCTCTGGAGATGTCCCACTCTCTTTCCACTAACTGCAGAGAAAACTCCAGTGACCAAGTTGCTGGCTGAGTTGCTGAGGTTCTCAGGAAGTACAACAGAGTACATGCATGGAATGGAATCCTTAACAGCGGGAAGTCTGCCTTCAGCAAAAAACCCTAATAAGCCACTATAATTCTTTAAAATAATGTTTACATATAAGCTGATGATCGTAAAGGTTTTAAATTAAAAGAAGGTATATTTAGACCAGACATAAAAATGAGGTGGTGAAATAATGGAACAGGTTGCCTAGAGAGGTGGTACATGTCCCATTCCTGGGAAGATGCAAGGTCAAGTTGGATGGGGCTATGAGCAACCTGGTGTGGTGGCAGGTGTTCCTGCACATTGCAGAGGTGTTGGGCTAGACAACCTCTAAAGGTCCTTTCCGATCTAAACCTGTCTATGAGTCTATGAATTAGCTTTTAAAGAAATTTGTATTCTTTGTTATTAGCATTGTTTGAGCTCTGCCTGCCTCCTTCTGTGTTCCATGGGCTGCATCCCACAACAGTTATACAGTTTTATTAGATTCCCAAACATCCTTCAGCTTCAGCAAGTGGACAGCCAGTTCTGGAAGCTGTGGTTCTGTTTCATAAGGATAGCAAAACTAGGCTACAGTTACTAAAGCACAGAATTATTAACAGACTAAAACAGCTTTGCTCTAAGTGATGTGTGTCAAATTGATGCTTATCTGACTGTGCTGTTGCTCTTGCTGATCCTGCCTGTGTTACAGTCAGTTGTGTTTCCAGGGTATGCAAAAAGCTTTTTCCCACTTAGAAACCAATGCCATTGCCTAAATTGCATGAGTTGTAAGGGAATTATGTTCATAGAAACTCTAAAACTCTAGATTGAAGTACAAGTTTTTTGAGCTGCAACTTAAACTTTTTTTTGCCACATGTCTGTACCAACCTGTGCATTGTACCAATTTTTTATATCATCATGTCAGAATTCCAGTTACTAAGAGGGACATATCTATGTGCAGATTTTATCCATTCAGTCCTTGCTTGAGAAAAGAGAGGTTTCTACTGAAACTCTAAAAAGAGCCAGACCAGTCATCTATGGATTGTTAACCTGCAATTTTCCAAGTCTCAACAATGAATTAAAAGATTGACCACATAAGCATCAAAAATAAATGTCAGTGAAAACTAAAAGAGATATGTGCTAACATGTAATCTATGTGGTAGTTCTGTAACTGAGAGAAACAGAGTTTTATCCTAGGTGGTGGAAGTGGAGTCCTGTGGAGCGCTATGGAGTCCATCACACCAGCCCTGGATACCTTGGGAAGAGTGGTACTGAACACCTGACTGATGACTAATTGCAACGGCACAATTCCAGATGTGCTGCCATGAACTGCACAGCCCCAGGCTGGTGACCCTCCTGCCCCATCTCCATCTGCAGCAAACACCTCTAACCTGAAGCAATCCCCTGGAAGGGATGGCAAATTTCCCCAGTTTCTTGACCCAGGGCATTACCTTCTGGCCAATAACAATATTTCTATTTCCTGCCTGCTCCAGGCTGGAACTCATGTTTCTTGCCTGGAAGAGGAAAACGGCTGCAGTGGATTTCCATGTCTCACTGCCCTCTTTTACATTTCACAGGAGGCACACTGTCAGAATATAAAAGATCTATATTGTATTTGATTAAGACCTAAGCAAATGTCAGTTCCAGCTGACCAAGGGCTTTCAGAATCCTGAACTAGTGACTTTTGTGAATGTGCTCAAAACAGAGCTGCACATGAAGTAGCAAGGCCGGTGTATGTAGGGGGGACACAGCTCTGTTCACTGTATGTACCACCACTGCAACAAGGATTCCTGATTGTCAAAATTACCTACCACTGCTCTTTCACAAAGAAACAAGATAATTTGTCCAAATTTGAAATTTAAGCACACCTTAGTCCACAGGGAGGCTGAGTCAGACCCCCGTAGTTCCAGACAGTAGTTTCAGACCACAGCATCTAGACATTCACATTTGCATTGCCACCACCCAGGCAGGTGACATTGGCAGGGTGGTGTATACAGAGGGAGCCTTAGAGCAATAACCATGCACACATGCAAATCCTGACTGTTCCCTGTGCACAACAGAGCTCTCACAGGACCTTTCTAGAGCACTGGTTTTTGTGGTGATGGCTGAAGCAACTTTTTCCAGCCTCTGACCCTGTGAGGGCAATGCACCCTCCGTGCCTGTCCTCAGGCTGGTTTCCTTCCGTGCCTCTCATGCACAGTGCAGCTTGAAAGGGGCTCTGAAGTCCTTCCAGTGAAGGTATGCTCTTGCATTCATATTTGCAGATACAAAATCCTAAGGCATTATATAGAACAGTATTACAAACGGTATTATTCATACTCAAAGGCTGTCCCTTAAAGTTTGTGATCTACATAGCTTGAGCCAAATACATACCTGCTAGGAATTGCCAGCAGAGCTTATTGACTCTGCTAAGGAACAGGCAGACACAAAAGGAATGGACTAAACTTTGATTTTCAAAGGACAAAATGATCTCTGTCCAGCACTGTGCCATGTGGGACTCCCTCCTTCCACCCTCCATTTTGCTGGAGGTGTGGACTGGTTCTATTCACGTTGTTAATAATCTTGCTGTGCCTTCCCTCTCACCCCAGCCTCAGGCTGTACATAGGTGACACACGAGGACAGGCAGGCTACACTGCAGACAGACTGGTCAGCCTTGCATTTTGGTTTTATGGTCTTAATTTTCAGTTTGGTATTAATGGAAACATCCTGAACAGCCCAGGAAAGGAGCAAGGACAGGCTAAAGTCACGTTTTCTGAATTTACCTCATTCCCTCTGCACTCACCATTAGATGCAGGAGTAACTTCACAGAAACAGAGCTACATGGAACACATCCAGCTAAGAATATGCTTGTCTCTTTTTACCATGTATATTTTCAATGGCTCTGGGCCAGACACAGAGCAATGACCAGAGTGAGGCCATTTGTCTGAGTAACTGCTCACTATTATGTGTCCACAACAGCACTGGTCACAATGCCATTTTAGAAGAAAGAACCCAGTAGGGTCATCCCAAACAACACTGGGGTCTGTTCATCTTAAAGACAAGGGGAAAGGATAAAAGATAAAGGAAAAACAGAAAAAACAAAAAGAAGAAGAAAGAGAAGACAAAAAATGAAAAGCAAAAATTAAAAGAAAGGAGACAAGAAAGAAGGAAAGGAAGGAGGAAGGGCATGAAAAGAAAGGAGAAGAAGGAGAAGGAGAAGAAAGAGAAGAAGGAAAAGAAGAAGAAAGGGAAGAAAGAAAGAAAAAGAAAGAAAAAGAAAAAGAAAAAGAAAAAGAAAAAGAAAAAGAAAAAGAAAAAGAAAAAGAAAAAGAAAAAGAAAAAGAAAAAGAGAAAAAGAAAAAGAAAAAGAAAAAAGAAAAAAGAAAAAGAAAGTAATTGAGCCAGTGCTGAGCTTCCTCCTGGCACTGATTAAGTCAAACATGCCACATTTCAACTTATTTTTCAGTGTGCTGCAGTCCAAATGCTGCATTTGTTTCTGCTTGCACAAAATGCAGTACAAAATCAACCACTCTTTTCTATGACAGAAAAGAAAAACAATCAAAAATTCAGCATCAAACAGAACTAGCTTTTTAAAATCCCCTCAGAAGTACAAAGGCCGGGGGTGTTTTGCGGGACCGGCTGGGGACCTGTCCTGAAGCAGGACGCAGGGAGCGGCGGCCGGGGCAGCCCCTGCCCCTTGCTCCTCCGGCTTGCGGCAGGCGGGAGGGCCACTTACCCCTCATCAGCGGGCTGCATGGAGACGCTGCTGCAGATGCCTGGCCTCCAGCTCCTTGCAATTTGCTGGCATTTTGATTTGTTCTCTCACCATCCATCTCCGCCCTGCCTGCCCAACCGCTGTTTTTTCACTTTGTGGTTGGTTTCCAGAGTTCAAATTCCATCGTCCCCGGTGAGCCCCCAGCGGCCGGAGCGCTCTCTGGAACAGACTCTGCACGCATGAGCCGAGCAGAGCTTGCAGCAGCCGGGACGTGGTGCCGGCAGCTCTGTGTGCAGAAACTCGAGTACCCGGGTTGGGATTTAACAAAACAGCTCCGGGGCTGCCCTGCTCGGCAGCCAGCGATCCAGCCAGGCGAGAGATGTGCCTGATGTCACATCCTCTCCAACGGGACGCCCAATCGGGGCGCCCGCCGTTCATTTTTATCAGGAAGGAAATTCTTTAGTTTGCCAAAAAAAAAAAAGACAGAAAGAGCCAGTTCAACTAGTTGAGCAAACTCTGCGTGCAGAGGCAGCGCAGCGAGAGCCCGCAGAGCCAAGAGCAGGCAGAGCTGTGCCACGCTGCCCCGGGCTCCCCGGGCACCGTGCGGAGCTGCCCCGGGCGCCGCGGGCACCGTGCGGAGCTGCCCCGGGCGCCGCGGGCACCGTGCGGAGCTGCCCCGGGCGCCGCGGGCACCGTGCGGAGCTGCCCCGGGCGCCGCGGGCACCGTGCGGAGCTGCCCCGGGCGCCGCGGGCACCGTGCGGAGCTGCCCCGGGCGCCGCGGGCACCGTGCGGAGCTGCCCCGGGCGCCGCGGGCACCGTGCGGAGCTGCCCCGGGCGCCGCGGGCACCGTGCGGAGCTGCCCCGGGCGCCGCGGGCACCGTGCGGAGCTGCCCCGGGCGCCGCGGGCACCGTGCGGAGCTGCCCCGGGCGCCGCGGGCACCGTGCGGAGCTGCCCCGGGCGCCGCGGGCACCGTGCGGAGCTGCCCCGGGCGCCGCGGGCACCGTGCGGAGCTGCCCCGGGCGCCGCGGGCACCGTGCGGAGCTGCCCCGGGCGCCGCGGGCACCGTGCGGAGCTGCCCCGGGCGCCGCGGGCACCGTGCGGAGCTGCCCCGGGCGCCGCGGGCACCGTGCGGAGCTGCCCCGGGCGCCGCGGGCACCGTGCGGAGCTGCCCCGGGCACCGCGGGCACCGTGCAGAGCTGCGGGGCTGCTGCCGGCGCTGAGCGCTGCTGCCGCACACACCGAACCGCATCTCTGCGGGCCGTGGGCAGGAAACTGCAGCGGGATTTATGTCCCGGTACCCTGTTCAGCTGAGTTCACCGTGTCACGATCGCAACAGCAGTTTTGTACCAAAACAGCGTCCTTTTATTTTCAAGCAATTTCTCAGCCTAAACAAACAGCCGCAAACCAAACAGCATTCAAAAAAAAAGTCATTATTGTTCCTTACTGTTTCAGGAGGACCTCTGCCTCATTTCTCTGTTGCTGGGTCTGTTTTGCAAAAGTTCTGTTCTCACAGACCATCTCTATTTTCCTTCCCAATTTAGTATAATTTACAAGCACAAAATCCTTTTTCTGTCGCTGAATATTTGCCCATTTGTGTACAAGTGTGTGTAGGCAGAACTTCCATGTAAATTCTAAATCATGTAATGTTGGGGGGGGTTTTTTTGTTTTTGTTTGTTTGTTTGTGTTTGTTTTGTTTTGTTTTGTTTTTCTATATGGCTACTAGAGCAAAATTTGTGTTTGTGTACTTGGGGATTCAAAGTTGTTAATACCAGTCTAATTCTGATCCTGACTCAGCTGAGCTTAAGAAACTTGATTTTAATTATATTTCTCTCCGCAATGTGTACAAGAGATCTCGAATCATATTCAGGGTTTCTTTGTCCATATCTTTAAAAATAATGATTTGTATTAAAAGATGCAAACAGCAGCTGAACATCATCCACACACCTTGACAGCAGGGAATCTGTGACAGCAACCTGGGCACAGGTGAGGACAGGGCCAGCCCTTTCCATGGCTCTCTCTGCTGGATGCAGCATGGCCTCCCATGCTGGATACAGGCTGACACTTTGGTCTGCTTGGAAATTACATTTGTGTCTTAGCCATTTCCAGACTAAAACTGTTGTGGGAAAAATCTGTAAACAGAGAAAGTGGAGCAGGTATTGTTTTTGAGGATTGACATGTAAGAGGAATGGAAAACCGATTTTTCTCCCTTAGTGTTGCTTGAGTTTAGAGGTTAGGTTGCCACATCTTGTGTATGGTCATATCTCTAGCAGATCTAGTATTAACAACCATGTCAAACAATTCCACCACCAAAAGAATTCCACCACCACCAGTGTATGCATCCAAATGTGCAAGCTCAGAGCTGTGTTGTCATATTCTCTGATGACCAAGAAGATAAATGCAGAAATGACCAGCGAGATCAGGCAGTTTGCAGGTGAGATGAATTTGAATGGTGCAGTTCACACTCCTTAAGGACAGGATGCAATCGCTGGGGACCTGGACAAGCTTGAGGAGTGGGCCTGCAGCAACCTCATGAGGTTCAACAAGTCCAAGTGCAAGGTGCTGCACCTGAGTCAGGGCAATCCCAGACATGAGCACAGACTGGGAGAAGAAGTCACTGAGAGCAGCCCTGCAGAGAAGGACTTGGGGGTTCCTGTGGATGAAGAGCTGCACATGAGCCAACAGTGTGTGCTTGCAGCCCAGAAAGGCCCACGGCACCCTGGGCTGCATCAAAAGCAGCATGGCCAGCAGGTCAAGGGAGGAGATTCTCCCACTCTACTTTGCCCTCATGAGACCCCACCAGGAGTTCTGCATCCAGCTCTGGGGTCCTCAGCACCAGAAAACATGGACTTGTTAGAGCAGGTCCAAAGGAGGACCACAAAGATGGTCAGAGAGCTGGAGCACCTCTCGTATGAAGACGGGCTGAGAGAGCTGGAGTTGGTCAGCCTGGAGAAGAGGAGGCCCTGGAGAGGCCTTACTGTGGCCTTCCAGTCCCTTAAGGTGCCCATAAAAAGGAGGGAGAGGCGCTTTTTATATGGGCAGATAGTGACAGGAAAAGGCACAATGATTTTAAATTGAAAGAGAGCAACTTTAGATTAGATGTTAGGAACAAACTCTTTGCTCTGAGACTTGTGAGGCACTGGAAGTGTTGCCCTGGGAAGCTGTGAATGGCCCACCCCTGGAAGCATTCAAGGCCAGATTAGATGGTACTCTGAACAACCTGATCTCCAGAGCAGCATCCCTGCCCATGGCAGGGGCTTGGGACTCAATGAATTTTAAGATCCCTTCCAACCCAATCCAGTCTGTCATGACAACTGTGCTCTTCTGAGTTACATTTAAGATGCCCTTATGCTGATATGCAGCCAGATTACAGCAGCAAGTGGCTAGAAAACACATAGATCCTGAGTTTGATGGGCATAAATTGTCTCTTGAGCTCTTGCTTCAGCTAGCAATTCAGACATACCTGCAGGGGCAGTGTGTGGCTTTGGTCTGGTGTTCACCATAATATTATTTTACCGTCTAGAGCCACTTACTTCTTAAGCATCATTTTGACATGAGTGGCATCATTGAGCTAAATTAAACTCCCCAGATAGCACATCCCAAAACCAAGGGTCTCCTATAGGTTGTTCTCAGCCTTGCTGAGAGCTGGAATATGTAAGAAGGCTTTGATTCATTTCATTTCCTTTGTTGCTGATCTTTTTGGAAGCAAGCAGAAAATTCTCCAGTAAAAAGGGAACATGTTTTAACATCAACCTGGATCTCAAGATAAACAGCACAGAACTTCAAATACAGATTAGAAACAGCTTACACAACACAGAGACACACCAGAATTTTTAAGCATTACAATACTATTTTCCATTTAAATAGCAAATACACCCCCAAATTCTACATAATCAGGCCTAGCTACAGAAATCACTTCATCCTTTTTCAAGTGCAGCCATCCTTGGTGGATAGAAGTGCACAGTAAAGTGGAATCTACAACACTTTTAATATTTTTTTTTCTGTTTACAGCATGTCTCATAAAGGAATAATTTTTTTTCCTCCTTCACAAATCTAAATTTTTTGTAGTTCAGTGGACTGTTTTACTATCTTGGTTCTTTTTATTTCTTCCACTTGCTAATCAGTTTTTTAAGTTGTGCAGATAAATTTTATAACAATTTTATTATTATTAGCATAAATATTGCTTAAAAAGTGATAATGCTCTGCTGGTAAATCTGTAATGGTATGAAAATTCATCATTGGTTTCTGAGCATGTAAACCACAGAATTACAGAAAGTGTTCAGAAAAATGGACACAAAACATGAGGTTTGTTCAATTTAACTTCAGAATCAGGGTGAGAAATCCTAGCTTTTCCATAGCACTAATGAGGGAATATAGGCATTTTAAAACCGTGATTTGTCTCATCTGTTGTTCAGATGTCTGCTCTGGGGTATTGGGGTTTTAGAACCAGTCTTCACTGACTGTAAAAGGGATCCCTAAATCATGAGCAGAGAATTAGGTGTGTATGTGTAAACAGCTGAAACCCACTTTAAAATATGGCTGAATTGACAGCCAAGGGTCCCAGCTGTGACACCCTGAGCACTGTCCTGTGCCTTGTCCTGCACAGCCTCCGGGTGCTGCAGCTCAGGCTGAAACATCTGCAGTCCAGAGAGAGGCCACCAGTGCCCAAGGCCTGAACCACAAAGCCTCAACTTTGGAGTGTCTGTATCTGAGAGAGCAGGGTTTTGACAACAGTTCAGACAGGTTTATCTGCATTGATCCAAGCTGTTGCTCCCTGCCTAGCTCCAGACTCTCAGCAGAGATTACCCAATACAAGGGACAGCAGCACTGGCCACAAACTGATGCCACAACTGTCTCAGTACATGGGCCATTGTGTCAGCTCAAAAACCTGTAAAAGCAGTTTTCTTCTCCAGTCTGCAAACTCCAGCCCTGAGACCCTAGCACATGCCATATCCTCCTCTAAGGCAGTAATTTCCAGTCAGCAAGCAAGGCAAAGATCTGGGACAGCCACGTTTTAAATCACAGCAGTTAAATCTGCCAGAGCTTGCCTGCAGGAGTACTAAAGCACTGGCATCATTTGCAGAGCTACCTGGGTTCTCTTTGGAAAGCTGCTGTGAAATCCTTGAGCTGACACAAAGTGGAGTTCTCCCTTGGAGAAATGAATAATACTATCCAGTTCTTGTATCCCTAATTTCCTTTTCTCAAACCAAGTGTCTCCATCAGAGGCTTTCCTTCTTTAACAGTTTTACTGACATGCAATATTTTCATTTTCCTTCCTCTCACTCTCACAGAAACTTCCCTTCACAAACATCCTGTCAGCCTGTCTGGGGACCAGATAGATTTCTGCAAGTAACTGTTCCCTTCTGCAGGACGGTCAATTTACTCAGCAAGAGAGAATTAAAATCAAAACAAACAAAGAAACCCTGAAGAAAGCATCAAACATATCTTGGTTGCATCTTGGTTACATCAGTAGCACCTGAATCTGTGCTTTAACTCACTGCAGATGTGCAGAAGCACCAAGATTTCCCAAGGAGCAGGATAAACTTTGCATGAGAGCTTCCAAACAAGGTTATTGTATTTTCATTGTGGCAAGAAGGGGATTAGGGGCATTCTCCCCACAGAGAGAAAGGCAACAACAATCCATTTTTCACCGCCTGGTGCCAGCTGTCTCTCAATGAACATCTGTGTGAGCATCTTCATATGTTACAAAATACAACTTGACATTGCTTTCTGAACTGGATTTAAAACATATGTATGTACTTCTGCTCAGGAAAAAAAAAATTCCAAACCCTGTAAGTTGGTGGGTTTAAATTTGGGGCGTTTGGTTTGGTTTGGTTTGGGGTTTTAGTGGGTTTTGTTGTTTTTTGTTTGTCGTTTGTTTGATTTTTGTCGTTGTTCTTTTGTTTCTAGGGTTTTTTTGTGGTTTTGTTGTTTTGTTTTTTTTTTTCCAAATCATTGTGATTTCTATCGTTCCTGGGATGTTTTTTGTCCTCTCCCATGGGCTGTAATCATGATTTGCTCACATTGCCAGATGAACAGTGTGGTGAAACATCTAACGTGACAAGTACACAGCAGCAAGCAGAGAGTAGATGTAACTACAGCAAAAGTGTCAACCCAGTCCTTGAGAGCTGTGGTGGTTTTCCAGCACAGTCTGCCAGCATCTGGCAAACTGTAAGGTAGTCTTGTCCAATACCAACTTTTAGGTGAAACCCAAATGCAGGCATAGAGCAGATTTCAATTTCTTTCTTCCCCTTTTCTAACTGCTCATTATTAGTTTTGAAAAACAGTGGGAATTCTTTGCTTTGCTGGCAAATCCTTTTGATTCCCGAACTTTCCAGTGTAAAACAGCCATTTCTGAAGAAAGCAAAATTATTTCCTCAAAGATATTAATTTTGTCAGAAACTTTGCCTAAAAAAAAAAAAAAAAAAAAAGTAGTTAGTTTTTCACTAATCCCAGTGGTTAGACCAGTGTGGAGAAAAACCAAATGTAGCACAAACAAGCTCAGAGCCACAGAGGCCAGCTGGGTTGGCCCTGCTAAGCAGCACTCATGTGGCAGGTCCCACACAGATCATGTTCCCTGCATGGTGGCTCTTCCCAAACAAAGCAGCTTTCCATGCCTTTCCCTAGTTTCTGTCTCTTCCCACTGCTTATCAGTACCAGGAGGCAACAGCAGTAACAGCTAAGGAGTATTGGAAAGGCAGATGGAATGGCGAAAAAAGGGCCATGGGATGGAGGTACCTAATGAAGGGTGTCCTCTGCCCTGGTGCTTCTCTTCCCCTGTTTCACTGGGGTTAGGTGCTCACTGCTCATCAAGCACATTACATTTCAATGAGCTCTTCCCTCCACACTCACAGGCTGCTTTGCAGACCTTGGAGCTCACCTCTAGAAATTTCCCTCATATAGACCATCTTTTCACACTTCTGCATGTGATGGGAGGGCAGCACATTCCAGCTGTTCTCACAACATGACCCCCCAGGAGCTCCCCTTGGGGAAAGCTGCCAATACCTTATCACTTCTACAAAATGCAATTTGTAGACTTACACAAAAGTTACCCCATGATCTCCTAAACCCTTATTTAGAACTCAAACTTCCATTGGCTTCTAAAAATGGACTTCAGAAAGCAACACTGCCAGCTCAACTGCTTGAACAATAATGGCAGCCAGAGAAAATGTCCCCTGCACCTGTGTCTGTTCCCTCCAGCATCCCAGGCATAGCAGGTGCTCCCATTTTCTTGTGGTAAGGATTGACAGCATATTACTGAGGTGGGTGAAATTACTCAGCTCCTGTGAACAACACACTTGCCTCCCTGCCCTGCTCCTGGAAGATGGCATTTGGTGCACTTGAGAAGAGGGTGTGTAGAATAATCAAGCCCATAGAATCTGAACTGTTCCCGACATTATTTTCAGTTCTAAGAAATCCACTCACCTGGTGTTGGACAGATTAGCTGCCTGGACCAGAAACTATCCACATTTTCTGTCTTGAAAATGCAAAGTTGGGAGTGCAGTAAGCAGCCAGCTACAGCAGTGGTGTGCCTTGGTAGAAGTTTCCTTTGCTGTCCCTGAGCTTTTGTTTTGCATGAGGCTGGAAATCCTCTGAAACAGCCAACGGATGCTGATTCACAATGCTGATAAAAATAAGAGTTCCCCTTCCTAAAGGATTATGAGCTGAGCACAGTGACAAGTATACAAGTTTTGTCTTAGTCCTCTATCCAGCTTGGCCACTCATCTGAATATCTGATGTTTCTGAATATCAAAAGGAAAACCTCCTCTGGAATCTGACGTAGAGAGTGCAGGGCTTATCTGAGGCAAAAAGATTGAAATGTGTGGCAGGGCTGCCTGACCATCCCCTTCCTGAGCTGTGGGACATCCCTGGTGCACAGCAGGCTGCAGATGACCTCCCCCAAGGCTGCACCTCACCTGCTGTGGGCCACTCCACATCAGCTCCCAGCATCATCCTCCATGTCCCAAAGCAGGAGTGACAGAATCTCCCTAGGACGCTGACAGCCCTTTGGGGGGTGGTGGGCAGGGAAAGGTCTGCAGCCAGCTCTTGCCCTGGCCGGGCTGCAGGGAGGCTGTGAGGGCCAGACTCATGTGCTCCTGCACCCTGAGAGCCCACACATCCCCTCAGACTGCTTGGAGGGACCAGTTCTCCACACACCTGCCCTCTTCAGAGCAGGCCTGGGAGCTGTCTGCACGTGCAGACCACAAAACAAGAGCTCTCTAATTCATTCTTCAACTTGAAAAGGTGCTTACTATTTTCTCATCTCCTCTTCTTGTGACAGCATTGGGGCAGGCATCTGAAGATCTGGAACAAGCCCCTCACTCAACTTACCATTTCTTCTCATGACAAAGTTTGCTAGAGATTCGTACCAGCAAAGAGAATTATCTGTTAAAATGTACCAAGGATGAGCCTTTTTAGTCACATGCTTGAGACATACAAAAAAAAATTAGAAAGAAAAGAAAAAACAAACAAACTCCCAAAACCTCCCTTAATGAGTAATTTAATGGTCAGTGGCAAAACCATATTTCTTCCCAAGCTGCTGCAAGCATGAAAAGCCCAGGTATTTCTTGGCCATTTACAATGGCTAAATAGCAGACAGGGACATTTTCTGCACAGTAAATCATTTCAGCTCAAAGACTTTCATAAATATCAAATGAGGTGCCACCCTGGCAGACTCCCAGCACAGCAACTATGATGCCCTGCAACAGTGGCTGCCCACCGTGAGTGGGAGGGGAACATTTTGGAGGTAAAACTGGAAAGCATTTTGAGAAAAAGAGCAGCGTCAGCTCAGGGGGAAATGTCTTGCCCTCTCTACACCAACAGCCTGTAGGAACCTGTCTGTGGAAACAAGCTGGAATTACTTTTAGTTGTTGGCATTGATTTAGAGGAAAGTTTTCACTGAAGTCTTGGAAATTCCCAACCCAAAAAATGTTTTCCTCAGCCACTGTAATTACTCAGGATGCCATGTTTAATATATATGGCTCACTGTAAATCCGTAGTGACCCTGAAAGCACGAGTAGCAAAGAAAAATTACCACATTCATTAATTAGGAACTACTTCTGGGATATTTGAAGATAAGTGGCCTTCAACAGGTACTCAGTAATGGAAGGCACAAAGCTGCTGGGACAAAGTCAAAGTATTTTCATACACATCAGGCTCCAGGCAGCAGGAGCTCACCCTCTGAAACACTTAAGAGCAAACATCTCCCTGTAGGATAATGAGATATACAAGTAATATGCAAAGGATGACCCTCTGGGCCAATGCCCTTAAAAATGTCAGTTTACTTACACTCTGATACAGAATGAAAAGGGAACACTAGTTTCTACGGAGTTTGATGAGTACACTTTTTTGTTTTTAATGCAGAAAATGGGAAAAAAATATGGCTTGTTTTGACTCTTAGTAAACCCTATCACCCTCATGGGGATTGGTAAACCAGCCTTCAAAGAAATTCAGGGCTACTGTCACTGCCCATAACAATTTGTTCATTGTGACCAGAGTAAAATAGGTATTTAGTCAGCATCTAGTGCAGGAAAAGTGCAGAGAATAATACCCCTCCCCACTCCCCCAGAAAAAAAAAAAAAAAGGTAATTAAAAGGTAATTTGGAATCATGTTTGTGAAGCTGCTGGGGAATTATATGGGCAACATAAAATGAGTAAGTCTGTGGAGTCTTTAATTCTTCTCTCTCTAAGACAAAAACTCCCACATTTCACTCATATCCCTAGGAGAAAAAATAACAGTTAGAACAAGTTTTCTCTGGAAATCTCTACATCTCCTTGCCTTCCCATTCTGTCTAATTTCTACTCTGCTAGGGCATGTTAACTTCAATAGCCAGCAGGTCCATTGCCAGACCTGGCAAAAAATGAACCTTTCACCACAAAATTATACTGCTAGCAAATCCCTGGCAACAAACAGCTAAATGGCAAGATGCTGCAGAATTCACAGAATCATAGAATGGTTTGGGTTGCAAGAGACCTTAAAGATCATCTAGTTCCAAACTCCCTGCCATAGGCAGGGTCATCTTCCATTAGGCCAGGTTGCTCAAAGCTCCGTCCAGCCTGGCCTTCAACATTTCCAGGTGCCCTAAGGAACTCCACCATTCCATGGTTACTGCAGCCAAGGCTTCCCTTGAGCTTCACATTCCCCACCAGCATCTCCTTGTTAGGGAGAACAAAGTTCAGCACAGCACCTCTCCTCATTGGCACCTCTATCACTTGCAGAAGGAAGTTATTATTAATGCATTCCAGGAACTTCCTGGATTGCCTGTGCCCCACTGGCTTGTCCATCCAGCAAATACTGGGGTAGTGGAAATTGCCCATGAGGACCAGGGCTTGTGAATGTGAGGCTGTCTGTAAGGGCCTCATCCATTCAGTCTTCCTGGTCAGGTGGCCTGTAGCAGATGCCACTATAATGTCCCTACCCTCCCTTTAATCCTGACCCCAAAGAGTTCAGTCAGCTCCTCATCCATACCCAGGCAGAGATCCATGCATTCCAGCTGGTCATTGACAGAGAGGGAGGCCCATCCTCCACATCTCCTCTGCCTGCCCTTCCCAAAGATCCTGTATCCTGCCATTAACATGTATCTAACATTCCAGTCACAGGAGCCCTCCCACCACACCTCCATGATGACAATGAGATCATAGCCCTGCAGGTATGACATGTTCTGCTGATTCATCTGTCTCCTTTCTTCCAGATGTTGTTCTCTACTGAATATGCAGATTATGCTTTATTCTGCAACTCCTTATACACTTTATTGAAGCTTTTTCAATTTTAAACCTGACACAGTTTTCATTTGCTTGTGATGTGCATTTTGTATACAAATAGTATAAAACTTAAGACTAAAGGAATTCTCAAGAAATAAAAATCAAATTAGGTAGAAGTTCTGTGTGGAATAACCTGTATTTGACAATAATATATTATACATCTCAGACAGAATGTTTAAAAAAATAAACACAGTGAGGAGCAATTGGTATGTGGTAAATGCTAATTTCTGAAAAAATTAAAAAACTACACAAAGGCATCAGGAACCATCACCCCAGGATACAGTTCAGACAGATTTTTCAGCTAAGAGTCAGTGAATGTATTTCATTTTCGTTCTTATCAGATTTGCCCTAATGCCATGCTGGGACACACCACCAGTAATTTCACTCCAGTAAAGACTGGAGGGGTGTTAAATGCCAACAGAAGAGTTGTGCTTCAGGAGAAGGTCTGGCTTGGGACAGAAAGGTGCTGGGCAGCCCCTGTGCCTCCTATCCTGCAGAGTAGGCAGCAAGTGGAGGGCAGGGAATGGCACTGAGGGGACACTGACCCTTTTTGCAGGGGTTTGCACAAACACAACATTTATTTCTAGCATGTGTGGAGAGAAGAAATCTAAATGCCTTGAAGGGGATGTTGGCCAGGCCCAAGTTCCCTGGGGGAAGACAGAGTCAAAAGGAGATGATCCTCCCATCCCACTGCCCAAAGTGGTGCAGGCAAGTCCCATCACAAAAGGAGACACAGGTGGACAGACAGACAGCCTCCCTCACAGCCTGCATCTGCCTGGGAAGGTGAGGGGCATTTCAACTCCTACAGTATAGCAAGTTTCAATAGTCTAGCATTTCCCTACACTTTTGTAATATCGCTCTCTGAATGACAGATTCAACTGGACAGACAAATTCAGGGACTGGCAGATCTGCTGTGAAAAGCTGGGTCCTAGAGAGGATGGAGGATTGCTAAATGGCGATGGCAGAGTTGCACTGTAGGAACAGAGATCACCTTGAACCCAACTGGTCAGGAGATCAAAACAAATCTTTTCAGAGCCAAATCAGAATGAAACTTCTTTTCCTAGCTACCTTAAGAAACATTGTTTATTAAGCCCTCCCAAATGTGTCAGCCTATTTATACTCACTGTTGTATGTCCCCGAGGACGTGGTCCATTGGCCAGAATGCTTGCAGCGAAAACTCTGGGAGAAGTTAATCTCAAGCTACAGGGAAACCTGTAGAGCCAGGTTTTGGTCAAGGGTCTGAGAGAGCACTGTATAGCAGTGGAATTGCAGCACATAAAAATGTCTGTATCCCCAGGAAAACCATACCTTACCCAAATAATTAATTTCAGTCAATGATCATAGAATGACAGAGAAGACGCCGCTTGTTTTAAAGAAAAGAAACCTTGAGAGATTAGTTTTCCTTCTCCTACCTTCAGAAAAGCAGCTGACAGATGTTTTCCAAACTCATTTTGAAAAATCACCAAGACTCAATAGCCTCATAGAAAATTGTCCCAGTCTTTCCTTATCTTCACATGAGATGGCATTAAAAAAATTAAATACCTCCTCCAGCTATTTCCTCAGTATTTCCATGCATTGTTATGACACAAAGCACAGTCAATGAGAAGTAAATGGGTAACCATATTTTGAGGTAAGAGCAAGGACATCTAGGTAAAGTTTCTAATGGAATTTCTTAATCTCTGAACTTCTGAACTTCTGATGTATTAAGGCTGTCAGACTCTCTGATATACAGAATTTCAGAGAGAATGATGTCTGCAGGAAGAAGGAAAGGTAAGGTGATTTTTTGATGGGAAGCTAATACCAGGAATAAATATAAAGCACCTTCTACTGCTTCTTGCGATAAAACTTTCTGAGAGGCTGAATAGACTTTGCATTTTCTTAACGGGGATACATATTTTCAATTTAAAATCCTATGCAAGTGAAATAGCGCTTTCATTGATGATTGCAGCAGGAAATCAATTCAGCATTACAGATTCTGAAATAAATCCCATAAACTGCCTTAGTCCCTTGATTGCAGTGCAAGTCTGACAACTCACGCAGCTGAGGCTCTGCCTCTCTATTTAGAGAGCAGATGGAATTCTCACTGCCACCTTATTGGCAGAGTAGGTGAGTTTGCAGTAAAGACGGAACTGAGAGAGATCTGCTGACATCAGATTAATATAGACATTTCTTTCTTGATAGTATTTGATTTTCAAAGGCTCTTGAGAATTTAGTGTTCAAATCTCTGAGATTCATGATGTGTTATACCATAGGAGGTCACTGATACCACTGACGACTTTATGGGCAATAGCTCTTGCCATCAGATAGCACTCAACCTGTGCAAACATAGGCTGAAAACTGCATCCATTTTTGGCTGTAATGTGGAAGGTCCAGTCTTATGAGCTGCTGAGAGGTCAATTTATCTTACTTGTGCTGAATTAATCATAAAGAGGTATGGGAAACACTAGACCTTTGTCTCAGAGAAACTGTCATGGTGGCATTAAGGGATTAGCACTGAACCAGAGACTGCTGCTGCTGGAGAAGGGACAGGAGCTTGAATGCTGTTGGAAGCCAGTCCTGTATCCAGGCTCCAGGAGGCCAATTCCCTCTGACTTAAGATGTATGGGCAGTGAAAATTGGTACCAGTATGTCTAACTCATAAAGAAACCACTACATTTCACAGCCTGAAAATGTGTCAGCAGCCTCTTGGACCTGTGAAGTTGAGCAAAATGGAGACAGACTATTCACTAGAATTCACAGACCATTTCACTACAACTAGTGAAACACGCTTGCCTATGTCATGGCAGAAGTTTACCAAAACTTGGCTCTGAAGAACTGTTTTGTCCCCCAGAAGAACCTCCCCAGGAAAATTAAACAAACCTTTATGAAGTCCAACAGGCACTGCCAGTGTCACTGTACGCCACATTTCTCAGCTCAAAGAGGTGCATGCTTTCAGCCATGCTGTTTCCAAGCTACTTATCTTCACATTTTTTAAACTAATACCACAATGGACAATTATAACATTCTAAAAATCTTTTCTTCTAGGGAGGTAATTAAAGGCTCTAGAATAGGGGGTGCGGGAGTAGACAAGCCTGCAAACCACTCCTGGTGAGGAAAATTCAACATTTATCCATTAAGCAATCTCCAAAGGACAACATTTGGGTGATGCACAATTATCTTTAGTTGCCCTGCTTCTCTCCAGCTCCAGAGTCCAAGGACTTACCATGAGAAATGCCAAGCATGCAAAGCCAAGAAAAGAACACCTTCCTTTGCTTTTCTTTAAACCTTGCAAAGGATGGACATTGAAATATTACCTACTATGCCTATAAAAACATTTGCAGTTCTGTCATGGAATTACGGTATGAAAATTGCTCATGTAACGAATACAGCCAGATCTCAGGTGATATAACTTTGGAGGGATTTTTTCTAGAAGAGCTGAAAGGGTTTTTTAAGACTTTCACACTTTTTTGTGGGTTTACTTGAAACCCCTGCACTTGATTTCATGACATTGCTTGCACCTCCAAGGACGAGATGTGTTAGCACTGGGGATAGCTGTGCTCAGGGATCTACAGTGGCTGAACAGCCAGAAACCACTGGAAACTGATAGGGCTCCAGTAGACAATAGGAAGGAGATGAAAGTATGCAAAATCAAAGCTGATAAAAGATGTGCAGTATATTGTATACGTCTGATGTTCATCACTGAAAGCTTTCATTTTCACGTATTAATGGAAGAAAGAATCCATTGCCTTGATTTTCACATTGAGATTGGACAAAGGGAAGAAGCTGCACAGATACTGTACAAATAAATATAGCCCTAAATGCAGGGGAGATCTCTGTGTGTATGTGGGTGAGTGGACATGTGCATATGCATCTACAAACATGTATCAAGTGAGCTGTTTACATACTAGAACCCCTCAGGCTGGTGTAAGTCGATGTGGCAATAGATTGTGAGGGAACTGTATCCGTAACACCATCCACTGCCTGTGAAAAGATGTTTTCAATTTTCCCTGTCACTCAGCAGCTAAGTTTGGTAGCCACAGAAGACAGTAAATGATGCCATTGATTTTTTTCTTCTTTGATATAATAATCTTGCAGTAAACAACCATTTGCTCCTCTTTCTTTTCCAGTCTAAAGGCAGTCCAGACTTATCGGTAAAGGAGGAAGTTCTCGAGTGGCTCGGGCAGGTGCAGCCTGTGGACTGTGCGTAGGCACGACCGCCCCAGACGCCTTCTGATACACAAACGGCACAGCTGGGCAAGGCTGGAAGGACCTGGGGGGCAGAGACAGAAGGCAAGAATAAGCACCCTCAAACACACCAACAGTGTGAGTCAAAGCAACAAACACCAGCAAAGTTTGCAACTCAGACCAAGCACTACGTACTGACCTGCTGAAGTCAGGGAGAGTTCAATATGTTCATATTCATATTTAAGTTGTGCTGTCAGAGTTGGTTCAGCAATTTGAAAACAGTGAGCGCTCAACACCTTTTTCTATATGCACAGCTAGGCTGTCTGGGATCTTTTCTTGAGCAAACACCTAAAATACCATAAAGTGTCTGCACTGAAGAGGGAGCTCTGGAATGCATTGCCCTTGCCCAGGATATAAGACAACCCCAGCAGTTTTGTGAGGATAAACATAAAGGATAAGTACAGTTAATTGTTCATATATACAGAACATGCTTTTTCCAACTACTGATGCCTCAGCAGGTACCTGCACAAGTAGTAACTGCAACTCAGCCTTTTTATGTGACCACAGCCTCTGAATATTTATGGTTGTCAGTCAGTGCTCCTCAAAACATTTCTTACTGTGCCATCTAATTTTAGCTAAGTCTCACTGAAGGGAAAATTTTTGAAGAAAGGTCTCAAAGATAGAAAGTCTTCAAATTTTTTCAAAAAGGTATTAATAAAAAAAATAGAAAGAAAAAAAGAAGCAACAACAAAAAAACAAGATGAGAAGATGTGAAGTCTTTTTGCCCTTCCCTTGCTGCATGTGAGAACTCTTGTTAAACATCAGAGGGTCGAGTGGTTGGAAAGCTGTCAGAGGACTCATCCTGGGCAGTGACTGGCACAGTGCTGCCCACAGTGGTGCTACCCACAGGGTGACCAGGAGCTGTCCCCACCATGGATCCCATGAGGGGCATGCCAGGCACAAACCCACTGGATATGAGGCTCCATGGCTTCTGCAACTACAAGCTTGCACGTGCAAATGCACCCTGCTAGTGAATGTGTCCCTGCCTCCCCTTCACTTTCCTCTTGCCACAGCTGCTCCAGGTGCAACCCTTATACCTGCCCAGGGGTGCCCAGTTTTTGAACCCTCTCTTGCCCTTCCACCCCAGTTTCTGTTAAAACAACAGCAATCACAGCAAAGTTTGATAAATAATAGGTAGAGTTGTGGGCTTAAAGGCCTGTCCTTATATCTTACAGGTAAGCTTCATAATCTGTGCTTTTACTACAGGAAAATTTAGGAGCTTAAACAGGGTGATAAAATCCCCTCTGAGAAGAAATTAATAGAAAAATATGGCATATGTAACAAAGAACATTTGTACTACTGTCACTGGAAGCGAAGGAAAAAACTACCATCTCCTAAAACACTTATGAAAACAGACACGTTTTATATTTCACATCACTTAATAGCTAATGAGACGAGCAATTAAAGGGACCCATCTAAGTAACCTCGGTGGAGAAGTTAGGGGTAGAGAAACTCTAGCCTGGGGTACTTATTTCAAACAGAAGGACCTCAGAAAACACAGAAGTAGGGGACAACAGTAGTTGCATGTTAAGCATAGCAAAATATCTGAAATGGACAAAAGGTGGGGAAACTGAGGAAACTTCATGCCTGAAAAACAAAGAGTCAGCAGGAATTAAAATGCCTTTAGAGCCTTTCTGACTGTAAGGGAGAAGAGGGTGACAAGCTGAGAGTGAAAAGGAAAGTCTAGGAAGAGAAAATTATTATTGTGATATTTCTTTATCTACATGAACCCTGATTCATGCAGGACCATGTTAGCAGGACACTTGGCAGCACTGCCTTTGCTCCCACAGTCTGCCACTGAGCCTTGGGCAACTCACCTTGGGCACAGAAGCCACACAAGGTGAGAAGCACTCAAAATTCCTCACAGAAAGTTTTAGACATGACAAATTAAAGCTCTGCATGAAAAGTCATAGAGAAAGGGAACAGGACAAAAGGATATTTAGCCAATGTTTCATTTCCTCCATAAAGCCCACCTGTGTTCAGAAGGTCAGCACAAAGCCTGTGTGCAACACTGGCATTTATTAATTTACCATGCAAGAGCTGTGGTAGTGGGCTTTTTGTGCACATCATGCTTTGGTCCTTGGTGGGTTGTGAGCAGGCTCAGGAAGGTGGGAGGCTGCCTTGCATGGGCAGAGCACCATTCACCCTCCGAGTCAGAAGAGCCTCAGGGAGACACAGACAAACTAACAGGGTACCCCTGAGCTGGGAAACACGGAGGTTAGAGGAGGGGGGAACTAATTCAGCAAGCCCATAGCACAGGGATATTGCTCTTGGGTGCATCAAGTTCTGGCCAAATGTTATGCAGGTGAAAACAGCACAAGAGGATCCTGATTCATTTCTGCTCAGAGGTTTCTTGCAGTAAACTGGAAAGATAATTAATTGCAGGAAGCCTGGAGGTAAACAGCAAAGTGCTGGTCTGTGCTGGGATTGCAGCCCCATAAACCACATGGAAGAGCTGTGAAGCTGAAGAGTCACCAGGCAAAGAGCTCTGCAGTCTCCTGGCAACCGAGGACACACTCACTCATTGAGCCATGGTGCAAGGCTCACCACTGGATGGTGGTACTAAAATATTATCTATCAATTAACTCTCATGATAGTTTTTAACCATAGGAGTCCCACTAGGTAAATATGTATGATTTTCCTTCAGTAGACAGGAAAAGAAAGCACAGAATCACTGACTGATTTACCTGCTAAAACCATAGCACCAGGTAGCGGATCTAGCAACAAAGCAGATTTCTGTTTCATGTGTTGGAGGTTTCTCTGCTGTCTGTCAAAGCAGCAGAGAAAGTAAAATAATTTATATAGAGCATTACTTATAAAAGCAGTTAAGAAAATCTGCTTAGGTAAGGGATATAAATACTGCTTTACTTAAAAAGGGAAGAAGAAAGGAAACCATTACCTTCCCGAAGCAGAAGCGCCTGCTCCACTTTGCTGTGGGGCGTGGCAAGATCCAGGGCACATTTGAGGTCAGCATTTCTGCATTTTGGGTTAGCACCATAGTCTGTCAGCAGGACCACAATCTCCACACTGGATTTCCTCGCTGCTGCATGCAGGGGGGTGTCTAATCGCTTCCCCACGTTCACATTGGCTCCTGGGGTGAACAAGAGCTCATGGTTAGATCTGGTAGGCAGCAGGGACTGTCTGAACCTGCATCACACAGGCTGGTTCCCACCAGTAGCCTCAATAAATGAAGTGGGTGGATGGGACACAGGGCTGCCCCCATCTCTCAACAGCAGCTGTGCAAAGCTCATCAGGTCAAGCACCTGCTGTGTAAGAGTTCTCTGGGCCACCAAACCCTGCCTGCCATGCTCAGAACTGAGCAGCTTGACCTTCCCCAATACGCATTCAAAGCCTACCCTATGCTCTTTAAAGTTGTTAATGGCATAAACTCTAACATGGATTATGTTAATTTAATTGCCAGGGGAGGAAAGAACCCAAAACCTTTAGGTATCTCATTGTGATAACTCCGGAAGCACAGCAAACAAAATGCTTGCCCTGGTCTGGCTGGGCACAGCAGGGCAACACTTTGAGCAGGTGTAAGTCAGCTAATGCACACTGACAGCAAAAATTTATGCTAGTTCACAGCCTGTGCCTGGACCTGCAGTGATTACTCTTCCAAGCAGCTTTACTGCTGCCTCCATCATGCATTGAGGAGAAGGTGAAGTTATGGGTTCTGATAAACTGCTATGTTAAGAGTTGATTTTGGTCAGTAATATTAGCCAGCATTTTCTGAGCCTCCTGTCATCATGCTATAATACTAAAAGAATTCTGTTTTCACAGTCAGATAGCCTCCAGGAGATGTCTCTAATTAAAAAGGCTTTTCACTTAGGAAATCATTATTTCTTTATCAACACAGGGGAAATTTTTAATGGCCTCAAATGAGTCTGACAGAGTCAGGCTCCCAAACAACTCTTGGGGAAATAACCCATGATGTTTTAAGTAGAGAGGCAGCTCAGAGAGACCAGCAGCATTGCCTCACACCACCATAGCTCTCTCCCAGCCCCTTTTCCAGGCGTACCTAGCTCCAAAAGCTTCTTGACACATTCTGTTCTCTGGTATGTGCAGGCCATGTAGAGAGGGGTCCCATGCTGAGGGTCTTCTTGGTCAATGTCCACCTCATGGGCCAGAAGGGTCTCCATGCACTCCCTGTGACCTGTGCAGGGAAGAGCTGTCATGGAATTGCTGCAGAGCAGAACACACCCAGATACAACTGTGAGGCACAAGAGCTGTAAAAAGCCAAGCCTGTTTATCTGTACTGATATGGAATTTTTTTTTTTTCAATTCTTAGTCAACAACAAAAGGCACATTTGTCAAGTTGTTATTTTTGGTTTCGCTCACACCCCTCACACCCAGAACATCACCTCTCTTGGCTGCTTCATGGATGGGCGAAGGCAGGTGGTTCTCCAGCTGTGCCTTGGCTCCAAATTCCAGCAGCATGTTGACACAGGCTGCACTGCCACTGCAGCAGGCGTTGAACAGAGGAGTGATGCCATCGATGGTGACTGCATTGACCTGCAGTGGCAAGACACACTCAGGATGATCTGGTTTAAGAGGAACACATGTTGCTCTAGCAACACACCTTCTGTACACACCAGAAATGCACCAGAGCGAGACTCTGGCCGTGTATAATTTCAGGAATTATTTTATTTACAACTTTCTGAGTTATATGTTGTGACATAACATTATATATAACGTTGTCCTTTGATATCTGTCCTCTTTCCCAGATAGTTAGTGCCATAAGGCAGCAACACTGCCTGCTATGGATGCTCCTGCTGGAGATGCTAAAAAATGCAATTTCTTATTCTTTCTTTTTTTAACGTGAAGAAATTAGCATCTTCAAGATTGTTTAGTTTGCACCAGCCTCAAGGTGGAACACCCTCAAATTAAAATGTCTTTGCTTTTTAAATGAAAACATTTATTTTCTGTTTAATACTGTCACCTGAAAAGACATTTCCAGCAAAAAAACTTTTCATAGAAACATAATCCCAAACAGAAAAGGAGCTTGAAGGAGTTCATATGCATGTGTGTCTATGCAAGACAAAAGTTTTCTTCCCCAACTTCTGAAGTAAAGACCTGGCAAGAGCCATTATTGCCATTCTCCACTGGGACAGCAGAGCTGTAGATCACAGAATCTGCTGAGTTGGAAGGGGCCCATCGGGAACGTGGAGTCCACCTCCTGGCCTTGCACAGGACACCCAAGAATCACACCATATCCCTGTTTATGCTATGTTTAACTAAGTAGCAAGCCCTCAGGGCCAATTTATGAAGCAAATCTGCATGTCTTTAACTCTGTGGCAACCTGTAGAAGAGCAATGGATTATGCAAGCCTGTGCCAATTTGTAAAATTTCCACTGCCCTCACCTCCTCCCAGTGTCATCAGGCAGGTGTGGCTGGAGCTGCTGGCAGCACTGGAGGTCTCTTGACTGTTCTGGTGTTGCTTGGTTTCTTGCCACATAAATTTTACTTGAAAACCCAGCCGACATAAAAATATTCTTATATATTTCATCCATTCCTTTACCTCTATTGTCAACATATACTCTGCCTTAGGTCCAGCTGTGGGAATTATTATTTTACTGGCAGATAAAATGTTTCATTGCTTCAAGCCCATCCATTTTTTACTTACATGAGACTCCCAAACCTTCCCATAGAAAACCAGATGTAATTCCAGGGATCATTGCTGAGGGGGGAGGGGGAAGGTAAAGGTGTGAGTTACTTTCTTCAAGGTTATTTCACTTAGCATCTTTCATTAGTTTTCCATCAATCGTGACTGTGTTTCACACACAAAAGGGAAACCAAAAGAGAATAATGGGATGATACAAGGGGGAGACAAATCTATCACCCAGGGAAACAGAACACTGTTATGTTTTTCCACATTTCTGTCTGAGTTGTCCACCTGCATCTTGGCCCTGCCACATGGACAGCACGTCCAACATCCCCACCGACGCGGGGAGCACCCATTCCCAGGTGGCCCCATCCCCAGTGGCATCCCCAGGACCTACCTGGGCCCCGTGTTCCAGCAGCACCTTGGCGCAGGCGACGTGGCCGCCCAGGCAGGCCTCGTGGAGCGCCGACACGCGGTCCGTGGTCACCAGGTTCACGTTGAAACCCTGCAACGCGGGGCCGGGGCGTGAGGGGAAAGCCCTGCGGCACCACAGCTGCTGAGGGCTGCTGCGGGTGCCACGGCAGGGAGAGCCGGGCCACTGCTGTGTGTCTGGGGAAAGGGCTCAGCTCGGACTGGTGCTGTTCAGCGGTGCAGTTCTTGGCCCCACAGACCACAGCTGGTGATGGGGTTAAAGAGGGAGCAATTACAAACTGGGCCTTCTATTTCTAGGTCTTTACGATGCACTGTCAACCGCAGGAAAGGCATGACATTTTTTTAACTTCTAAGGGTGGCATTCTGTTCCCTATTAAGTCCTGCACCAGGAGCTGCAGCTGGAGGGATTCACCTCCCTGAATGAGGATGCTTCTGGCACAGGTATCTGCAGCTCAGCCGGAGCTGGCAGCTCCTTCAGTGGGGAGAAACAGGATTCCCTAGGATATGATTCATCCCATGCTAAAGCAGCTGTTTCCAGTAGGGCAGACAAATTGTGTCCTAGAAGTTCTTGCATTAACTACATGCAGTACCCAAGTGTCTTTCACTCAGAGGTAATAAGTCCCTGGTAAACCTATAAGAGAGATGAGTCAAATCCCACCCACAAATCGGTTCCTCTTATCTGACCATCCAGGAAACGTTTTACACTGGAAGAAAGAGCAGTGATTTACAAATGCCTTATTTCAGGCATTTCCTTAATTGACAGTTGCCATATCTATTCCTGCACAAAGACAAACCAGACATATTCACAAAGGGGAAAACAGTTGTCATATGTGTTTTCCTCTGAATGCAACTAAATTTCCTGGTAATTAGAATTTTACGACGGTGTGTGAGAACAGGCCTGGAAGAAGCTCCGTTTTCCAGTTGATGTTTTGAAGCACAGTTGGTGTCTGCCTGATGTGCTATAGACAGGGCAGCTCACGAGATGGCAGCAATGCACTTTTCGGTACACAGGACCCAATGCAATGGGCAGAAAGGAGTACCTGGGAGCAACCTCACGCAGCAAAAATGTCAGCAGTCCTGAGGCCGTGAGTGTTAAAAGCACTGTAAACACATCAGGCTAAGCATTATACGATAGAAAAACAATATTTTTCAGCCATGTGAAAATATTATTAATGTAAAAGCTGTTGGTAAAATTTCTCATGCATTACAATGGTGCTTGGGGAATAGATAAAACCTTGAAAAAATAGCGATTATTCCATTTTCTAATAGTATGGTTGTTTCATACTTTGTGATCAGCATATTCCTTCAAGATGAATTTCTTCTAGAGACTCCTAATAAGGAGACCTATTCTCAGTCATTATTCATATATACATGTATATATATATTTAACAAATAAAAGTCATATTAAGTGAAAGAATAAGCACTGATATCTTGGGAAAAACAGCAATTCCTTCCATTGTAAAATGGAGAATATGTTGTAGATCTTAGAATGAGTGTTTGCCAAACATCACTCATGATAAATCTTGTTTTCAGTGTACACAAAAAATCTAACTCTTTTTTCAGGCATTGAAACAGACTTTGGTGAGTCCTTGAGCCATTTTAAATCTCCAGCCCTACATCGCATCCCTATGTCCAGGCATTCCCTGTGCAGCCAGACCCTCAGGGGCTTTCCTGAAAGCTATGGTGCTGCAGTAGAGACTTCTGAGTGTCCCACAGATACTCAACTACAGTCCCATACTTCATTTCAGGCTAGTAGTGTAACTATATTGAAGCAATGAGCAATGATTATGCTGCTCCATGCACAACTTCATCCCTACATTTATCAATCTGTGGTGACTCGGCTCCAGTTCAGGCTATACAGACATTGCTGCCTTGATCTCTTTTCATGAGCAAGGACCTTCATCTTTTACTCCCAAAATTAAATGCCTTGAGGAAATGGAGAAAAGGTGGATTAACTAAATGATATAACCACAACAACGGGTGCTCCATGAAGCAAGTGGTGTAAGGTCAGCATAAATGGAGACACAGGGGTCAGAAAGCCATCAGATCCCTAAATGAATAAAGCCTCTTTTTATCTCTAACCTCCATCACTTCCTTTTCCATAAAAATCACTTTATGTCAGCAGGTGAAGGAAAGAGGGATCACAAAATGGGAGCACAAACAGTGTCTGTAAACAGCATCTTTTTTTAGCTGCAGCTATTTCTCGAGAGATGACTGGAGAGGAGGCTTTCACACAGGCAGCTCCACTCCTTGAGGATGTTGCCCATTAGAGCTGTGGCCTCTGGTAAAAATTACCTTGACTATAAAAAGTCTGATAGCTAAGTCAAAAGCTTTACACTCAGGGAATTAATCTCCCTGCAGTTGCCTTGGGGGCAAGGGAGAGGGGGACAGTTACCTATTCGTGCTAAATGAGGACACTGAGTTTAACAAAGGTGATAAGGAAGATGACTGGCAGAGCACAAAGAACTATAACCTCTTTTCATATCCAGCTTCTTTTCCTTCTCATGTATTCTCTCTTCCTCTCTTCCTTTTGCCTGAACTCAGGTTCCTTTTGGAGCAGAGGGTTTCAGGTTGACTATATGAAAGGCAGTATGCAGTTTTACAGCTTTTTACTGTTTGGGTTTTTTTTTTTTAATAACCTACATATATATATTTGTTGTCCCTATTCTCAAGCCTAGTTTCATGGTTCATGTTAAGAAAGAGCACAAGGATCACTGTTTATTGTATAGCAAGCTGCAAGCTGTGATAGTCTTTGTCCCAGGCTTGTCCTCAGCTTCTTAACTGAGCAAACTAATACATGCCCAGAGGTGTTTGTGCTGATATATTATTCCATATGTCTTATGCCCTGTTGCAGTCCGTTACCAGCTCACCAGCCCATAAATGCAATTCATGTGAAACCACCCTGCTTCTCAGCCTTTTCTTTACCTGTGGGCTTTTACCTGTGCAATCAAGGTTTTCAGAGAGAGAAGGCGTCCCTGGAAGGCAGCATCATGAAGAGGGGATCGGTCTGCCCAGCTGCCTGAAACAGCAAATGCATGCAAGCTAATTCAGATATGCAGCAAAAGCAGATCTTGGGAAGACAGGGGAAGCATAGCCACATGTAAATGCAGATCAGGACTGAAATCAGTGTGGGCTCAGCGGTGAAACTGTGATGAATTGATTTCAGCAGAGTAGCTGAGGGGTCAGCAATCCTGAGAAATCTGGCTTCTCACTAAGGGACCTAAACAAAAGCTTCTTGGCAGAACTTTTAAAAGAACAGCTAAAAACATGTTTCAGCAAAGATCACGAGTTTAGTGCTGCTGGGTCTCACATGGAGACTCCAGAACCCTGCAATCTCCTACTCAAAACCATATCAGCCTCCACCTTTCCTCGGGAGCTCTTGTCACAAATTGCATCGCAGCTTCTCTGACATTTTGTTAAGAGCCTCATAGCAGGGTTGACTTGTCCATCAAATGAAGTCTGGCATGTCCTTGGCAGTTTTATTTCCTGAACTGACACTTTCATAAATAACATCCTCCCTCTCAGACGACCATATAACAGGTTTAATCATCCTCTTCACTGAAGTATTTTAGAAAATACATGGAAAAACAAATTCTGCCTGAAGGCTTTACTTTTCTTCTTTAATAATTTTGAGATGCTGAACTGTTTAGACTCCTTCACATAGGCTTGCTTGCCCTTTTTCTTATCTCGATCTATTTATGTGCCAAGAAAAAGAATTCTTTAGCCTAGCTGCTACCTACAGGCATAAACATTCAGCTCAAGTTAAATCTGTGCCACTCAAGTAGAGAGCAAATTTACTTGTCCTGTATTAAAATTTATAGCCATACTGTGGCATGGTGTGTAGTAAGTATTTCTCCAAAGGCCAGCTGCATTTGCAGTGCCACAGGACAGAAGCAATACCAGTGTTTGCATTCACACTGTCTTGTACAGCAAGCCCATGGGCACTGTACTTGAAACCCTTGTCCTGTTTAATTTTTTCAGCTATGCCGCGCACCAGAGAGAATGGAAAGGGTGATTTATCTCCATTTCACATGCTACCCAGGGCAGGGAGAAATCAGTGAGAGGCACTGACACATCCATGGGGACTTGAGGCCAAGGACATAGCAGAGGTTTTACCCTTGGCCAAAGCAGTCTCCTTTTGTTACCCAAGGACCAGGATGCACTTCAGCTATTGGAGTTACAGGTTTAACTACAGTTATTACTTTTGTTTCCATTTATTTATGGAGCACTTCCTGGGCTCCTAAGGCAGGAAACTGGCATGGAAAGACCAGCTGGCACAATATATGGCAAGGCTCTGAATGACACGAGTCAAAATTATGGAAAGAGGACCAAGTAGGGACCAAGAAACGTCTTCCTGAAAACATCCCAAATAACCCACACTTCTCATCATGCTGGTGACTGAAATAGGCAAGCTCGGTTCAGAAAATCAGAAGACATTGCAAATGACAAAGCCCAGATCCCTTATACAGGAGGAAGATTCAGGAGTTACTCAGACAACAGAGCTACAGGGCCTTATTTAACCTTTTTTGCAGAGTATAACACGTGCGAGTGCGTGTTCCCACATGCATTTCCAATGCATGTGTATGCACACACAGCCTCAGGACAACACACACTGCTGCTCACTTTCACGCCAGCCACCACAACCTACCTCCCTGAAACGTGTGGCAAATATAGTTCCCATACAGGGCACACCTCCCCTTCTCAGCTGGGAGCGACATGACTGAAAGTGCTCTTTTTAAATGCCTACAGGTTACTTATGCAGCCCTGCTGCTGCTGCTGTGCTGCTTCACTGCTAAGAGAAAAGGTTGTGAAACTCTGACTGCAATATGATATAGTGCTCCAGCAACAACATCACATGATCTTACGTTTTGTAAGATTATCCTTAATGGCAACATGCAAATCAAGATATGTTATGGCCTGCGGAATTTCAAGGCACCTCAATAAGGACCTGCTTGAAGGAAAAACTGCTGCTCACCACGTGTCAGACTATGATTGCATAAAGGTGCTTGGAAAAAAATGACAGTAATAAATTACTGGAATTATATTCTAAAGAAAAAATAAAATAACAACCAAGACATGTTGTATATATACAGGCTTCATAAAGGTTTTGCCAAAAATGCTTGGCTGCTGTATTTCTCTTGGCCAGATCTTAATCTCCCTGCTTTGGGTGGCCACCCCACACCACCTGTGTTCTGATGTTGTCCCTGTGCCTGTTCATGATGGCACAATCATGAAGCAAGTGCCCAAGGAATGAGTCACATGGAAATGTGTGATGTCACAAAGCTGATAAGAATCTTCAGCTAGGAAAATAGGCCCTCATTAGCAGTAAATTGAAAATACTGTGTCATTTTCATTAGTGGAATTAACAGGAATGCAAACACATGCCTATTCATTATTATGGCAGTGATGTGAAGGACTAAAATCACTTGAAAAAAACCCCAAACCATGACCTACTAAGTAACCTATAAAATACAATATATTCTTGTGCTGTGTATTTTTCAGAACAATTTTAGCTGCATTCATTTTTATCATCTGATTTGACAAAACAAGGATTCTTAGCTTGGATTCATAAAATCCTTAGTTATATCCTTCTAGCATCTCCTTTCACAAAATTAGTGTACTAAAACTTTCCCCTAAATATTCTCTGGCAGTAAAACTGGATGTTTTGTAAGATCATCTGTCACCACTGATGAAGAACACCTTGCATCTGAGAACAGTGTTTTTATTGACCACAGTGCCTTGAGCAAATGTTGTCCTCATTCTAGCTGGGTAATTGTTGGAGTCTCATATTTTGCACACCTAAATCATGCCAACAAATACTGACACTGCAAAGACCCCAGAAATGGGAGGCACTTCGAGTTAAAACATTTACCCATGCATTTAGCAAAAAATCCCTCATTTCACGGCAACTGATTTAAATCTCGCTGATTTAAACCCTCAAGTTAAAAAATGTGGCAAATAAACATTTAAATGTTAGAGTCCATATTTTTACTTTACCTGGGACTATTCCATAGATCTCTTCTGCTATCCTGGCAGCTTCTTTTCTGTTGCCTTTAACAATATAGAAATGGGTCAGCAAAGCCAAGGCAATCTTAATTAAAAGCTTGAAGCAAAACAAAGCAAAAATGGCAAAATAAATGTTAGTGAAAGAATGGAGTATAGAACTGCCCTCCATTTTGGTTTGCTCTTTGAATAGTTTCTCAAGTTGGCTAAGTTGCACTGGGCTATTCTTGGTATCACATGTCATCTATTTTAAATCCTTCAGGACCTGCTGTTCCTCTGTTACCAAAAATACATCCTGGTTTTATTTGGTATGAGGTATTTGATACTAAATAACAATATCAAGGATATTTTGAACACCTCTGCGTACAGGAAATAAATGAGAAAATCCTTTCCAAACCTACATAAATGAAAAAAAAATTCAGACTGATGCTCTCCATACCCCCTGAAAGCCTATACATCCATCTACATTAGGTTTATTCTTCGAGGTAGAAGTTCCATTTTACAAAGACTGCATAGATAAAGTTGCAGAAATGGTTCAGAGGTGCTGCAAAAAGAATAATTTTCTGTCTTTTCCATCTTGAGAACAGGCCTTGCTGGTACTCAGATACAGAACAAAGGCAAACATGTCAAAGAAAAGCCTATCATGAAAGAATTTAAAATAAACCCACATGGCCAAAGCCAGGGCTAAGAAGTCAAACTTATTCTAGGAGGAGAAAAATACATTGAAATTGCACAAAAAGAAACACATGATTACATGTTGGTTTTTTCCATTACTCAGGGATAAAGAATGGTGTCCCTATCTCTTGCAAACAGCATTCTCTCTTTCAGAAATAATTTTACATTATCCTCCATTGATTCAAAGGTGTAATGTTTGAAATTGAACAAGATGCACCCTTTCTTTAACTGCCCTTTTTACTTTCTGAAGGCACACGGCTTCCATAGAGAACAGGTTTTTTTCTGCATGTATTTATTTGAATCTATGTAGAACACCCCATCTCTTTTTATTTTAAACTTTTACTTATTCCTATTTTCCTATATGTACCACAGGAGGAGGATTTATTTCTTGATTTCTCTCTTTGCCCAGGTTCTCTCTTAGCCTTGAATTCCAATATCTGTCAAAGAAAAGAGCAGGATAATTCCTCTCTTAGAGATCCCAGGGAGATGGTGGATATGCACACGGAAATTACACAGCAAATTATTTCTCTGGGCATTTTAGATGCAATTTCTTTTGGTTTATAGCAATACAGGTGGTTTAGTGCCTTGCTGTCTTCAGTGCTCGGCCCTCCCAGGTGCACTAAAATGCTATATAAAATATGTGCAAAGGTAAAACACCCCAAACAATTTCCTCAAGGGTACCAATTTTTCTAAAATTCTGAATAAAACCAAGTTATTACATTCTTATGTAACTCCTTACAAAAATATTACATCTACCTTTCCTTACACAGTAATATTACATACCTGTAGAAACTATAATACTTCTGAATCCAAGAGAGGAAAATGTCTTTTTAATCACTTTAATACAGTTTGCCACAGGATAACACAGCTGAAGATACAGATTACAGGACAAGAGAAGTTCAGTTAAAGAATCACAGAAAAAAATACTGGTTTATTGGCAGTTAATTCTTCTCAGCTAAGATACAAAGAAGAGAAATTAGCAAACAAAGGTGGACCAAAAACCTGAATGTTCAGCTCAAAAAAATCTGAGATAATAAAAACATTCATCCTGAAGCCAGAGGAACAGTAAAAGCTGTAAAGAACAAAATGTAGGATGCAGAGAAAAAGAACACATAAAAAATATTAAGACCATTACAAAGTAAAGTCAGCCTAAATGACAGAGAAATCTTTCTTGTGCAGAATTTACAAAACTGGCTCTCAACAGGAGAAAAGCAAGAAGGAAGAGCATTTTTTAAGAGAAAAACCAGAAAACCGGCTTTTGGTTGCAAAGGAGATTCATTGATTTCTTTCACAATCATCCTGGGAGATGGTATGTAGAATTGTACGTGTCCATAAAACTGAGAAAAATACAAGAAACTGAAAATCAGGTGATTTTCACTGAAATTCCCTTATCTCTAATGGAATAATACCAAAGAGCTCTCCAAGTGCTCTAAAAAACCATGAGAAAGTTTGACCACTTGGAAGCAGTCACTGGAACATGGCTCTCCCAGAAGGACTAACTCTATTTGTGTAGCAGCAAAATCACCCTCCTGGCTTCAGAACAAGACAAATAAAGATTTTCAGTTAAACAATTCAGTGAGTCACTTGAGAAAAACTTTTGTAATCTCTTAATCTACTCTTAGTGTACAAGAGCACTAGGAAAATTACTGCAGTGGCTGTAAAAGAAAATCATCATTGGGAAGAGAGCTGAACAGCGTGGTGGAAAGTATGAATCCTGCTGAAGGTGGTAGTCAGGCAAACCACAGCAAGATCGGGTGTGATCACTCAGAAATCTCGGGAATTTCTGAAACTAGAGAGATAAACGTGTAGAGAGCAGGTATGAGAACAGGCAGAACACAAGAGCAGTGACAGTGCAGGCACAGGACTGTCATCGTTCCTCCCTTGCTCTTTTGAGCTTCGTTGCTGTGAGCTGAACGAGGTGGATTATGCAACCCCATTGATAGACTTGAGTGAACAAGTCAGCCCCCAGCAGAAAAAACACACCTCACTGAGAACTTCTGCAAGATGCCCAAACTACTCCGTGAACCACACTCCCTTAACTCTAGGATATTTACTGAATTGTTAAATCAAAATATTAAAAAAAAAAATATTAATCCTTCAAAAAAAAATGTCATGAGATGATAAATAGAAGCAGTTTAGCTAGATCTTCCAAAAAACTGGAAAGGTAATGTTTATATATGCTTAGTTTACAAAGATGCAAGGAATAAGCAGGGAAAAAAAAAAAAGATAATTCAGTTTAGAAAACAACTCACTTTCAGTAAGGTTCACCTTAACCTATCCAGCTTTTAGGGAGAAATATCAGATGCAACCTGAAGAATTTGGCAAGGAAATAAAAATTCGAGGGATCCTCTTCTCAAAGAATTTCAAAGAGGTATTGGTCTATTCTTATGCTACACACACCTTGAATTACAGCGGTGTAATGTATGTAGTTGGGATTAGAATATCAAAAGTATTCAAAGTAAGGCAACTCGGGGGAAAAAAGGAGTCAGAAACACTCGAACAGAAGAGATGGGAACGAAGACATCCATACAGAGCCAGGCTACTTCTTTTCTATCAGTTTGACCTCATAAATGACACTGTTTCCCATAGAAGCCTTGATTTATTGGCATCCTTAGGTCAGCACACTTACAACACTCCTGATTTTAAAAAGAGATGTGGAGAGTGACTCACTGGTTGCTCTCAAGCCAACGTGGGATTCATCTCACCTATCTGCCACCCATCACACTGGGTGGGTTCTGGTTATTGAAACTCCTGCTGCTGCCTGGGCAGGAAGACAGCAAATTCCAGTGGCAGCCAGTGCCTGTTCCCAGGGAATGCACCAGTCTCTGCTGCTTAAACAACCAGCTTGAAGAACCAGCATGTACAAGACAACCAGCCATGCACAGTTAAAGTTCAAGGAATCCTGCACAAGTAGCATCTCTAGAGTTATGACAGTGTTGAAGAATGTCAGGATCTGAAAGCAACCTAATTTACCTGCTAGGTTTACAAGAAAAAGGTATAGTTTTGGTAAAATAATTAATTCAGATGCATAACCACATCCTGCCTTTAGTTTTGTTCCCTTAAAAAATATCCACCTTTTATCTATGTCAATGCTCAAGTCATTAGGGAAAACTGTGGAAGTCAACATACTACTGAGTATCATGATGCACAGCAAATATCATAAGAGTGATTTAATGATAGCAATTAAACACTAAAAATATTGAAATGCTTTTAATTTTTAAAAAAATCAAAATATTAAACCATTTTGAGATTGATTATGCTTTTATCTGAAGTCTGTATTTTACTGAAGCAGAAAGCATGGGAAAGACTTTTACAATAAATTTTTAAAAGCCTAAGCATACATGGGAAAAGGGGACTAGTGAAGAGAAATAAATATCAAAAAGGGAAAAATATAAACAGACGCAGAAAAACTTGACCACAAAAAAAAGTAAATTACAGTATTTACCTTACAGATCTATCCACACCCACTGAAACACAGTCAGAACAACTAATCTTATACCCATACTTGACTTGATGCTTGTATGGTGTATTGTACGGTTTAACTTACAATTTTTAATTATCAACACCTTAATTCCCAGTGTCTGCACATAATGTATTGGAAACATTTCTCCTGCTGGGGGGAATTTCATTGCAGTTGGGGGGATCTTCTATACAGGTCTTCCTGCTCTTCCTACACGCCAGAGGCTCTGCTCTGTACAAGACATGGCTTAATTAGTGTCACTCTCTTTGCTGACATTTCCCCAGTATTTCACAACAATCAAATATTAACAAGCACAACTGAAATATTTTAATTTTTTAAGAAGTTATTTTATTAATTTCTAACCACAATCATTATCTCAGTATTTTTTTTAGTATTCTGCTTATTTTATTTAACCTTTTTCATGATGTTTTGTAAAACTGTAAATGTTTCTGTGGCACCACCCTTCACTGCACAAGGCCAGTGAGAAAATCATTCCCACAGAGTTCTGCATAATACAAGTGCTGTTATTTGAGAACCCAGCTATAGGTTAAGTTTGTGTGGCAGCTTGTACAAAAAGGTGATTATTAAAAAACATTCTCATAAGAACTCCAACAACCAGTGCTGGAAAGCAGCATTATGCTTTGTAGTTCTGTATTTTCTAATTATATGTTCCCACATATTCATGAAATGTATCCATTCTTTATGGAAAGGTAAATAAACCTCTAGATAAACTTTACAGTGGTCTTGTAAACAAAACTATAACAAGGTTTTATTATGTTATTCATAAGTACACAGTGTTCCAAAAAAGAAAAAAGTATTTTGAATAGATACACACAATCCTTTTGTGTTTGTAGATGTTGCAGGAAACCAAAGAGAAATAAAAGAGAACAAACAAAATATTACTAAAAATACACACACACACATATATATATAACATTTCCCTGGAGTGACAATCAGTATTTTCAAAAGGTTGTTAGAAATTTGAATGCTTGAATAATATAAAAAAAAAAAGAATAACTTAGAAAAGTAAAATATTTGCTTAATTCTACCCATTTATCCTTAAACGATGTGGCACCATTTTAGATGATTTCCACTTTTAATGCAGAGTTTGAAAAACTCAAATTGTAATATTACACACTGTATGTTACATATCAAAGGCTAAAAATTCTAGTGAAAGAAAATAGACTTTATATATGGCAATTATTCTCATTATCTTTGTGTTTCATGAAAATATGTTCAAATGGAATTATAAAATGTTTGTGTAATCACATCTCTACCCAAACAACACAAATTTGGCAGAAGTAGTGTGTTAAATACTACCCTTCAAGGGTTTGGAAACAGTATTTTCATATTGCACAGTTTTAATGTTAATACAGTGTCTGACAGCACACAATACTCTAGAGTCATAAAATACTAAGTTTACCGTCATTAGCGATGCTTGAAAAAGAAATTAACCCAGTGCGTCATACAAGGGGCAATTTTAGAGCTGCTTGACACAAATGAAATAAGAGCTTCTTCTCCCACACATTGTGCCAATGCTGTGCTGCCTCTTGCCCCACATACACATCACCCAGGACTCCTCACAGATGGTCCTTCTCTCTCTCTCTGTCTGTCTCTTTGTGAAAAGCACAGCCATTGGTTATTTCCACTGAAGGGAGACCTTCCCAAGACTTCAGGTGCAGAACCTGCCAGCCAGGGTCTGTGATGTGAAATCATCCAGCCTGAACACTGTCCCTCCCCGAGATGGACTGAAATGCCACTTTGGTCATAAGTAAGAGGAAGGAGAAAGAGAAGAGGGGGGGAAAAAGGGATGGGTACGTGGCAGGTGGGAGAGAGCAAGTAAGCATGAGTGTGCTGGTTAAGCCCTTCAAAGTTTTTGCTCTCTCACACATGAGTTACTTCACACTTTGGCACAGTCTGCTGGAAGTTTTCAGGCCTGAGATGTTTCTGAAGGCTGTATTGTCTCTAAATAATATTATTTCTTTGCCTATGTACTGGAAAACAAAATCAAAACCCAAAACAACTAGAAGCTTTACATCATTTTCACACATGTAAGAGAACAGGACAAATTTAGCACCTCTGAAAATATCAGAAAATCATTATGGAATTTTGATTTAGCAACAGGATGAGCAACTCATCCTGAGAAGAACTTAAAAATAATAATGCTGTGCAGGCAAAACACTCACTGGGACACAACTGCTAGAACTAGGTCTCTGAAATTTACATTGTAATGGACTTTGTGACCAATTTTAAGTGCCATTTTCATCTTAGGACAAAAAAAAGGTGTATTTTGTTGAGTTTTTAATTATTTTGAAAGAGATCTTAAAATAAAAATCACAGTAAGTATGAGGGATTAGCAGGAACTACAGTAAGGTAATAATTTCTGTGTTTTGCTTTCTCAAACACCTCCAAGTCTCTTTCTGCAATGTTCAAGTTATCAAGAAAAGTCATATTTTTGTTTCCAAGGCTTCTGACATAAATAAAAACCCATGTTCTCCTCCCAGCTTTCAGTGCAAAAGACATGCCTATAAATTTGCATGAATCCAAAACTGAACTAAGAACATCATCCTAAATTGAGGTAGCACATTGAACTAAAGTTTCTTTCCAAGAACTTCAGAAAGAAACTCAAGAGTGTTAAGAGTAATGTCTCTGTCAGCAAGCATTAAAACCTTTAGTAACCAATGCATTCTTGCCTCTTCACTTGAGCAATTTAGGAGTTTGGAAGTTCTTCTTTAACTCTTCTTTTTTTCCCCAAAAAATACTGTTTAGTCCATGCACCCTTAGGTCCTGTAGCATCTATTGCAACATCAATAATGGAATCTGGAGTCATCCACCTCAGAAACGCCAGGAGAAGGAAGTTCAGAACAGCAAAAAAAGCAAAAATGCACCCAGTCACTGGGCCACAGTGAGCCATTAGTCTGTCAAGTCGCTCCCTCATTGGTAAAACCACTTCATCTGCAACTCTGTCATACACCTAAATGGAGAGGAGACAGAAAGTAACATCTTAAAAACACGTTGCTTCTACCTCAAAAATCAGGCAGTACTTTGCCGTCACGCCACAAAATAAATGATCTATCCTTAGCTACCAGATGGGACAAATATTACCCCTCAAAAAGTTTTGCAGATCCTAAGTTCTGATTTATGAGTCTTGTTCCAGATATTTCATTCATTTATTTAAGGAGAAATATGAAACTATCTCATTCTTTTACACTCTTCAAAAGTATTTCATTAACTAGGAAGGCTGCATAATTTGTCTCCCATGTAATATTATACAGAGAGAGTAGGGGGGTTTAATTAATTGAATGGCTTCTAATCTCATATTCACATCAGTCCTAGGGAGGGCTTGAACATGCAATTACTAGATTTTAAACACAAAGATGGATGAACTCATAGGTGAGTTTGGCACTATTCCAAATCTCTGCATTTGAACAATGAAGCAAATCATAAAAGGCTCCTGATTTTTGTTTAAAGAAACACTGGTTCAATTACTGCACAAAGCAAATACATGCTATTAGTGACTCAATATACATGTCAACCACAGCCAACTACAAAACACTCCAAAAAGGCTTGAAGGACACAGTTTTTTCCTTAAGAACGTTACGGACTCCATTCCACAGGTAACTTAACAACTTGCTAACAAACAACTGTCTTCTGTACAATTTAAGATCTATGCATACTTCTACCAATTCTATAACCATTTTCCTTCAAGAAGTACTGGTGGGTTTTTTTAAGAACAGGCTATATAAAGCAAACTCAAATCTAGGCTAACGTCTGTAAAAACTTTGCAATTCAAATGTTGCTTGCAGTTACAAAATCATAAAATGAATGATACTGATGGCACTTGAAAATAATAAACTGGTTGTACATGGCACTTCGAGGAGGCTTGTGGGAGATACAGTTGAGTGCAGTACACTCTAAGTAAGAGGCATGGGGTTCAGCTACTCTCTCCTTCCTGAAACACAGGAGGTGAAGTCAGAAGTGACATCTCCACAGGTGTTCGTAACATTACTGCAGCCAACATTATTCATTAAAGGCAGTTTTTATACTGAAGTGCAGTTCTAGTTCTGAAATATGATTCCAAAACTATGAAAATAAATTTTCATTGCAACCATAGCTTATGTAAACTCAGCTGTGTTCAGCCTTCCAGCACTGAACTACCTCTCATAATTTTAAACTAGTTGTTAGCACATGGCAAAGCTTTGTCATTACCTCTCCTTAGCTTGTCATACGCCTTATGCAGTACATTTTGCAGTTATGCCAGAAAAGTTACTTCATGTGAAGACTAGAATAAATAAATGAGTACAAATCTAGCTAAAGACCTAGGCTTTTCTTCACCATATTTACCAGCAATTATGGCATGTCAGAAAACACAAATAGAAAAAAAAAATCACCTATCTAGGAACGTATTTGGGGAAAAAAACCCAGCATTTTCTGAACCTTTTAAAACCATGTATGTTTGACAGGAAACATGCTGAAAAATTCCACTGGAATATTACACAGTGAATGTGACTAGTAGTATTTCAAAGCAAGAATTGTTTCAGAAATGTACTTTCAGAGAATTTAAAAGAAGTAATTATACATACTTTCTCAGTTCTCTCTGCTACATTCCTCCATGTATAAAATGTTTTTACTTCATTATGAACAGTTTCTGGAGATGGCAGAGTTCCTGATCTGAGCTGGGCAATTGCTTTTTCTAGTCCATCGCACAAAGATTTCACAGAGGGCTCACACAAAATGATGAGATTTTCTGGAAGTACTTCTGGAATCCCACCAACTCTTGTACTCACCACCTTTGAAACAAACAAAAGAAATAGCACATAGGCAACATAAAAAATGAAATTATGTGATGGCAATGCTATTACATGTTTAGATGCAGCTATTTAAAAGAATAGGAAAATATCACGTTTTGGGAACTTGATCTGTATGTGAACTAAAGGTGTAAACCCCAGAGAAGACAGAGCATAGCACATGACCTTCAACATTGTCCAGAATGATTCCTTGGTGCCATGATAAAAAAGAAGACTTGGTCTAATGAGTGGTTATGAAACACCCTTCCTGAAGGTGTTTGCCACAGTACACAACTAAACCTGTGCAACCAGATTTTGGACATTTCCTCCACAGTATCTCAAAAAAACTGTTACTTCTATTTGCAGAGGATAATTTTACCACATACTTAAAATTTCAGTTTCCTAGGTTACTGAACACCTGCAAAACTTTATTTATATTAATCTGAATTATTATTTTTAAAGGGAAATCAGAAATGACTAAGACTCACATTGTGCAATCATCTCTAAAACATTGGGCAATAAGAAACTGCCGAACTTTCTCATGTCTAGAGAAGAAGAGAAAAGGCAAGAGAGTAACTACAACTAGGTAGTAACTGCTGTCAAAGGATACCGAAGTAAAGAAAAGCTCAAGTCACATTTTGTGTACTTAAAATTAGTCACTCTTATTAGTCAGTCTTTTTAATAAAGTTTCTTTATATTTTAATGTGAAACTCTAATTCTTTATGGCTATTGACTCAATTTCTTTTTGAGTTGTCAATCTGAGTTGTAAATTAGTTAGAAAGGGCTTTTACTGTTTTCTCTCTCTCAAACTTATCTTGAAACCCAAAATAGTAAGGCAATTTTTTTCCTTTCGAAGTACTGTCAAAGTACACCTTTGTGAACATCAACTACCCATAAACTCTGTAAAGGAGTACAAAATAGTATTTTGGAGAGGCAATCTGGCTAGTTCAGAGAACTGAGAGAAGATCTACATGCCATTCCCAATTCTGCACAAAATTCTTCTTGGAGCTTAAGCAGTTTCAGTTAACCCTTCTGTCTCAGCTTCCAGGTGATCTGTAAATAGGGACAATATTTGCCTACCTCTGTCAAGACAGAGCCTCAGATGGAATCAAATGTTGTAAGCACGTATTATTTCATTGTGAAATTTGTTTAAAATGGATACATATTTTCTATATATTGAGATTTTATTTTTTTTTACCTGTAAACCACAGCTTGCTGCCTCCACAATAGCCATACAAAAGGCCTCAGTGAGGGAAGTGTTGAGAAAAATGTGCCCCTGGACCAGGACATTTCTAACATCCTGGTGTTCCAAGCCTCCTAGAAGACGCACCCTGCATACAAGAGGAAGAAAACAGAGATTAACACTAGATTTGGACCATAATAATGCTGTATAGTGTTACACACATTCTGAAAAAGGTACCAATGGTTCCCACTTATATAGTGAGAGAACAAACACAGGCACCTCGGTTTAGTTTTCTCTAAATTTTTCCAGCAATGGAGGAACAGAAGATTCTGCTTTTTTATCGTCACACTGAAAGAAATTTCTGAGAATAAAGTTGGTGGGAGAAGTTGCTGTTTTAATTACATTTGGCTCCAGAATATTGCTACTGAGCCTTCTAGTTCTGCAAGAAAAAATGGCTTCATTCAGTTAATAAGATTTGCCAAATGCATTATCTGAATTTTCAATGTGAGGTCTGACCAATCCTGAGTTTGACAAGGCAAAACGTTTTTAAGATACAATGATCAGGACCTATGATCTTGAAGAGATATTGGAAAGCAATAAAGAGTAAAATGAGAATGATACAGACAATTTTAATTGGGGGAATCACTGACTACAGTAAAAAGCAGGCAACAACAACAACAAAAAGAAACTACAAAAGAAAATGAACAATTGAGAACATGAAATTGTTCTTGATCAAGAAAAGCCCAGCGAAATACATAAATGCAAATATATTATGGCAACATTCTGGTAACGTGGTAGCACCAGGGAACATGTTTGTAGTACCACAAGAACGCATATGAGACAAGCTCTATGCTTAAGAGTTTCATACTGAAATAATAAATTACCAGAAGTCATCATCACATGCAATGGCACAAATAAGCTCTTAACACCTTATGCCATCTGAGATCCAAGCATCATGGTTGCAGAGAGAGGTATGATAAATTTACATCTAAGTCAGCTTTCTATGACTTGAGTGAAGGCTCATTCAGGGCCTATTCATAGAAATATGAATTAACTTGCTGGATCATAGTCCGGCTCTCAAAGCCTTCAGTGTCAAAGGTTTATCTGCCTTGCCTTTAGCCCTCCAGCCTCAAGTTTTGGGATTTGTCTGGGGGTGGGAGGCAGGCAGGTCCCCACCCCTGAAGTAACTTGAAGGGTCATAGACACCCACAGAACAAACCTGTCATGTAGCTGGTATCTTTCCCGGACTTCTTCCAGTATAATTCGTTTTGGTCCTTCTCCTCCAACTAAGAAATGTAACTCCGGGTATTTCTGACAGAGCTCCGGAATTATACCACTAAGCAAATCAATACCTAAGAGTAGAAAATTTAGGGCAAGCCATTATTGTATTTGATTTGAGAACTTCTCAAGGTCTAGCCGACATCTACAACTACATCCAAGAGCAGAAAAGTGAAAAAAGTCTCCTGAAGACACTTAAACTGCTGTACACAAAAATATATAAAAAAACACAACTTGTGACCTCTTAGGAGACAAAAATGGATAGAAAATCACTTGTGTTGCTGTCACTTGATTAAATAAAAAACAATTAAAACATTTCCAACAAAATGTATAGATTAGACCCTAAATCTTACGTCCAATACGAGCCAAACCTCCCACTTTACAAACTGCACTTTTCGTTCTCTTCAGTATTACAATGGAAACACACCTCAGAACCCAGCACATACAAAAAAGAAACGTGCATTTATTCTTCTTGTGCTCACAAACACAAAAGCTTGGAACAGCCACCTCACCACTTCCAGTGAAAATTCCATCCATAGCACAGATAGAGCCCAAGTGATACCTGACCACAACCTTCCCAAAGAAGGAAAACAACCAAAACAAGCTTACATTTGATCCCCCATTACCTTTCCTGTAAACAAGTCTGCTGACAACAACAATTGTTATTGTACTGTCATCCCTCCTCGAGGGGTCTGGAGTGAAGTCGGTGGGATCGACAGCGTTGGGGATGACAGAGACTATCCGAGGGTCCAAGGCTGCTCGCAGCACCGTGTTCTCCTTACTCGTGTAGGAGACGCAGATGATGTGGTTGGTGTCACACAGGGACACCGTCAGCAGCTTGTTGGTCAGCACCGAGCTGACATCCGCAAACCCAAACAAGGAGTGGTCAGTGAACACGGTCCGCAGCCCCATGGTCTTGGCGTGGAACAGGGCGTCGTGGGCCATAGCGGAGAAGGAGCTGTGGGCATGCACGATGGTCACCCGCTCCCGCACGAAGATGTACCTGAGCAAGGGCAGGCTGTGGAAGAGCGTCGTGGCCGTGGACTGGTTGTACATCACCTTCAGGGGCAGGTAGTAGACTTTCAGCCCGCTAGTGAGGTAGCGGACGCCCTTGCGGTGCCCGTAGGCGTGGGTGACCACCAGGACCTTGTGGCCGCGCTCGATGAGGCACTGTGACAGCTGGTACACGTGGCTCTCCACGCCGCCCATGTTGGGGTAGAAGAAGTCCGACACCATGCACACGCTGTGCGCCGCCGGCCCTCCGCCCTCCATCCCGGGCCCGCTCCTGCCGGGGGAAGGAATCACAAGGCGCCATCATTCGCCGGCGGCCGCCCGCGACGACCCCCGGCCCCCTCAGTGTCGGCGGCACCGCCGGGCCCACCATGCGTCCCGCGCAGGCCGCACGCAGGGAGGGGCGGCGCCGCGGCCCCCTGAAGAGTCCAGTCACCGCAGCGGCCGCCCCGGGGGAGCGCGGCGGGCGGTGAGGGCGGGGGAACCGTGCACGTACCTGCCGGCGGCCGGCGCTCCCTGCGCGCTGCCCGGCGCCATCGCCCCATTTCCCGGTCACCGCGGCGGCCACGCCCGCGCGGGGCGGTGCCGCAGCCAATCGCAGCCCGGCGCCGCGTCACGCGGGAAAACGAGCGCCAATCGCTGCACCGGACGGTGATTGGCTGCGGTGCCGCCCCGGCCTCACCCCCGGGATCCCGCCCCGCCCAGGGCCCTGCCCCCGCTCCCCATCCCGGGATCCTGCCCCGCTCCCTGCCCCGCCCCAGCTCCCCATCCCGGGATCCTGCCCCGCTCCCTGCCCCGCCCCAGCTCCCCATCCCGGGATCCTGCCCCGCTCCCTGCCCCGCCCCAGCTCCCCATCCCGGGATCCTGCCCCGCTCCCTGCCCCGCCCCAGCTCCCCATCCCGGGATCCCATCGCGCTCCCCGCACGAGGCACAGAGGGCACCGCGCTAATGCACCAGCGATGTCCTTGTTGTAGTGGGAAGCTCGTCCCAGACGGTTGTTGTAAAAAAAGTGTGGTACAGAGCTAGTGAAAAGTGACCTAAATGCCGTGTAGGGATGGGATTGCCTCAAAATTCCAAAGGCTTTGCTCTGTCCCTAGTAGAGAAGCTCTTCTGGTGTGTTTGGTTCAGTTACAGCTGGAGCTCCCTAAATGTTCTAGACTCTTCTACCACAAGTACTGAAATGTTGCTGCCTCTAAATGAAAACAGATAAAAACCCCATGTTTTTTATAGATGGTCCAGGAGCTTGAACTCTGGGAAAGGAGCTGGGTTGGCATCACTTGACTGTGTATTCCCGGTCTTCTCAAGGAGCTTTACCATCAGCCTTTTTTGCAGCTCCAACACTATCCTGACTGCTGCTGGCTGCCTAGAAAGGTGTTCGTGCTTTTTCTGTATGTTCCCAAAATTATGTTTGGCAGCTCCTTCTTCTTGCCAAGATTTCTGATATGAATTTTATCAGATTTGAGTCTGTCATGACTCTTATGCAAATGTGCTTGTTGTGAGTGACAGTACAAGCTGACTTAGGCTGGGTGCTGGCTGGATTCCTGTTAGACTGAAGCTTGGATAGACGTGATTTGGTGGCACTGATCCCAGGAAGGACTAAGGAGGAAATCAGGCACTTCATTCTGGGGACTGAAAGATGTGAAAAGCTCTGTTGTGTTGAGGAAGAAAAGCATTGCTCATTGATTGATTTTTTTTCTCTTATGTTCAGAAAGGTGGGACCAGCACTGGCAAATCTGATTTCATCATCAGGTGCTTCTCTGGCATGTCAAGAACCTGAATTTCAGGATGAGAAGCTGAGCGTGCGGCCGGAAGTGGGGAAACTTCTCACCAGCAACAGCAGGGTGTGAAAGAAGAGTTCAAGAAGCAGGAGTTTGTAGGGATCCTAATTCTCAGAAGAAACTGTAGTCTGAGTATAAAGCTGTGGCCTTTAATTGCATCTAGGAAAAAGCCACCAAAGTCTTGCCAGGAGAAGAAGGAATGCACTTGGGGGTTCTCCACTGCAGCACCCCATGTGAGCTCTGGTAGATGGTGGTGGTGACCTCCCTTGCTGTCACACCGTCCTGAAGAATCAAACTGGCAAGTCACTCCAATTTTAGCTGTCAGGAAAACAATGCTTATGGTTTTAACTATTTGTAAATTTATTTTTTTAGAAGAGTTCTTCATTTGTGGTCTCTAGAGAATTTGTAATTCTTGGTATGCAAACTTAAAAAATCTGAAGAGAAATTGTAACTGGTATATGACATAGCAGCCCCTTTCTTTACTTTCCCAGCAGTTGGTCGTAGGCTCTGGATGTCTTTCTGAAGGAGGTCAGGGATGGTGGCCAACCTTCATGCCTCTGGCCTGGCATGTTGGCTTTGGTGGTCTGACACCTGTGTTCTTCATTAAATGTGTCTAGTTGAGCTTAATGTCATTCCTGTCAGTGGTCCAGTAAATCCTCCTGTATCAGCAGCCTTCTCCTGTTGTTATGTTCAAGGGAACTTGAAAAATTTGTCTACCAAGGAGCCTAGGAAAAACCTTAATGGAAAGGAAAGGAATCTTTGCCACTGCCAAGCTGAAAAAGGTGCTGCTAGATTTGTCTCCACAGCTGGTTCACAAGGATGGGATAACATCCACTTTTCACTGGCTGTGGTGTTTTGTTCTGTATTCATAAAATTGTCACAGACCCTGAACATATCCAGAGTCTGTCCTGCCCTGATCTGAGGTGATGCTGATACTGAAGGGACCAACAGCTGAAGAAATAATCAAATTTCCTTACTTTCTAAATCCTTCACTCAGTATATTCACTCCCTCACTTAGAGCACATACAAGGTCAGAGTGAGACTGTAGGATAAATAGAGTAGACAGTAAAGATGTAAAACCTGTGACAGCAGAGTAATTGCCACTTCCAAGCCTGGTTCTTGAAAGCTATCTAAAACATGTCATAAATTGAGTTAATGGAGAGAGAAGATGGAGGACACTCAAAGAGAATCCTGGGTTTTTGTTCAGGTAGCAGATGCCATCTTGCCTCAAGGAGACCTCTTCAGTGTTCTTGAAAATATAGGAAAACTTTCTGCCAAGCACTCTGTGCTTTCAACTCCCACTCAGCCTCCTCCAATTTGCCACTCTATCCCCCAGCCTGTTGGATGACATTGCTCTTATTCCATGTCTGTGTGGAGCAAAGACTACCACTATTTGGTGAAGTGGCTTTGCTGTGTGTTATAAGCTGGTGTGTAATGCATTTATTTACACTCAGTAAGCCTAAAGCATGCACATTTATCAGTAAAAACAATGGTAATTGACAAAAACAAGCTATCAGTTATTCACAGAGTACTTCACAAAAGAGCTGTGAAGCAGTGCTGCTCTAGAGCTCGATGCTGTGACAAGGGAGCCATGGTACTCCTGGAAATCTCGTGGCGTGGAATAGTGGTGTGAGACTGCACGACTGGCTTGAAGTGAAGGACATTTTCTTCTCATGATTCAGGAAAGCAGAAGCTGTTGGAAGCCACAAATTAAGTACATCAGTGAAAAATAGTACTGCTGAATGGAAAATTGTGGCTTATAGATGTATCATAAACTGAGACTGATTAGTGAAACCAAGCAGGACAGTCAGAGACAGCCCAACACCTTGTTTGAAAAATGACGGTGTTTGCAGTTTTTGATGCTGCTGGAATTAAATAGGCTCCAAAACAAAGAGGAAAGCAGTATTTGGAATTGTTCCTCTGAAGAAAGAGAATTGTCATTCCATTTAGTTTACTTTTACAGGGTAAGGCTGGAGAGCCTGTCACTTCTAAGATTCCTGCAGAGAGGGAGTGAGTGAGTGTCCAATTGTCTACCTCAACAGTTGTTTTTTGCTGCTATGAAATAACAACAGAATCCAATAGATTTCTGTAATAACTTAGAAGGGTTGGTTTTGCCTGGTTTCTACTGCACACAGCTAATCTCATTACCTGGCTGGAGTACCTCCCATAAAGCAGCCAGGAAAAATCATGGTCTTCTCATTCAAGCACCTGAGTTTTCCTATCCGTGGAATCCCACAGAAGCTGGCTGAAATTACTTGTTAGTACTTGTAAAATACAGGTTTCAAGTTGAAGGCTTAGCAAACCGCAGTGCTGTCTGTGAAGGAAATTACCATTAAACACAAACTGGAGAAAGGGCTTCATTTCTTGACGCCAAATTTCTATCTTAGATGCCAGAAAATAAGTTGGTTTTCCATTTTACAGACACTTCTCTCTTCCAAGCAGTTTGGAATTCATCTGTTGGACATGAATTTGCTAACAGAAGGGAGAAGTTGGTTGGCAAGGCTGAAGGCTGTGTGTGTTAGCTCTCACCTGTGTGTAATCTGTGCCTCTCATGCATGCCCCGAGGTCTCAATCACTTGGTCATCCTCTGCATACTACAATGCTCTTCCACCCCAGAGCATTCCCTGCCCTGTCAAATCAGGTCAGTGAAGGTGAAGAAGAGCATGAGGGCTTGGGAGTAGTCAAAGGATATAAACCAGGAGTAGCTTCCAGTCCTCTGGGCTGGAAAACAAACAGGTTACATCTCTTAGCAGGGCACAGGACAGGACAGCTGTAGTGGCTGTTACTGAGAAGAATCCTCTTTTACACCATCTGCGAGTGAGTCATGCACCACTGCCATGCAGGATCCATTCCAGTGCCTGAACACTTGCTCTCTGGTCCTTCCTGGTCCCTAGCAGGAGCAGTCATGGCAAACAAAGCCTGGATGGTGCTTGTCTTCTACCTTCCTAGCCAAGGCAGTGATCCAGGTTAAATACTCATCAAATAGGGCAGAAAAAGATTCCTGAGCACACAATGCAACGTGGTGCCTGTGCTTATCCTGACATTTTGAGTCTGTCAGAAGTACTGGTTGCTTTTGTACTGGCAGACCCAGGGGACATGTGTCCTGCAGCCAGCGTACCACTACTGTCAACTCCCTAATAAGCCATCTGACTAACCTGACAGAAATACAGTTCTGATTTGGATCAAATGATTTATAGTAACACACAGTTCTAGTGTCAGTTATGAAGCCACAGGAGGTTGACCACACTAGACTTGTTTCTACTTTTTTTTGGTCAACTTTACTAGATTTTACTGTCTATTAAGTTGGAGATCTGTTTCTGCTTTTGCAGCTTTGAGGGCACATTGGAGTGCTTTAACACTGAAGTATCAGCTGTGCTAGCAGAGAAGGCCTCTCCTAGAGGTCTTCTGTTTGCATCTTTAAAATTGTACTTGACAAACTCTTAAAAACTCCTGGCAATTTATGTCATAGAGTTCTACATTGTATGATTCTATGAGTTGGCACAAACTGGAGTGGCAGAACTGTTGGGGGTTTCAGCTTTCAAATGCTTTCAGAATGGGTTTAACTGGAAGTTGAGTATGTGTGAGGACTTATTGGTGGAGGAGGAAAAATGTGCAGTGACAACAGTAGATGGAGCTATTGGAAACTTAAAATGAGTTTGTCCTTGTGGTGCTGCAAAATATCTCTATGCAAAGCTGAAGAACCTTTAGCTGGTATGTTTTATTTCCTACTACTAATGCTGCTACCACACAAATGCTCCAGAACACTTTTAGCACTGTTCTCTGTAGTCAGTATACCAAATAGAGTAGTACCTGCCTGCATTCTACAGTTTAAAGAAAACTGAATTTCTGTAAAAATAAGCATAAACTATGTATAGTTCTAGATATTGATACTATAATTAACTATATATTGATAGTCTGAATCCCGATTTAAACTGTAAGCAAGAATAATTAATTTTAATTATACTTTAAAATCCATTAAATGAGACAAGAGTTTCTTTAAATTGGTACTGTTACTGTAGCCTTGAATATCTTGAGATAAAAACAAAGATAAGGTCTGTGGAGGAAGAAGTCATTTTTATTTGATTGTTAGACTTGAGAAGACTCAGAGAGGCATGCAAACCGTTCTCAGGGTGTGAAACAGAAGCCACAGATTTCAAGCCTTGTGCAGGCTGGAAAGTGCTGCTCTGAGGTTAATTTAATTGATGTGGAGCAGGGCAAGGTGAAAGGTGACTGTACTCCAGGGGGCAGATAGAGAAGTGTAGGCATTCTTAGCTCTGAAAACTTGTAGGAGTGAGCTGTGGGTATATTTAAAATGGGATGCACAGGGAAATGGAGGAACAGAGAAACCAGATGACTTTCAAGGGATTTTCATTATATGCCTTCATAACTCAGCTACAGGAAAATATTGATGTTTATTGCAAAGATAATATTGATAAGAACCATTGCATAGTTCCTGTGGATGTGTTAAGCTCTTCCTTGTGTTTCATCACTTGTGTTGGTGATTTTGTTCTGAGGACTGAATCAAAATACCTGCTGTGCAACTGTATTGGAATGTTTAAACACAATTCTGAAAAGTTAGTCCATTAATAGGAATCAAAATACACTTTCCACAAAAAAATATCAAAGGAGGCACATGAGTGTGCACAGACAGTGGGATCTGGGGTCAAGGGAAAGTTTCAGATAAATGCCTTACCACCTTGTCACACTAGGACACGGAATAAAGAGACGTGGACTCGGAGAGCTTCCAAGCCTTAAAAAAGGTTTATTTAAATTTCTGACTCCTTTATATAGTATTTCAAAAAAGGCCCAGTGGTTGATAGGCAAAGTTAACACCTCTCCAATCATATTGGTCAAGACAGATGTCCATCAAAGAAACTCTTCCTCCAAGAAAGAATGTAAACAAGGTAAAACTACATGTAAACAAATCTGTTATTTACTGAAAAGCACGTGAGAAAAGAATCGTCAAAGGTAAACATCAGAAGGCTGAAAAACCCAGGGTGATATCACCTAGCAGAAGCTGATGGGTTAGTCTGGGTATCTTGCATTACCTTTTCAGCTGGACCTGTGACCCTAAGCCACACAGCAGAGACAGTCTTCACCAATTAAAAATACCACTTAGCATAAGAAAGTGGGGCAAAAGGCTAAGTGAAATGCTTCCTAATTGGTTAGCTTGTTGCACTTAATTTGTAATCACACTCCATAACTAGATATTTTTTTGTATAACTACTGTTGTATTCTTAAATATATAGCATATAACAATGCAGACTAGAATTATATCTTGGACTATTCAACCATAAACATTTTAAAGGTACCTTTAGATGTTTAAGAAAGGAAACAGTTCATGCTAAATTATGGATCCCCCACTGCTGTCAGCCTGGAACGACCTTTCACATTGAGTAATATTGTAAAGTGTGATAAAAGTGGAAACAAAGGAGAGTGTTAATGGCATTCAAGCCAAAATGCAGACCAAACCCTGACACATCATTTTGTGTATTCATTTTGTTTTATTGGCCAAAGGAGCACTTTCCCTTTATTTTAATTTAAAACAGATGTTTTACCCGAGCTAAAAGTTTTTAGTGAGGTTTTTAAGTAACTGCTGATGTAGGAGTTTGATAAATAAAATGAATGATACATCACTTGTAACCCCTGCTTGTCTGGGTTTTTTTTAATGTAGACTTTAATAAATGAGAACAGAGATTTACTTGGCCTGGTATCCACCTTGTAGTTCCAGAAAGAACAATTGACTCCACAAGTCCAGATTTAGAAGATGACAACCTCTTTGAAATTTTAAAGTTGAAAGCATTTACCAGTTATTTAGAAAATACAAAGGAAACAGGCAGCTGAAGGAACTTCCTCAGATTCACTTTTGGGTTCTCAAGATTTTCCTTTCCCTTTTTTTACACTACTGTAAAGCAAAATGACTTTAATCACATAAATCCTAACTTGCAGTGGTATAAGAAAACAAAAAAATAAACCTAAAGAGATTCACATTTGCTTTCTCTGGAATACAGGAAGAGACCTTACAATTCAGCTGGAGTTGATGCTCAAAGGATACGTACAGATTCATATGTTTGCAGTGTATATGAGCATGACAGCATTTATACCTGCTCTGTCAACCCTCCCATGAATAATTCTTGCTATAAGCAATGTCACAGCATATGACCTGTGACAGCTTTTGAAGTAAATGAGAGCAATACTTTCAAGACATGCTTGAACTTCTTCCATGTCACCAGCATTTGGTAAAATCACACGTACCTCTGTCCTTCTGGAAGTCAAGTACAGATTTTGCAAGTAGATAAATATTTCCTGGTTCTTTCAATGCAGGTGCATATTTAGCTATTATTCTGATTCATATTCTTCCTTGTCCCCTTCTTGCAAGAAAGCATATATAAGTAGAAGCTAGCTTCTCATAAAAACTGATGGTTTGAGAAACTCCATGTGTGTTTATTTACAATTATTGTTTAAGTACTGTCATTCCTATTACATACATAACACAAATATCACATTAAAGACATCTCACTATATAATATTGACACACTACAACAGAAATTTTTAGCACTATTTTTCTGCCTATGAAATCTGTAAATCGTGTCCATATGCCTACAAAGCAAGTCATGCTGAACACAGTAATAAAAGGCCTTTCAAACTTCAAAGAGAACATTCCACTGCTCAATAACCTTCCCTCTCTGAGGGTCATTTAGTCATAGGTTAAGAGTTAATGACATCAGTCATAAACCAGACCTGCTATGAATTTTACATGCCTCATTTGATTCTTCTGAATTTTTTTATTAAATATCCTAATTAAAAGTCAATCTGATATATCGATGAGATAACATAAAGCATTTATCTTTTAAAGTTTGTTGAATATTTTTAAATGAAAAATCCAGAATTTCACCAAGAAAAGAGCATGGAATTTTATAGATTCTCTCCAAAATCCAGTTATCTGCACGTGTTTGCATCTTCACCCAGACCCTCCTTTGAGTCCTGGTCTTCTGCGTGGAGGATTTATGGCTATGCCACAGAGTTAGTGACATCCAGATATTCTTGGGTCTGTGGCAGTGAAGACCATCTCACAGCACTGTCATTCACAGCACTGTCATTCACAGCACTGTGCTTAAATGCTTGAGCTTTTCCACATAGTGTTTCAGTGAATGTTACAGATAGGCACTACATGCTCCAGCTTTGGTAATTTTCTAGTGATTGGGAGAGCAGGGTAGCAAAGAGCAGCACCCTACAATAGAGGCTGGCACAGGGCCTTAGGAGCACATGATCTGCTGGAGTAGGAATGTATTGTAAAAGAAATAATCTGTAAGATGCCTGTAGGTTGCACCAGAGCTGACAATCCTGCTTGAAGCATGCAGAAGTACATTCATAGGGCTTCTGGAAACTGGGGCTGAGAACCTCTGAGGAGAATCAAAGTTATAAACTAGATAAAAACCTGTATGTTGGCTGCTTAGGTTATGCTTGCCAGTGAATGCCACCACAAGCAGTTTCCTTTTCCATCTTCACAGTAAGCCTAAGAACTGTTCTTAATCCACAAGTTTTCCTACTCATTGCTCCTGCAAAACAGAAATCCCTCACAGGTAGGAGTATCTGTAGGGGATTAAATTCAGTGAAAATAACACTGAATTCTACATTGACCTCCAGGTGTGGTTTTGATGATCCCACATTCTCTGTTGCTTGAGCATGTTTGTATCTGTCCTGGTTTGGGCTGGGATAGAGTTAATTTTCTTCTGAGTAACTGGTACAGTGCTGTGTCTTGTTTTTAGTATGAGAATAATATTGATAACACACTGATGTTTTGGCTATTGCTAAGCAGTGATTACTCTGAATCAAGGGCTTTTCAATTTCCCATGCTCTGACAGAGAGCAGATGCACAAGAAGCTATGAGGAAGCATAGCCAGGATGGCTGACCTCAATGGGCCAAAGTGATATCCCATTCCATAGAACATCATGCCCAGTGTATAACCTAGTGGAGTTAGGGAAGGGGAGTCCCATCACCACTGGGATGGACTGGGCTTTGGTCAATGAGCAATTGTGTTGTACATCATTTGTGTTTCTTGGCTTTTATTCCTCTTTATCTCCTTTCCATTACAACTACTACTAATAGTATCATTATTATTCTTATTGTTGTTTTAGCCATTATATTTAATTTTGTTTCAATTATCAAATTGTTCTTTCCTCAGCCCATGAGGTTTACTTTTTCTTTCCAAATCTCCCCACTAGGGTGGTGGGAGGACGAGTTGTGGGGTACTTAGTTACCAGCTGGGGTTAAACCACAGCGCTATCAAAAATACTTGCCTAAGTGTTTAACAAAGTGATCCACAAGATTTAAGAGTGAAATGTTGAGGTTAAAGGTTAAATTCACCCAGAGGCTTAGACTGAAAGAAGCCTATGGGTATAGCAAGATCTCATCTCACTCCACCCCACTGATATCTTCAGTCCTGCATTGGACATCCAGGCACAGGTCTCTTTTTCAGTGGAATTGGGAAATGTGAAAAGCTCAGAGCAGGGTTCACAGTGGTGGTCAGTGATGGTACCTTTCCAGCCTAGGTATTCTAATGGCCATTGTAATCTCCTGGAGGTTAGGTGGTTCATGTTCAAATCTCTCTCCATCTCTGTGAGAAAAGCTTTGGAACATGTTTTTCAGGCCCTCAGTGACTGCTTTATCTAAGAGGCTTCTGGGGTTGGAGCAGACTTACTTGTCTCTCTGGCAAGAGTGTTCAGTTTTGAAAAATGAAGTTAATATATTCACTGGTGAGTACAGAAAACCAAGGAAGTCTCCATAGCTCAACACTGACAAGGCACAGATGTAATTAATACAGCATTCCAGTTGCTAAACTCCAGGATAAGCTAGGAAATCTGAAAGCTTGATTTCTTTCCACAGAATTTATCTTTACAAATACTTCTGTGTGGTTTTGCATAAAGGTGTACTTTTACTCCATATACCTCTGCTAAGTGTCAGGTTTGCCCCTGCAGCTCCTTGGCTTTCTGAGCAGTGTGCTACAGCTGTAGCTTATTGGCAACCCAGCCATTTGGTCAGGGTGCCCCCAGATGAGGGAGGATAAATGATGGGGAAGTTCACTACTTTTATGGACCCCTGTGCAGCTCAGGGACCTCACCACCACAGAGGTGTTTGAATGTACAGCCTCTTGGAGGAGCAGGAGAGATGTAGGTGTGTGCTCGGGCTGCCAGGCTGCTTCACCTCGTATTGCGCTGGGATCACCTTCCCCTTCCTGTCCGTGCAGAGTTCCTGCTGGTGGCACGTGTCCCTCCCTCTGGAGGAACACCCACAAGCAGGAGCCCAGTGCACCCAGGAGGTAACCCTGCTGCAGGGCCTCCACCCAGGATGCTCACAGGTCAGACTGTGCTGCTCGGTCAGAGGAGCCCAGGCCAGCTCACAGAACAGGCAGCACAAACAACCTGCAGGTATGTTTGCACAGACCTTGGTCCCAGCTGGCTTAGGAAACACTCACTGCACGCAGGATCAAATCCTAATTGCCCTTCTGAGGCTAAAGGCATGTTAAATTTTTTGGTGCTTTGTCCAGCCATTCAACCAAACTTACAGGATTTGGCTCTGATTTTATTATAAAGCAATCTACTTATTCTGTATGAATGAAAAAAAAAAATCTTAGTTGCACACCAGAAATCCATTTCCTGTTCCCTGTGTTTTGTCAAACATTCCATCTGTGTAGCATTTTTTTCATATACTCTATTCCCTTTGTTCACAGTGCAGTGTAGAATTGGAGAATTCAGCAACTGGGAAAAAATCATACAGATGTCAAGAATATCACTTCCAGTTCAGGATTATTGCTCATAGTATTTTCTCTGGACTAGCTCACACCAGATTTCAGTGGCTTAGAAAATAATAGTGCCCTTTTACCTGATCTGGTTAAAGCACTGTTACTCAGGCCTCACACTGGGGAGAGCAATTTCAGTGCAAAGGAGGTATTTTCATTGCGTGGTAGGCTAAAAGGAAAGCTGTCTTCTAGTGAACAGTGCTTTTCCAAAAAACCACTGAAGAGTTAGTACTAGTGTGCTGTTATCCCCTTAGGAAGATTAACACACTACCCCAGGAACAAATAAATCACACGTGTTGTCAGGCAGACATGGGAAAAAATGCTTCTTTTTTACTGAAACTATTGGGTCAAGTGACCTTGTTTTGACCTGGGTTTGAGCAGAAGCCAGTCCCTGTGGAACAAATGTAAGAAAACTGTATTTTAAATGGCTTTGGAGTTTTTCTTATTTTCTTTTTGTTGGATAGAGCTTTAAAATAACAGAGAAAAATGAAATCCACTCGAATAACTGATGTATTTATTTTCTTATATACATTTAAATATGGCACATCTGACAGTAGTTGAACAATAAACACAAAATGATAATCAAAGCTGGACAGTAGATCAAATAACTCAGTGCTGAACCTATTAGAAGCCAAATCCTGTACACTGAATTTCTGAAGAAAGTTTTACCCAGGAGCTGCATTAGCTAAGGATTCAGAGGCTAAGATTATCAAGTCTCAATTTCTGAATGACTGGCTGGAGACTGTGACTATTTCCAATACACAGCTTCATCTTCCATAACGTAACATTGAACTGGTACTTTCCAATCTTTCTTCCATGCAGCCAGAAATTCATCAGCTGTTGTTACCTCTTAGAGAACAATTATCAATGTCCCAGAGGATTCACTTGCAGTTAGTGATTAATAAATAAATGCAGACTGGATTAATTCTTCTGCTATTAATGTGGAAGATGTTCATGTTTACTACTGTTTGAAAGTCAGTGACAGCTACTTTGCGAAGCAGTGGATTTTCAAAGAATAGGGGAAGCTCAGTCAAGGAGTTTCTCTGCTTTGGGACCCATGAGAACCTCTCTTCTCCTTTGGACAACGACAATGCCTGGAACACACTGGTTTGGCAGTTGGGCATGTTCTGGGTTGGGATGGACATCTGTCTTCACAACTATTTGAAAAAGGAGAGACAATGCAAAAGAGAAAAGGATTTTAATATGAAAATTCTTCACTGTCATATTCCTCAAATTTTTCATCATCAAATATTGCAATGCTCCCTACACACTGTTTGGGAAAGCGTTGACATCCTATAACACAGGGAGACAAGAATTTGCTGCCTCACAATTTTTGTCTACAGCAACATGTCTTGCCCATTTGTCCAGATTCACAACTTAAGCAATGCTTTCCTTTCCTGAAACCAGTGAAGTCCCAAGGGTCAGCACTGGATAGTGCTGAAAAGTAGCTAATCTCACTGCATGATTCAGCTTTGCTCCTCCAGAAATACTGCACATGGAAGTCTGGCATTAAGGTCCTGTGTCCAGATTATATGAATTTCTAGGAGGCAAATTCATGTAAAAAAAATGATTACACTGCTCCCCTCCCACCTGTCTGAAACATATGAATAACCAATCCTTTCATGCTCATTTTTGGCTCTGCTGATTGTTTTAGCTATTTTTATACTTGCCAACTATTTTGTGCTTGTCTTTGTTTTCAAAGCTGAACCTGAAGATGCAAACCTTAATTCTTCCACAGTATCTTCCCTGTGAATGAACCTATGAAGCCACTGAGAGTGGACCGTGTGGGTGACCACTCAGTGACCTACAGCTCTGCCAAGGTACCCAGGAAACTGGATGCTGAATATCCTTATATAAACTTTGTGCCTAAGCTACTGCATGCTCCTGGGTGTTCTACATGGGACCAAAGCTTTCTGAAAAATTAAAAAAAAAAAACAAACAAAAAACAAACAACTAATTGGTTAGAACAGGTGTTTTAAGAGGGCATTTTCTATCTGATTTGACACAGAAACCTCAAAACTAATAATACAAACAGATTAGGAAAATTCATGGAATATAGTAGCCCCAGAACAATTTTGCTGCTTCTCAGCGGCGTCAGAGCTGGTTGAGTAGATTTATATGTGTACAAAATTGCATTAGGTTTAGAAAATTACTTGCTCTGAGGACAAACTGGATAAGGAATGTGCTGTGTGCTCTGTGTGCAAATTTAGGGAGCCTTTGTCCCTAACCATCCTTGAGATTGCCTTCAGCTGGCACAGAGAACAGCTGTCACAGGATGGGTTCTGCCTACCTACAAGACTTGGTATCTCATTGCAAAAACTAATATCAGTTGTAGTACAGTTTTAATCATCATTCCCTAAAGATTAGCAAAAAAAAAAAAAGGTAGTAAGTATTGACAGTTGAATAGTGGCATTGTCCAGATTTCTTAAAAATACAAATAAACCGTAGATTCCTTTTATACGGTAAGTATTGTAAATATAATCTCCACTATTTATTATTATTATTACCATCATCATCATCATCATCATCATCATCATCATCATCATCATCATCATCATCATCTCCCTAACTTCAGCAAGGTATTTTATCCCAAGTGGACCTCCCAGCCAATTAAGCACTTGCACCTCTAATTCAGCTCTTGCAGTATAGTCGCTGAATGACAAAGATCACTTACCTGCAGGTTTCAGCATGAAATATCTTGTGTTTTAGAGCACAGCTCTCCTGGCTCTCCCTACACAAATAGCAGCTGCAGTTCTCTTTACTTTGAAAGAAATCTGTGGGACACTTATGTCTACAGATGCATTCACAATTTTCTTCATCAAATTCCATATGTTGTCCACACATAGCCAGCTCAGCAAGAGGAGGGAGTCCTGCAATAGCACATAGATCTTTTAGCAGTAAGCTTTACATGACTAAATCCTGCTTTTGAAGAGACTCTTTATGTTCTCTATTCATTAGGACTCACATATATACTTTCTGATAGATCCTAGACTTCACAATTCCTGTTGCAACTTCCCATGCAGAAAAGGACTCAAGAGGATTGAGCTGATTATTTCACTTTACTCTAATACTGCTATTTCTTGTGGGTTGAACTTAGCACAAAAAAAAATTTGGGGGATGTATCCTACAAGAGCCTAGTGTTATGTTTTGGAATGCACATTTACTGGCTAGCAAGTTTTAAAAAGATAATCTCAAAAAGGATTTAGTCTATACCCATGACAAAAAGGCACATCTATGCAAACGACCACACCCACCACATGTGTACTTCCCTACACAGTCACTGCAGAAATTCTTAAGGAGTAATGCTATGTCTGCTAGGGGGCAAGCTAGCCTAGCACTTCAACAAGGAGCACATTCATATTTGTCAAAGATGAAAGAAAATACTTCATTTCAGAAAAAAAGCCAAAACAGCCAAGGGAACTCACTGTCTAATATCTTCCCTGAAAATGCACATCTGGAGCACAATATGAAGCTAATCCTAGCAAAAAGGGAACACATTTTGTGAAAGCTTTATTAAAATGCAAGCAGCACATCCCCGGTGAAAGGTCATGACATATAAGGTGTCGTTGGGAAGGTAATTTCCTGTAGCTTTACAATTAGCTCTCTGATATAACCTATGGAATGTGAAATGTAACCTGCACCTCTGCCATCTGATCCCTGATCTCAGTGGCCAGAAAAGGCTTGCACAATACTTGAAAGAAATTTTCATTATTATTTACTCAATGCTGAAAAACCGGTCTCTTGACAGAATAAAACCTAAGGCCTATGGAAGGGGGGGAGAGAGTCTGCCCAAAATTCTTGGAAGACAAACCCTTTCCTTGGAGTGATAAGGCCTGGCATGTGTGAAGTGGTGTAGAGTGTTTCAATCTCACTTTGTTTCAACCTCAAAGACAGATTGTAAGTTATTTTGTCCCAACCACTTGCCAAACACAATTTACTTCAGAGAATATTTTTTCTGAGGAGGTATTGAGTCTGTGTCAACAAAGGCCATAATTCAACAAGCCACAGATTTTAATGCTCCAAGCTGACTTTATAAAAGACTCTGAGTTAAGAGGACTCTGGCTATTCTCAGTCTGAAATACAGAGTACTAATCCATTCTGGACTGAGAAGTCTAACTTGTGTTTGACTGCCTAACCTGACAGTAAGAGAATTTTATCCAGAGTGAGAAAAGTTCCAACAGAAACCATTATGCAAATTATTTCTTGCTTATTAGCACTAGGAGACTGTAATCAGTAGACCAGTTTATGAGGTTATTTAGCTTTATTTTAGTTTGCTAGCCTAGGAATTGCCAGATTGATTTATTGTTGCCTTGAATGGTTTATTCTTCCTCTTGCTGAAAGTAGCTTAAAGTACAAAGGCAAGGTTTCCTTCTGTTTCCTCTAGTGCTATGATTGTGTTATTCTGACCAATACAATTTCCTAAGAAAAACAATTTTAAAAGCCTTACACAGGACTTGGAGAAAATTTAATTTATCTTAATATTTATTGCTAGTAAGTATGTTTAGACTTACATGGTTACCACCCAGAATATTTCCTGCAGCTTTCTTTGACAAATTAAAATTTTTCAGGAGAAGCAGAGGAAGAAAGGCAGTTCCTATTCTTCTACAAATTTTATCCTCTTCGATTTCCTTCCACAGATTGGAAGAAGTATAGATACATACTCCTTGAGATTATCATTTAAAGTACTCAAATATTTTGAAAGATTTTATATACATTTTTTGCACTGACTACAGCTAACATGCAGGACTGGTTTTGTCTATCTTATTCCTTATTAATTCTTTCCTTAAGAACTAAAAATAAAATTAAAAAAAAATAGTACCTGTCCCATGCAATGTACTCTAGGGCATTTTTTTTCTACAGTTAAGAAGTTTCCCTGATGTCCATCATACAATTTAAGGCACATGTGAAATAAAAATTTATACAGTGTGCCTACTTCACAAAATCTTGTAAATACTTTCCTATGTCCTACTCAGGTTGTTAATACAGAGAGAGTAAAACATCCAAGCAAAAAAACATGAGATAGGGGAAGCACATGTGTGTGCTTTTTCAGATGAGTCTCCACTCCATAATCCAAGTAGGATCATAGTGTGGAGACTCACCTGAAAAATATGATATCTAGGGATGTGGAATAAAAACTTTAACTCAGTGAAAAAAAAAGTAAGAAGACTAGAATGAGAGACAAAGAGCTTGGAGATAGTATGCAAAGGTGTCTCTGTCGTTTCATCTTTACCTTCTCGTCTGTTGGAATGCTGTGTGTCTATAACACATTCACATTTGTCACTATCCCAGATCCATCCATTATGGCAAAATTTGTTGGTAAAGGGGCATCTAGAAGAAAAAGAAATTGAGACAGGAATTTAAAAAATAATTAGGGGCATCAGAGTAACCATTTGGCAAAATGAGCTGCTGGTGTGCTGGGTCTGCCACATGTACCACATGAGGACCTGGTACCTGTGTGCATTACTGCTGCAAACAGAAAGAATGGGATCTGGGTGGTTCTGCTGATAGGGCAGAACTCTCTGGCTCCCAGCCACACAGGAAGCAGGTTCAGCACCTATTTCAGATTACAGCCTGAGGAAAAAGCTACAGTTTTACAGCTCCACTTTTCCATAAAACATCTTTACTCCAGGCAGGATTGTCTTTGTCCTGTAGTATTCATGTTGTGTAACTTTACTCAATTATGCCTTGCTGCCAGAAGGTTCAGTTCCAGTTTTTACTTTGCCCATGCTCATGGATGCACAGGGATGGATGCTCATGGATGCTTATGGATGCACTCTTTCAGTGTCGGAGAGACCGATTGACTTTCAGGCCCTTTGCTCTGGGAGAGGAACTCACAAACAGAAAAAAGACTGAGGTTCTTCTGTGTTTTTCAAGAAAGAGGATTCTGAGTGGCCAGCAGGCTGAGGGAGGGCTGGAGTGGCTTTGCTGGAAGGACACCTCTCCCCACCCCAATGTCCAGATGAAGGGCAGTGATGGGGACAAGCCAAATGCAGGGTTTGACACAGACTTTTGAGCTGACTTCCAGTGAGTCACTCCAGCTATTTGAGTTTCTAGAGTCTTGTTTAGTTTATGTAGCTTTTCTTACCAGGAGTACTAGTATTTTTATACTGTATTTTGGAGTGAGATGTGAGGTCACTTTTCTCTCATCCATGAGCCCGGCAGATGCAAACCAAGACTGGATCAAAAAGTGAAAAGCCAAGATTCACATCGATTCTGACCCAATGTGCCATAAAGTGTGACAGAGGGCTTTAGCTTGAGCACAGAACTCAGTGTCCCCTGGCTAAATAATGCACGAGCAGAGTTGCTGTGTCGGGCTGAAAACATCTCTGCACACACTCTCAAATAGCTCCAGTGGAGCATAGTGTTGATATGAGCACTTTGAGTCCCTGCTCAAGAACCTAAATATCTTAGTGACTCCAGATGCTGCTGAGCTGGCCTACAGTTTGTTGGATTCTGATGACCGTTCACTTAAAATTCACATGGTTTGGGTGAACTTTCTAAGCCTGAGTGGTAACCAAGTTATTCCGAAAAACTGTTGGGATAACAGAAAGAGAATGGACCATTACAACATGCAAATTGGGACAAAACAATTTCAACATGTGCAGAAGTTTGCAAATGAGAGAACTTACCCATCATCTTCTGGGTACTGGACAGATCTTCGTATGATGGTGTACTGGTGGTGCTGGGTGTTTGATGTACACTTACAGGCCGTGTGATTGGCAATTTTGATGGGCACAGGCTCGGGAACACTTGTCAAGGGAACTGAGATCTCAAAGAGCTAGATGGGACAAATAACATTTATTTTTCAGTTTCCATTCTACAGTTAGTAATTAACTATTAATAGTTATTAATTAAATAGTAAATAATAATTACAATTTTAAATTAAAATCTCATCTTCTTTTCCACCATTTTTACCACCCTTGCTCTTATCTAGAGATAGTTACCATAAATATAAATGAGCAGAAGTGCACTGAGGGTTTTGAAGAGAAAGCAATGTCCACCAAGGTGGGAACTTGCCACAATGGTCATCCTATTGCTGTATTATAGCTATTAAACACCCAAGACTACTCAAAATTATTTGCAAGCAAACACAAACACCTCTTTTGGATGCTAGGGCCAAATGGGAAAGAGGTAGGTGTTGAACTTTGTTTTTGGTTGTACATCAGTTGAGTCTCTACCACTTACAGAGACAGCTACTCAACTGTCCTTGGGTATAATCACAGTATGCATCTTTAGGGACCTAACTTAACCCCCACAGCCTCCTCAGAGAGGGAAGAAACAGGACTAAAGAGAGGAAAGTTCATTCTGCTTCAGCTGGGTTTCTGCAGGGAATCATCCTGGTAATGTCTCTCTGTTGAGTATAGCAGGAGCTTAAGGAACAAAGCAGCCTGCTTTCAGTGCATGCAAATTGTTGAGTGATCCTTGAGTAGGCCTGTGGAGGCTCAGGTTCCTGGGGCAGCTATGTGTAGGAGCTGTTGAAGTGATCCACACTCCCCCTTCTCCTCAAACCAGCTTCCTTCCCATGGAAACCGAAGCATTGAGCACGTCTTGGTGTGCCAGCATGTCTTGGCTTAAAGCTGCATCCACCTGCAGGGACTGAGTATTCCTAAGCAGACATCATTCAGGTGGCATCAGTATCCTCCAGTTGATATATTATACCAAGGGAAAAAATCCTCTCACTAATATGGGAATATGGGAATAATTCGATTAGATGAATAAATCTGGACTGATGGTGGTGTATCCAAAAATGGAACTTAGCTGGGGACTTTTGAGGGAACGCTTATTTTGAAGGATGCTAAAGGAATGTTACACTCTGCAAAATTGCAGTTTTTCAACAAACTTATGAACTGCTGCTCAAAAAACACATAAATAAATAAATACTTCTTAGCCTGACCTAGCTCCTTGAGCTGATCAGATGTCTTTTGTGTGTGGCCAACAGCTCATAACAGCTTTCTCCTTTTGGTGTGGAATGAAAGCAATTAATGAGCATTGACGCAAGAAGGACAGGCCCTGATTTATTTTACTCCAGCTATATTCCAGTACAACCAGACGCAGTGGAATTACATTCCAACAAACACAAAATAAATACAGAAGTGAATTGGACCTGTTCCCCATAAGGGCTTCAATTTTCTTTGTGAAACAGCTGCCCTTGATCTTTATTACGATTTAAAGAAAAGCCTTTTTCAGAAGCAGAATTTCATTTATTACGCCAAGTGAAATAGGAATGCACACGGTGAAGGTTCATCAAAGAGGACCAGTCTCCTGTGCTTCATCTGTGGGTATGAATCATAGAATCATAGAAAGGCTTGGTAGGAAGCGACCTTAAAGATCAGTTCCACCCCCTTACCCCCTCCCGTGGGCAGGGGTGCCACCCTCTAGACCAGATTGCTGACGAACAATGGATGGTTTCATCCACAGAGTGGATTGAAAGTACAAAACTTGGAGCTCTGCTCAGTCACTCACTGGAGCAAGATATCTCTGTACATAGCCTCTAATGGGAATCTACAGAAAGAAACTGTCTGGCTGCTCTATGTTCAGTTTTTGGGACTGGTCATTAAAACTTGGGTATCGCCGGTTGTGCCTGTTTAGTAAGTGACTACTGGTTTAAGCCTTTCTTTCCCTAAGAGCTATGGGATTTGGGACATTCAGATCCTGAGGCATGCTAATTAAGAGCATCTGGTCACTCCTGACGAATATGTCTCCTTTTTTGGCTTGCAAAATTGCACATCCAAAATTATTAGCCAGCCTTCTTGGTAAAGATGATAATGTTGAAGTGCAGTGGCCCAACACACCAACATTTCCTGGGGTTCAGCCTTGGATACAGAGGATTCCTAGGAGACAATGCTCTCAAGGGGTCCCCAGCCCAAGTAACAATATATTAAAGAAAGTTCAAATTTCTGATCATCATGAGCCTGCAGTCACTTTCTCAGGGCCTGATTTTCCATCTCTACACATATATAAACAATTTTTAATAATGCAACATGAATGTAAAATGCTATTGCACACTCCTGCATTCACTCCACATGGATAAAGAATTAATTCTTCTGTTTGTTATGATAGTGCAGACAGATCTTTCATAACAGGATCTCAGAAACCAAACATCCTCCTTCCCCTGCCTTTTTGGTGAGCCAGGGTAAAAAGAAAACAGATGAAGAGCCTCATTTACCGTTTTCGACACGTAAGTTGTGCTTGTGTTCATGCAGCTGAGACTCTCCTCATTGCAGCAGCCTCCACATCTGAACACGTTCACACAGGGAGGCTTGAAAAATTTGTTGGTTGTTGTACCCAGCTCTTTGGCAACTTCCACGCAGGTTTCCCTTGGCACACACTGAGTCTTTTGCCATTCTTCATCTATGACTGGAGAAAACACCATTTTTATGAACAATCATGGCGAAGTTAAACCTCTTGATTAGTGAAGCAGAAGCATTATATAAATAAAAATGAAGTACTGGCAGGCCATTTGCACTTACTTGGATCAATTTGCACTTATTTGGATCAGTCTAAGGACTAGAGGGAGTCTGAGAACAAAATTATCCCAGTAACTTACACCAGCTGCACTGTCAGAGAGGTTGTATTAATCTGCCTTTAGCTTTCAATTCAAATTACTAAAATCTGTTAATTCCAGCAGATCAGGTAGAGCTGTGTTGATTTCCCTTAGCTGAGAGTCCCCAGCTCCACAGTGTCTATCTGACAAAGCTGCCCCATACCCTGTCCCCCTTTGCTCCAGGGTAGCTTTCCTTATTGCCATTTTATCCTCTCTGTGAGGGTACCCCACCACGGACTCAGCAGAGCCTGGGCCTTAGTGCAAAAGCACATTAATGATTACCAGATTCTGGTCAGAGGGTATGAGTACTCCTGGTGGGTGTCAGCCAGAGAGCACCGTTTCCAAAATGCCCAGTGAAATCCAAGACAAACAGTCTCACACCTCAGTACCAGCAGGGGGTTCAAGGCTGAATAACAGGAATGTGAATTCGAGCCTGAGTCGTCTATTCAAAACACTGTGGCATCTTTCAAATTCTGAATTGCTGTAGACTAGTAGACTGGGCTTGACTGATTTGTCAAATTCTGACTGTGAGAAGCAATAACTCATTAACAGCCTGAACCAGAGAAAACAGTGACATTTGCATAATATACATAATACAGTCCTGAGTTTTGTCAAGAGGTGTCTCTCCTTTTTTTGCCTTTTGTTTACTTGATTCAAGTTATGGAATTGCTCATGAGTCATCAATGCTTATGCTTTAACTTCTTCTTAAAATGATGAAAAACATTTTTCCTCTTTACCCCCTACATCAGGCTTGTGAAAGATGAAAATCAACTTTTATATTATTAAAAAATGTTCTCTCTTCTAGTGCAGCCCACCTCCCTGCTGTTGTAAAAGCCTACATTTACAGTGAAGTTCTGAGAAAGAAGAAATTCTGAAATACTTTTAACCTACATACTATACCTTGCCTTCAGATGAAGATCTATTTTTCTCATTCCTGACTTTCCTTTTGTTATTTTTAACTTTTTCTTCAACTAACTTTGTATATTTAAATAATTTTGTTTATTCGTGCAAAGTCCTTTGACAGGGTCGATATGCTCCATTTTTCAGTCATGCAAAGAGTACAGGAAATAAGAGTTTGATGTCTGAATTTTGAAGAAGAAGCATAAATTAACAGAAGAATAATCACTAAAATTAATATAATTTTCTAGAGTAATGTTAATTCTATCAAAACAGCAATCTAATCCTAACATTAAAATAGAAAATGAAGTGTTTGCCAAATTCATTAAGGTATGTGCATGTAATCTCTTCAGATGTCACTTCAATGAGCATAAGCAGCAATGACCTTTCCAGCTACACACATCCTCAGTTTTTTAACCACTTCTTTAGCAGAAGGGCTGTGACAGGAACTGGCTGCCAAGCAAGTGGATGTCACATCTTGCTCAGAACCCCCACGGGCAACTTGGTCATTTCTGTGACCAGGCACAGAGCAGTTTCTGAGAAATTTGTCTGTGATACAGTCTCCAGCTTGAAAGTGCTGCAGTCCTTAGTGACTGAGCAGCTCAGGGAGACCGTGGTTAGATAAGTGACACAAACTCTCAGTGAATTCATTGTTAAAGCTTTAGAAATGAGGAACAAAGTCCTGAATTTTCCCTGATGGAGTTTGGAGTGCTGTGGAAGATAGTTTAGTGAAACAATGGTAAGTCTTGACCCAGCCTTCTCATCAAAATATTTTATTAAAACAAAACAGATGCCCTTGGCTGAAAGGTCACTGTTTAATGACTCGAAAGGGTGTGGGAAAGAAATACATGTTTAAGGACTTGTGTTTTTTAAAAAAGAGCTTAATACCTTGAACATATTAATATATTAGAACAAAAGTACTTTCTGTCCTGGGATAATTCCACTTTGAATGGAAGAACGGAGAAGATGATCCAATGGGCTTTTTTCAACTTGAATTTCAGCAACTTGACTTTTAATGAGAGAGCTGACATCTCTGTGTCTAAAGTAAGACTTTCAGAGGGAAAATAGGAAGCAACCTAATAGCTGTTCCAAGCAGAAGAGTGCATCTCTGTGACCATAGTAAAAAAGAACCACAGAACAGTTTAGTTTGGAAGGGACCTTAAAGATCATCTAATTCCAACCCCACTGGTGTGAGTGGGAACACTTTCCTCTAGACCAGGATGCTTGGTATTCAATCCAGCCAGCCCTTAAACACTTCCAGGGATGGGTCATCCACAGCTGCTCTGGACAACCTGTTCCAGTTTCTTCCTAATATCTAATCTAAACTTACTCTTTTAGCTTCACTGCATGCCCTTGGGAAAAGTCCCTCTCCAGCTCTCTTGCAGCTCCCTTGTAGGAAGGCTGCAATTAGATCTCCATGGAGCCTTCTCCAGGCTGAACAGCCCCAATTCTCTTAGCGTGACTTCATAGGAGAGGTGCTCCAAGCCAGTGATCATCTCAAACTAGTCATAGCACACTAAATGGCATTGTGACCTTATTATCTGAACATTATTTACATTATAAATATTGAGTTACATTATTCTGCCATTGAAAAATGCCCATTTCAATGTTCCCTGCCTCAGTAACATTTAATACTATCCCCTGTTGTCATGCTGTTTTGCCAAAAGGAATGTTTTAGTTTTGCAGAAATGGTGGTGTTCACTAAATGAGCAGCAGTAAGAAGAGGATTACAGCACTTGACTCTGGGTACTCCTAATAACCCTATTTTTAATGTTTCTGAGCAGATTATAAGGGTATGTAAATAAAATGTTTATCACTATTAAAAGTTGTCTTAATTGTTCTTCATGTATTTGTTGTAATTTTTTCTGTACAAAATTTCTGTGAAAAGTGTAAAGCCATGCATGTGATATAAAAACCCCCTTCAGACAGGCACTTGTATACACATTTCTGTGTTGTGGCTCAGAGGAGCAATTTAAGGCCTTTGCTCAGACATAATTTAGCTGAGTAATGGTGTGTGAATGTGGCTGGGGCTGTTGTAAAAGCGGTATTGGAGCAGGATCAGCAATATCTGATTTCCCAAAAAGAAAGTGATATGATAATATCATGTCAGGATAAAGACAACAAAGAGATTATCTCAGCCTGTCCTTCATTAGGCTACAGGTGAGCTTTGCTGTAGGATGTCCATTTGCTGGACCAAAATATAGTAACTGATCCTTTGTTTTACATCCATGAATACATAATTCCTCTTGAGCATCCCAGCTACAAGGAACAATATTCATACTTGCTCCAGATGGAGGGAGTAGGTTGTGATTCTCCACTTTTAGTTGCTGGTTGGTTGCCTCAAGGTCTACTTTTCTCTGGAGAAACTTCCTCAAAGAGATCGAGGTTAGGACAATACCTTCTTTCTCTCAATTCCCACACAGACAAAGCTGGTGGTGCACCGCTTTGTATCAGAGCACACCTAATAAAAAAGGGATTTCTATGCCTGTAGTAAAGTTTATTCATTTCTGCCTGCAAGCAAGTTCTGAGATGTAGCTAAATGTTGCTGTCCAGGCCCTCAGCCAGTCATTCTGACCTGGTTTTTGTACATTGACTTCTCTTTCTTTTGTGCACTGATGAATCCCTGAACAGTACATCTCCCCTTTGGAGAGTATGCAGAGATAATAAGCCCGATTTGGCCACATAACAGGGAGGTGCACTCGGGCTGTTGTCTGACACTTTTTCATACAAAGTCATTTTCCAGTAATGCCCTGTTGTTTCTAGAATGGGTATATTCTAGGAAACCCAGTTTACTGCACAAGAATCAGGGAGGGGTCTTGAAGCTGATATCAGCCTTGGCCACAAACCTGCACCTACCTTTCAGTGTGTCGATATCGTAGAAAGCAGCAGCAAATCTGGTAGAGCGATGTGAGGCAGAGCGGGAGTCTAAGTTGGCCAGGCTCTTGAGTTTTAGCCTGCATTTCCACAGCTTCCAGTCCTCTGAGTGAGTGATGTGAAGCAGCTCTTCCAGGCTGGATGCTCTCCTAATCTGCTGTTCTGACCGCTCCAATGCTGACAGAGATGTCCTCTGGAAGGAAAGGGGGAAGTCAGAAAGCCAGTACTTTACAGCCTGTCCCCCGTGCAGCACACGGAGCACTTGTACCAAAAGGCAGCACATTACTGAAGACATCTGAGTGTACCTGGGAAAGCAGTGGTGCACAGAGATGTCCCAGGCTTTGAGAGTGCCCAGCACCAGACTTACCTGCAGGATTTGTGCCCACGTAGATTGGGAAGGGGAGATACCCACTTCTTCAGCCTCTTGATCACAGCCCTCAGAACTATTTGACAAATGCAGACTTTGCTGTGTCCCTGGCCTCCAGGGAACCTGGTAGACACTGATCACGTCACTGCTGTGCCTGAGCTGGCCAGTGGTGCCAGACTGAGTCCCAGGTCACCCTACAGGTAAACCTGAATCAGTTCAGCTGGTGAGCCCAGCTCATGTGCCTCTGCAACAAGCCGCCTCGGGTGCCAAAACTCTGGTTACAGCCAAGAGACACCACTGCAGGGTCAGCTGATACAGCTGGATGCTGCACGAAGTATGAGGGCCCATCCACATGGCAGGCAAGCACATCATTCAACATGCTGCACAGTGCAGGATGCATCTGCCATCTCCCATTGTGACTACACCTGGGTCATGCCCATGTCCAGCCTCAGAGCTGCAGCTGTGCAGCAGCGTTAGCACATTGCATTTTCCTCCTGTGTGATGTTCATGACCACTCTGCTTCCATTGGAGAAAACTCCCTACAAAGACCTGTACCATCAGTTTGAAGTTAATATTCACTTTAAAAATAGCTGTTTAACACTTAATATTGCACAGCATCCTGTAACAATACTGCTTTCTTTGGCTGCTGCTTTCTGACATCTGTGTTTGTCAGTGCCTTTATCAAGGCATTGAGTATTTATTTCCACTGACTCACCAGATCTGCTGAAAACATTGTCTCCAGCACAAGTAAGAGGTTATCTTTGTAAATGTCTGTGTTACATTGGGCTGGTGCTCTTGCAGCTGTACTCTCTGGTGATACAGTGAACTGTATTTTTTGACTTGCAAACAAAGGGCTGCAGTGCCAGCTGTCATAAGTAAAATTCCAGCCCTTTAAAGCAAAGCTGTAGTACAAGAGACTGTTGATGAGATGTTTAGCAGACAGCAGTCTGAACCAGTAGCAAGTGAGTGCTCTGTAGAGGGCTGGGGAAGGGGTGAGGGAAAGGGCCACCTATAACAGATTTTTAGATGAGATCTGAAACCCAAGAAATGAGTGCATCTGTTATTTGTTATAAAGACATCTGTGGCATTTATTTTGCAACAATACAGATGTTAGCCTGTGCACATGGGCCAAGTTAATTTTGGGGTAATTACCTTCCACCGACCTAAAATTCCTTAAGTAGTTAACTCAGAAAAAGTTGTTTGCTCTCTTTTTATGCCCATACAGAACATCATATTGTGCTCTAACAAGTTGCCATATTTCATTATAGAGATGGCTGCTTCATAGGTGAATGATTTCTCATGCATTTCATACGTGGTAAAAACTGGAAACCCCAACTCAATACTTATGAACAAATAGCTCACAAGGAATGTGAATACTTAGCACCAATAACTGAATTTCTAGACAGTTTTGCGAACAAGATACCCAGAATTTTGCTGATCCAGGAAAGCTGAAATTCAGCTTGAGGTCAATGCGTCAAGACTTATTTGTTCTAAGAACCACAGCTTATGTTCACTCCCATTCACAAACATCACAATTCAAATTCACATCCTTGATCTTGCAAAACATGAGTGTAGGAACAGCATTTGCATGGTAATGGGACCAAAGATATCAAAACTGAACTCAAGCATTAACTTTTTTCCTCTCTCTTTGCTGTGCAAAATTTGTTCTAGCTGAATCAGCATCCAAGACTTCTAAATTAGACTGAATTTACAGAGAACCTGTAAAAATGAGATGATAGCATTCTGGAACTTAGAAGATATATCCCTGCACTTGTAAGAGTCAGCAGTTTGGGATGAAGTAGTCAGCTTCTCAGTTTCTCTTACTCCTATATCAAGAGGTTTTATTAGTCATAGAATCATAGAATTGTTAACGTTGGAAAAAATCTTTAAGATCATCAAGTCCAACCATCAATCCAACACCACCACTGTGTTCACCACTTAACCAAGCCCTGATTATTATATGAGCAAAATAGGGCTTAAACCTAAGATGAAAGACTACAGAAAAAGTAGCAATGCCTCCTCATGGTAAGCAAAGATCACTGATTGTATCTAAAGCAAGAATTTTTACTGTTTTAAGGACTTTAATTTTTAAAGGTGTACAAATTCCATAATGTGGACACAATACACTGAAATTAACAAACTTTGTGCTGTCACAAGTACTATTGTGTAGAAGGGTCATTAGTAGAGGTTATTTCTATACCAAAAATGCATCTTCAATAGCATTTGAATGTTGGCAATTAAAAAAAACACCTCTGATATTGATGCATAATAGTGGTACTAACAAAACCTGCCTATGTATTCAGGTTTTTTCTTCTCTTGCTGCTCCTCATATGTCAGAAATTGGAGGGTATGGCCAAAGGAAACTGAAGAAGCAGTGCTCATTGCAGAATTGTCATCAGAAATGTATTCTAATTAACCTAACCATGATCATCCAACACTCACACAGAGTTAGCACTCCTCTGTCAGATCTAACTCTGCTCAACATTGCCTAAGCTATTCAACCCTGAAGTGAATCTGTTGCCCTTTCTCTCATGTTTCCTATCACCTATCCCAGTGGTGGGACTGCCTGTTGCCTACCATGATAACACAAGAATAATTGTATTTCTGCTTCTTCTATTTGACTTCTTGCTAGAGGGAACAGATTTCACAGCTGACTTTTTAGCTTCTTCACAGGATTCCCTATCAGACAGAATTTCCTGGTGCCCTTTCCCATAACAACAGCACTGAGATAAAGTATGGTTTTTACCTCTGAGCACTGCTTGCACTGGGCCAGAGAGTGAGCTGAAGGCATTGCTGGCACTTAAGGGAGGTCTAAATCTCAAGTAGTTATAGGATTTTATAGTGAGGACATCCATTTTGTTTGTGAGCTGGTTGCCCTGAGCTCCTTCTGTAGCAAAGACAGAGAAATATAGACACTTTTAGAGCATGATTCATTTGAAATCACACTGAAAGTCTTTATGCTGGATGACCAGCAAGGCCAGGCTCACCAGATCACAAGAGATATAAGTATGGTAGATCTTTGGTCAAACATATCTCAACACAGCTCTCTGGGGTATAAAACATGTGAAGAGAAGCACAGAATTTTGTTCCAATCTTGCTAAGTGTCAAAACAGGAACAGTGAAACGCCCCTTATGTGTTTCTTTTGATTTGTTTCTGACTACTACAATGCTCTTATCTAAAATGTTGTTCTAAATGCTTGCTAGAGCACACCAGGCAGTTAAGCAACCAGAAGGAGAACCTCATCGTAATACACTTTGACCACAGAGGTGGTTGCCCACAACAGAAAAGCATTCAAAAGTAAAAGCTTAAAAAATGGAAAGTGTAGAAGGTGCATCAGCTCCATCAGCAGGAAAAAGCCCTACAGCCTGAACTGCTGCTGCTGGCCACCCTCTTCCTACTGCACAGCTGCACCAAACAGAGCATTGTCATGAAATCTTTCCAAAGCATTTGTTTCTGGTCATACTATTTTGAAAAGGACAGCACCAAATAAAAACACAGAACCTCTTATGATTTCAGACAATAGCATGGATGAAGTGCCACAGGCCACCAAGCAGGTCCAGAGACTTCTTTCATATACTGATGTTTAAATTCAAGCTCTGGTTAGATATAGACATACTCTGGCTGACTGAAAAGACGTACTTAGAAGAGTGCAACTTTGGACAGAAATGTGAATAAATCTTTCAAAATGTGAAACTGGAGGAGGGTGTTAGATTCAACAGAGTCCCAAACTTACCTATCATCTGATTTAGGACTTTATGCCCTCTCACCTTGATAGCAAGTGGAAAGCAGTTAAAAGTAGCATTTGAACAGGAGGGGAGCTCTTCACTCAGCCACAGAGTAGAGGAAAGATACATAGATGTCAGACTGACATTTCACTGACATTTCTGGGAGATCCAGCTCCTCACAAAAAGCAAAAGAGGAACAGGACCATCGACTGTCTGCTTCCACTGACTATAGCCATCTGCACATGCTGTTTCCCACTTTTCAGATATCCCTACCTCCCTTTTCCAGTCTTTCTCTGAAAACTCCATTCCTTCCTTCCAGGTTCCCCTCCCATTCTCCACTCTGCTCTCAACATCTTGAACTCCTTGGATCCCACTGTGCTTTTATGTTGTTTATTTTCACTTCTTTCCCCATATTCTGCTAGGTGGGAGTCTAGTGAAACCTATCTCAGGCTGAGCTGCTCAGCCTCCTGGTCCAGAGGAACATAAATTTTTTTTCCTTTCCATGCCCTCATCCAACTTTGCTTTACATTGACACAGATTTTAGTAGTCAGCTGAGGTGAGCCCTCATCACTGTGGAAATTGTTGGTTGTAATTGTTGCAACCAAAACACGGAGCAGAACTTCTTCACTGCACTTGGCATGGTACACATAAGGAGCAAAATCATCAACTCTGGCCCCAGAAAGCTTAAAATATGCATTAAGACTTGAGACAAAAACAAATTAGACAAGCAGTCATTGGGAAAGGACTATGGCAATGTCATTTCCATGCTCCCAAAACGGAAAAATTACCTGTGGAGCCATAGCACTGCAAAGCTCCAAATGTCCTAAACTTTCAGTACCCATCAATGTACACCCCACAGTACACCAAAGAGATAGTGGTATTCCCTGTGAGAAATGTTTGAGTAGAATTTATCAATAACAAATATCAAAGCAGCAGGTTTAAGTAGTTTATTCTTATCTCCTCAGCTTGCTGCTACTCTTAATGGCATTTTTCTAAGTACCTTATCTAAAAATGGATCCCATACCCTGAGATAAAAACCAGATTCATAATTAACAGAATTTGGATGTTTTTCAAAACACTGACCTCTCATATGTTCCAAAATTATTCTTCAATTCAAAGAGGAATATTTGTTTTCCTCTATTTTGGCTATGAACCATCGTTAGGAAATAACGCGAGTTAGCATTGTGATTTTTGGATAATTACAACCTTTGTCCTTCCAAGAGAAACCATAATGGGCTATCTATCTTCTTCCTAGTAATCTTAGATGCCAGAAAAACCCTTAAAGTAGTCAGCATTGGAAAGGAACAAGAGAAAAAGCAGTGATACATTCAGTGGCCTTTCCCGCCTTGGACACTGACTAAAATCAGACACTGAGTTCATTTCCCCACTGATTTATGCTAGTGAAATGTTTGGCTTATGCATCATGTCATACAGATGCACAATCCCACAGACAGCCTGCACTGTTCAAACTGGGCTCTTTCTTGAGTATTGGTATTGACCATACCCTATCAGGGGCTGCAGCTCTGCAGTTTGTGCCTTTTCTCCATCCTTGAAAAGCTCCTAGATTTCCTGCTTAGGGAAAATAAATCAAAATTATGTCTAAGAAAGCAGAACCCACCTTTGCAGAAGTCCTTTTTATTTTTCTTGGCATGTGCTGCTCTTTTCAACAGCATTAATGCTGTGTTTCAAGACCTGGAGGTATTTTGAACAACAGAGGAAAGATATGGAGTGCAACAGTAAAAAATAAGGCCTGCTAAGGTCCTAAATTTATTTGAGGACCTATAGCATAAAACCATATGAGGTTGTATGTAAGAAAACAGCTGCATGAATGATCTGCGTTGACGCAGATGAACAATATTTTGTGTACATGAGAAGGTAAAAATAAAAATTGATTTAAATCTATATTTTGGTCAATCTACCTGCATTTCACTCTGTACTGAAGCATGCTCACAGACCCAGGAAATACATCCTGAAAGCTTTACACATATGACTACTTTCCTTAAGCCCCAACCTCACAGTCTTTCTCTACAGTAGGACATAAACCTCTGCTTAAAGCTAAACACGTGTAAGAATTCTTCTGATAAGGAATGTTTTTTTGAGTTAGGGTCATGGAAACTATCATGGCAAGTGCTGCATAAATACCAATGGAAATTTTCAACATGACCACTGTGTCTGGGGCCAGGACAAATGATTAAGGAACCTCTCGATAACCTTGCACTGTTCTATGATCCATCCTCTCAGCAGCTAAGTAATAGAAAGAAGGTAACAGATTTATCTTGCCAGTGAAAGCAGAATGTAGCTGCATAGCACAGTGATGATTCTCTTAATGCCATTGTATCACAAACTTGGCCAAACAGGCTTAAGATAAGGTCAGACTAAAGCTTTCAAAATTAACCCATCTGTGGGGTGGAAGTTTGGCTCAAAACAGGGGCTCCTGAACACAAGGAGTACTGGCAGCATGGGAGGGCATTGTGACCTTTGTGTCAGCGCTGTGTGCTTTATGCAGCTGTAGAAACTGCATTCAGTTCAAGAGAAGTTATGTAGAAGACAAAGACCTGATGCAACCAGAAGGTGAACTCCCCCTGTTCCAGTGCTGCCTGAAGGCTAATCTCAGAACTAGATTAAAGCCAGTTTAAATACTAGGTAGATGATTCATCACCACAAGAAAATACCAAGGAATTTTGCTTCTAGGTATGCTACACATGAAAACAACCTCCTTTTCTCTTCCATGATGCATTCCCCAAGGTGATTTTACCACCGTGTATAAACTGATGATTGTTGCAGGCTCATCTTGTGGAGATAGAGCGCCTATAACTCCCTGCCACCCCACAATTATCAAAAAAAAAAATCTGATTTTATGATTCTATTCACCTGAATGAATAAAAACTATTTATCTGAGACTCCTCTTATAAATAATGGAGAAAAATAGGCCCACTAGGTGAGTATTCATCCCATTCTAAGGCCTGTTGAATTAACTGTGTCTCCAGAATGCCTCTTCCTCTCCACTGATTCTGAAGGATGAATTGGCAGATCACCAGCTTAGCTGTAGTGAGGGGACGTAAATCCCACTCAGCTGAGAGTAGTCAAATGAGATTAAATAACCTCCCCTAAACTAAAGCACAAGCAATTTACGAGGTACACAAATATAACCACCTGGGAAGTGCAACTGCACCAGGTCAGAAGGACCTGGGACTGGCAGAAGGCCAGCAGTGGCAGAGGAAAGCACTCCATTCCCTGCCTCAAAGCCATGGTGTAGTTTCCCAGCTGTGCTGTGGCTCACAGAACACAGACTGTGAGATGATGTGGCCAAGGAAGTGCAAGGGAGTTCCCGTGGAAGCTTGGTTCTCTCTTGGCAGGAAAATGAAGCAGCTCCTGCCATTTTGACTCCAACACAAAGAACTACATTTTTCCTGGTAAGAATAACAAGCTTGTGTGGAGTTTTTGCAGTAAGAAGTCTTTTGAGAGTTTTCATCGTTATTAGTAGTATTTTTAGTGTTATTGCGTCTCCTATCAGTTTGGAGTCAGGTAAAAACATGGAATGAAGAGATGATACCCAGCCTGGTGTCTACAGCCAAAGCAAAAGCAATGAGAAAAGATAGGAAGGCATTCATCCAAAGGGAGTACTAAGGAAACACAGAAGATATTGCTCAGAGTGATCTGACATGGTTTTTAGGTAGCAGGGGCTCAATCATTGCCAAATTTTATCATAACAAATATTGTCTAAAATACAGGATCTTGTATCCTTGGGGTGTTGCATAACAGCTAATAAAACAGTGAGAGAATCTTCTGCAGCTTGAAAACATGAGGCTTGGAGGAGTGACTTACTGCCCTATCAACAAGCAACTGCATCACCCCATAAATATCTATCATGAGACATCTAATGCTGCCACATGTCTGACACATATTAGCATGCAGTAATTTTATCATCACACTGTATTTCGTTTCTGAGGAGAGAAAGAGCATTTACTTTTCAACAGCTCCAGTAAAATCCTATTTCTGATTCTCTGTCAGCTATGAACTTCTGATATATGAAGTTACATCCCTGACTATATTCTCTCTGGACGCATTATTGTACATTATTTGTGCACAAATAAGCTATTTTTAATTATAGTGAACATGATCACAGAGAGACAAAGCAATTAGATATTTTGACTTCCTACAAAAATTGTTCTCTGAAACATGATGGGCTTGTCATGGGATTTTTAAGTGGCTACTACAGTCTTTGCATTCTCAGAAGCATGGATGAAATTTCAGGAGCGTGCAATACTTCACCTTCAAAATGTTGTAAACAAATACTCGAATCTCTTCTAAAACTGTTTCATCTCTCTCAGTCCAATGCCTTGTCCAGACTGAACATCCATTTGATCATCACTGTTACAGCATTAATAACCTGAAGGGGCATTCTGCTTATAGGAGGGACATTCTGCTTATAATTAGGCCCTGTGAGAAAAATTTCCAGCTATCGCTTTTTAAGAAGGTGTTTTCAACAGATAACACTCTCACAGATAATACACAGATAATACAGATAATAACAGATGATACTCTCTCCAGTGAGAGCTGTATTGAAAGCATACAGCTATATTGTCCAAGTATATAGCAAAAATATGCAAAGGGACAGAACTTCTTCCCTGAAAAAGCTCAAGGACTGAAGAACAGGCACAGGAAAATTTTGCTTCCCTCACCCACAATCTGTGCAAAACCTCTCTGCAGTCTGCCTGGAGAGTTAGAAATTGTTGGCCTTAGCTGTGCATCCTCTCAGGAAAGGGTGACTGTGTGATCACAGCACTCCATCCTGAAGTCCTGTGTGCCACGGCTGCTCGAAGAGAAACTGCACAGAGCCCTGGCCTGTAAGAAGAGCAGTGTGGAGCTGCCAGAGCACAGAAAGAAGGACTGACAGATATGTTACTTGTGGGCTTGGGAGGAACAACAAATGGTCACACTAACAGTCTGGCCAGGTGTTGTATGGGGTGGCAGAGTGCTGGCAGGGAGACATTGACCTCAGACTGTCACATTTCTCACAGACACATTTGTGATGCTTGAGGGCCTCTTTTGCTAAAACCTTGGCAGTACATCATCTGACTGAGACACAAAACCAGAGAAGGAGGAAGATCTAGACTGCTCCACCTCATGTTCAGTGTGGTAAAAAGCTTCCTCCAGACAATCCTTCTTTAGAATCTGTCTTCTTGGTCTCAAGTTTAATTTACACTGAAGAAGGAGATCTAATTACCCATTTTCTAAACTTGGTGGTCAAGGTGGTGACAAAACAGCTTCTACTTTAGTTAAAGATGATATGTTTTCACAAGTAAATCACATTAACTTCTCTGGGGCTTCAAGAGAACAGATGTTTTATATTTTGAATGGCCTTTTGACCTAGAAGAAATCTTTTGTGGTGCTACAGCAAACAAATCAGACTTCTTGCACTTTAGTAGCATGCTTACATTATAAAAATCCTTGGAGATGAGACATTTTGGTTGCTGTAGTCTCTCTTGAATAAACCAAAATATTGAAAGCAAATAACTGAAAACATCAGATTTGGACATGGTTTTGTGAAAGTATGAATCTCAGAATATTTCATATAATTTTTCACGTCCAAAGCAGAGACTGATAATATTTTACCAAAATACCTCACCAAACTATGTACTTTTAGCCAGTGAGGTCTTTACACCAAAATGAGGCACTTTTTTTCAGCCAGCAAACATTTTGTGTATCAGCTCCGACTGTCAATAAACAGCTTCTCCTTCCTACAGCCAGGTCTTTTGGCTCTCAGGGAAACATCCTCCAGCTGTGACTTTGAAGGTACCAACATCCACTGTGCATCAGTTGGGTAGCAGTAATGGAAAAGCTGGAGTGGTAGATGAGAGAAAAGAGTTGGTCTGCTGAGGTATGGATTTTCTTCCTGCTCAAGCCAAGTCAGCTACATTGAGAGTTCACTTTTAGGTCCCTCCTACAGTGATCACACAAAGTACATTCATTTGCTAAGTGATTAAACACAGGTGATTTGTCATAAATGTCCACTGTGGTAACTCACTGATGTATCCTAAACTCTACTGACAACTTTGGGAGTCTTACAGTACATTTTCTGAGCTTCTGCTTGTATGCTTGTTCTTACGGTCTTGCATTGCTGCCATGTGTTGAGGCAGAAGTGTTGCTCAATACAGAGCTCAGCTAGAACATTCTCACTTCACTGTACCCCAGGTTAGGTGCTGGCCCAACACTATAACAGGGTGCACACATCAAAAAGAGTATATTAAATGTGTTTACAAAGAGCATGTGCAGGCTGTAGTCACTGTCTCTTGATATTTGTCCAGTCTTTGGAAGTCACTGGGGTTTGGAGACTGAGTTTGGAACGGCCCAGTGAGAGAGACCTGCATGAAATCAGATGACTATGTATTCTTTTAATATTTGAAAATATTTTTTAATGTGATGAAGGGTCCTTCAGTTAGTGCCTTCATTGGTTTTTGGGTTTTCCCCAAGACATTTTAACAAATGTTTTGGAAGTCTGACTAGCCAATTGGACAGCTGGGTTTCAAAATGTCACTCACAAAGCAAAGCCATTGCCAACACTGAATGAACTTATGTTACCCCAATCACATGCACACGTTTTCCTGGAATTGTAGTTTTTCTTGAGTAATATTTCCCTAGCAATTCAGAAAAGTATCCTAACATGGTTTCTGAGTCACACTGCTAACTAAAGTGAAAAGTTTTGCCTGTCTTTTTGGCACATTCTCTGTGTGCAAAGTGACATACAATATAGCAACATGATGCAACTTTTTTTGCAATTCAACGTGACTCAAGTAGAATTCCCTCCCCAGCTGCACTCGAACAGTGACCACACTGCAGTCGGTGACCATGAATTGTCCAACCCAACACAGCCTGCTTCCCACGAAAGCATGGCTCAGGCAAACCCATCCTGACATCCCGAGAGGGAGGAAGGCGGTCACCCCTTTCCGAACCCAATCCTGTTGGATTGCCAAATCCCACGAGTCCAGCTCCGCGTTGTTTGTGCTCACTACGACTTTTTGGAAGCAGAAGGACCCTAGATGGCGTCCTACCACCAGCTGAGTGGTCGCACACATTAAATCACATTCGGGTGAAAAAATATAAAAAAATACGCAGCTGTCCTTCACAAAGGAAGGAAGCTGAATTTTTCTTAATGCAAGAAAGTTAGTGCAAGATAACCTGTGCAATTGTTCTGCTGTTCATTGGTACAGAAGCCCATTTTTCACCCTTTTGCCAGGACGTTAGAAAAAGTTCTGCCTGGTTTTCCCATGGGCAAAGGAGGTTTGTGCAGCTGTAGTGGGGGCACTCAGCATTTTGTTTCCATTCCTCAAATCCCAGCAGATGTACAACAATTTGCAAAGCATGCTAGGGAGGTAGGAAGCAGGTGGAGAAGTAGATAAGGGAATGGCACATAGTGAGATGAATAAGAAATTTCTCAGGAAGAAGTGTTTCTGTAGGAAAGATACCATATCAGATTTACTCCCCTGCAGCAGCACAGCTCAGGTCATTCTTCCCCCTCAGCAATATGGTCTCACAGCCAAGTCCAAGAAAGGGCAAAGGCCAGATTTGCATCTGGACTTACCTACCCTCAGAGAAAGGCCTAAAAGAATCACAAATCCCACCTGGTGATAACTATAAAAAGTATTATACAAGTTTTGGTTTTTGTTTTTGTTTTTCGTGGGAATAAGAATAAATGAGTTATCACCTACAACAATTGCACCTTATTTATTTTTCCCAAATGTCAGTATGGTGTCCACAGGAGATAAGACACAAGTAAACCTTGTCTGGAATAGTGGCAGTGTTGATCAGAACAAAAACTGCAGACACCATGGCAGAGGTCTCACAAGCCAGAATTTGCACCATTTTTTTTTCCTGTTTTCAGGCAGACCTTTTCTCTGCTTGCCTCCTGTGGATTCCTACATTGATACTACCACACCACTGGTTATAAACAACACGAATGCCTGTGGGGAGAAAGCACCAGTAAGCTGCAGAAAACAGAATCAAGCAACACTTGCTGAGCCTGAGGTGATGGCTTGTTTTAGTTGCTTTCAGACCACTAATTAACAAAAAGATGGCCCACTGCCCTCTGAACCTGCCTTCTTGCCTCCCCTTGGTTTCACAGACTTTCAGATGTGAGCTACACCTGATGGCAAAGTTTAATTAGTGCTTAATTTCAAACAGCTGATAATTGGATTTCTCAAATGCTGCATCTGGTTAATCTACACAGCCTGGTGTACTTTTCCAAGCTCTGCTCTATCCTCAGATATTAAAATCCTAGCTGAGATGGACTGGATTGGGTCAGCAGCTGGGAGGGATTTTTTGTTATTTCTCATGAGCGAGAACTGCTCTTGATAAAGTAGCAGCGTGTTAGTAGTTGCCTTTCCAAACTGATAAGAGCCAAGGACGGATGCTGTGTGGCATGATAACAATACAGGATTGTTCTGTTTGCCTTCAGTGTACCTTGTCAAGACAGTAGCAGAGAAGTCAGAAGGGATTGGCTTCCCTCACAACTTCCCTGACAGCTTCTCACTTCTGAAGGAAAAACACAAATAATCATTTCTGCAGGAATGCTGTGAGCATATTTTCACACATTTTTGGCTCATCGTGCCTATCTGAGATGATAATCACAGAGAATAGAAAGCAGCAGACAGAACTGGGAGAATGAAATACTTCTGAAAACCACAATCTCATAATATTTGTGTAGAAGTGTCTCCTAACTTTGAAAAGAAGCTGGATTTGAGAATGAAAAGCCTAGTTTAAACAGAAATTGTTCCCAATGACATTTCAAGTTGCTTTTTCTAGCAGTTGAGCACTTTGCTGGAATTTCAGGAGTTGCCTTTCAGGGAGATCCCATGACATGGAAGATTTGTCAGAATCTAACTTTTCTAGAAACTGAGCAACATTTGCAAGCACATTTTAGAAAGCTGCGTAGATCTATCTGAAAAACAGTGTCAGTTATAATTACAGAGACAAAAGCTTACAGCCAGCTCTGCTGCTCAGGTTTCTTCACAGAGCTCTGTTTCAGTTGTACAGACAGACAGACTGCAGCTGGCTCTCGGAAAGGAGGATGTAAAGAGCTTCCTGATTTCTTCCGCCCATGGTGTGGTGGCTCTCCAGTATTTCCATGCCTTCCCAAGGGCAAGGCATTCTCCACTTAGGTGGTCCAGGGCCTCAGGAGCCTGGGGAAGTGCTGCTGCCCTCTCACCAGCAGACAGGGACTATGTACCAGCTGTGTTTGGAAAGTGGCTTCCCACTCTGTGCAGCTCACAGTGACAGTAGGAGATTAAGAAGATCTGTTTGAGCAAGAACGACCACTCGAGGCTTTAACAATGTTTAGTGCAGAAGTAAAAAAGATTTAGCTGTGGAAAAGGAGTGCATGTAACAGAAAGCAGCCGTGTTTACCTTTCACTAAGCCCACCTAAGCCCTCGCTCCTTTGATCAGAAAGCAGCTTTGTAGTTCAGGGACACTGCTCAGGCCTAGCCACTCTGGGTTTCCTTCTAACAAAACCAAAGGAGAGTTCAACATGGGGAGAACACCTCTGCAAAAGGAAAAGGCTCTGAGTCTGTTTAACTTGGAAGTGACCACTTGGTCCTTTCTCTTGCCTGTCCCCCAACGCTTTATTAATAATGTGAAGCAGCAAAACTGAGGAGGAAAGCAATGAGATTTTCATTCTCCAAGATCAAAACTCGCAGCCTCATTAGAGAGGCAGTTTTAGTGTTGGAAGGCAGAAGCAGCTCTGATGGATCGTTGGCTTTTCTTGGCAAAAACTTTGCCTCAGCTCTGATGACTATAGGACACAGCTCTTCACATCTAATTTTAAAATTCTGGAAAAAGTAGTTTATGTCTGTTACTGCTCTAGGAGAGGAAAACTTTGAGGGGGAGAGACAGAGAGAGTGAAATTTGTCTGAAAGGTTCCAAAATGTAAGAGACTGTTGGGACAAGAACTTCAATAAGGAATTTTTAAAGCATTTCCTGATGAAAAAAAACCTTAAAAAAATAATTCTCGGTCTTCAGAAAACCCACATGGAAATCTGATTCTTCCATGAGGACTTCATATGTTATGTTGGCATCCTGAACTAAGCCACTGGAGGGCAAGGGCCAGCCTTGACATCAGTTCAGCTCTGGAGCCAAGCCCTGTTGGACACCTGTGTGGCTGTGCTGCCCCTGTCTGAGGCTGCCCACTGCAGGAATTCAATGTTCAGGCTGAAACTTTCCATACCAGATGTCTGCCTCAACATTATTTTAATTTTTTTTTTTTTTTTTTTGCTTTCTCTGTCAAAATGGTTTGACCGCAGTGGAGGATGAAGCTCCTCCTTTATCCATGCAAAAAAAATTCTGTTTCCCTACTGTGAATCACAGATGAGAATTTTTGATACCTGAGGAACCTTTTTTTTGGCTCAGATGTGTCTACTGCTCTCTTTGAAAAGAATCCACCCAGACGTGAAAGAGTAGAGCAGCAGCATAGCCCTCCCAGGGCTTTGCAGCAGATAGGTCCTGTGCTGGTTCCAGTCCATTCAGGAGCAGAGCAGGACATGGGTGCAGGCCACCCACGGGTGCAGGTCCAGCCTGTGGGGCTGAGAGCACGGGACCTTTCACCCTTCTTCCCCCTCAGGCCACAGGGGTCTGGCATCCAGGGACAGGAAGCTGCTGGATTTGCCTGTGGGAGGGGAAGGAGATGAATACTCATGGCGGAGAGCAAGACCTGGCCAAGGAGGCTGAGATCATCTTTGGAGATCAGAACGAGATATGGGTCAGGAAAAGGAAAGCTGGGGCAGTTAAAACCACAGGGGCAAAGGAGGAAGCTATGGATGGAGAAGGGAATGGAGGAATCATGATATGACTGGAAAACATAAGTGTCCATTAGAGCTGCCTCTGAGGAACTTGGACAAAACTCCTGAGGGTCTGCCAGAGAAGGAGGATGTCCCCATCCAGGAGGAAGCAAGTGGGAAGGAGGGTGACACTTGGATAGCACAAACAAGAGAACAATTAGAAAATGAATCCCTGAGTCCTGGAGGTGAAGCAACACTGGTCAAGTGCTGGGAGTAGAACAAGTTGGGAATGGAGAGAGGAAGGAAGAGCTCTGACAGGCAAGGAATCCATGTACATGGTGGGAAAAGGGATTCATGTGCTCAGAAGAGGATGGAGTTTTGGAAGGGTTAGGAACAGCCAACTGCCACAGAGATGCTGGATCATGGCAGCTTGTACATAAGCTTTTTAACATTCATATCTTTAATCAGGGTATTTGAAGGGGGAAAAGAGAGTATTTAAACCCTTAGCCCCCTGAAACTCTATTGCATGATACCACACTGATGCCACCTGATGGTTTAAAGCATAAAGAATTTTAAAATTTCAGGTGCCCTGGGCAGACCTCACCCAACTTGGATTCATATAACAGGGGGCAGAGTAGGTTGCTGGTGCTTAACCTTCCTAGGTCTCATTAGCTGTGTATTACCTGCATCCTGACCTTGTGGGTTTTATCCAGGCAATACTGCTGTTGATCTTAAAGAATTTTTTAAAAATAAGGTAGGGTAGGTGAATGCAATACATCATTTTGGTGTACTGCAAATTCAATTTGAGGTGCAAATGGTAAAGAATAGTCATAACCCTGTGTGCCATCCAACACTGTAAGATGAAGGACGTTTTGTGGTGTATTTCCACATATGTACACACACAGAAGCCCACAGGTCTTACAGGAGAAAACCCAGAAAGCTGACACTCTATGTAAAACATTAAAAGACAAACAAATGGTTTAGCCAAAACCATCTGTCTATACCAAAAGAGCCAGAAGAAGCAGAAAGCCAGTCTTTTCCTTTTGGCAATCAGCAGCCAATGCAAGTGAAATACAGCATTTGAGTGTGATACCTTCTGAGCGTGACCTACAAGATTCCTTTAGGATAGTCTTGGAAACTCTCAGTGAGTTGTTTCAAGAACAGTAGCCTGTGGCTAAGCTGGCTGCTTGACAGTGGTAACCAAATTTCAGAGAAAATAATCACAATTGTACCTATGTTGAATGGACAGTCCTATCACAGTGAATGAAGTGCAAGCCAGTATAAGCTAGCAAGAAGAGCTCTTGCATTTACTCTAGGCAAAGTGGATATAGATTCAAAGTTTATAATTAAAGGGCTTCCTAGTGGTTTTATGATTGTGCTGAATAAACTTGAGTCCCATATGCAGCTAGAATTATCACGCCTGCCAATTATAAAATTCTGTTCCTATCCTGTATTAGAAAGCACATTCTGATTTGAAGACAGTGATTCCTACAAGCACAAAACCGGTGATTTATCATGCAGTGCACAAGTTGATGTATTAAACAAGGCTTATTACTCTGGTCCTAATGCCTTCAAAGACTTGATTGCTGAGGTTGTAAATTAAAAGCTTGTGAACAGTCAGCAGGCATCAGTCATCCTGAGGCACACACTACTCACCACTGCTGACTTATTGGGTTGGCAACAGCAGTCTGCAATTAGGCACACAACTTAGCATTTCTTTTCTAAAGCACAGGTCAGCATGCAGCAGGCTCACAGACTAGTGTGTGGTCATCGCTTGCAAGCAGGAGGTTTTCTGAAGTGAAAACAAAAATATTGGCTCATTTTGCTCTGCTAGTGAAAAATAAATAATTTGTTCTGGACCACACACTGAATTAATCATTTTTGGACAGACTGCATGTGTAGAAACTTGTTCCAGTTTGTGTTCTGATTTTTCTAAATGATTGCCCTGGATGTTCTCACATTGTCTCAAAGTCAGATCTGAATACTCCTACCCTCATGGTGAGGCTTCAGCTTAAATTTTGAATATAGTAAATTCCATATACTATATTCAGAAGAAAAGTTAATTTCCAGGCAATGTGCTCTACTATTACTAGTTGCTGTTTATTTTAAAATAATTTATAACTTTTTCTAATGAAGGAAAAGAAAAATGTTTCTCTGATATCTGGCAAACAAGAGAACAACTGATGAACACGTGCTTTTACAGGGAAAATTTCAATGCCAGCATACTAATTCCTGCAATTATAAATACCTGAAATAAAAAAAGTGTATTTTCCAAATATTCTAAATATTCTGACTCATGCTTCTTTTTCAGATTTTTCTTTTATTTTTGATGACTGAAACTAAAATTTTAACTCAAGAACAAAGTATTCAACAAGTACTTAACTAGTAAAAAAGTAATAAAATATTAAACAGAGAATATGAATTTAAATTCCTTGTAACTTCATTTTCCTCTATGGCTGCTAAACCTCTCTGCAACTAAACCATCACCAAAGAAAAAACAACAACCCATTACCAAAACAGCAAGAAATCCACTACCTTGCACAACAAATGTAGCTAATTCTGGAAATTTGTATTATTAAAAATCACAGTTCATAAAGTTCACTTACCTTCACAGATCCATTCTCATAGTCAGATCCTTGCAGCAGATGTAGAAAAGAAACTATGAAAATATTCACAGTTGCCCACGATTTGTACATCCTGCTGTTTAAAATCCACAGGTTACTACGCAGTCGTTGCCGTACAGCTGGAAGAGTCTGTTTCAAAAGGCATTTCTCTACCACCAACACAGAAAAGCTTCCAGAATTTCTCTCATAAACTCACAAAGGATTCCAACATCTGAGAGTAAATATCTGTCTCTTTGCTGCTCAAAACAACCGTAAGTTCCTCTAGAGAATGTGACTTCTTAGAGCAGATCTTAGATACGCTTGAAATAAAATCATGGTACGGTTTTAAACAGATATATATCTGTGTGTATACACATGCACACTCACAAGCGATCAGGTATGGGTTCCAGTTAATGAAGTTAATGTATCTTCCATCAAGACACAAAGAGACGTACAAAATCCATCTGTGGTGCAGAAAATGTAAGAAATCCGCTCGATTCTGTGCTCCGTGTTACAGCAGGCTTTTAAGAAGGCAGTGTAATGGCCAGTGTTTTGAGCTGAGAGCTGTAATCCAACTCTGTACGAAAATTTTTTTCACAACCTTCATGGAAGCTTGCAGAAGCATGTGTCTTAAATCTGATACAGACTTTGGCAGTAACACAGGCAAATTTTGGCTCAAATCCCATTTTCTTCCTACCAATAGCGTAGCACTTTTTAAACTAACTGATGCAATCTAGACTCCCATTATTTTAAAGAAGATTACCTGAAACATGAAACCATGAAACTTCAGCACACGTTCTTACACCACACACATATTTTATGTCACTTTTCAAAAAAAAAAAAAAAAAAAGAGGGCGGGAAAAGAGAAATATTGACTTTCTTTCATGTGTTCTATCTTCATAAGGGTTTCTGAATAAATTTTAAAAAGCAAGAACATTTTTTGACAACAAATAAGATTTTGATTTTTTAAAAGAAAACTCATTAAGCTACAGATGTAAAAGAACAAAATCTCTTTTTATTGCAACAAAACACAGACAGCATTTCTGCTCCAAGATAAGTATGTATTTTCTCTGTGTATTTCTGCAGTTTCAAACAGAGATTTAAAAACAAAAAAAGATTAATTATTTAAATTTATAGCAGGGACAAAGACTCCAATAATTACATGTGTTAAATTTACATTGCTGTATCATATATATTGTGTTCAGGAGAATAGTTCCACTCTTAAAGGTTTTAGTGTTTGCAGAATCAGACTCCACAGCTGTTAACATAAAACAGTCAAGCACATATTACTTCAAAGTCCTGGTTTCCTACCTCTGATGTCCAAACAAGTGCTGTTTTAAATACAAGTTACACTTCTCTACCTGCTATTAGGTTGAATAATTTCTTCTTCAGTATTTACCACAAATGAACCTTAGCAAGAAAATTATTTTAATCCAGTTGTTGTCTGTTAACTGTCATTAGGTTTTTAAAAAATATGTAACTCTATTATTTTTTTAGCTTTGTCTTTTCCCATTTGTTTTGTGAAAGCAATCTATTTCTCTGTTTTTGCTTCCTCCCCCACCCACCCCACATTGGTTAGTACAAGGACAGCAGGAATTTCACTTCTTTGAAATGAGAGTGAAAAAGCAGCTTTGTCAGTGTACCTGCTGCTCCCCCTCATACCTCCCCTGCACCCAGCTGCCAGAGATATTCACACAGTTTTGCACGCCCCACGCTACGAGGGTCATCCTGTGTCTGTCCTGGAGGTTATAATTCAAATTCTTTAAACTATTTCAATCATCATTTTAAATTATTGTGTTATCTAACACTTATGTACAGTCACCTTGACCTCATTTAATGTCTCTGGCTTGCTTCTGATGCTAATATCCGTTTCCTTGCAGGAGCTGAAAGCCTGCTAAAAGAAATGGATATGCCTCAGCCTCGGATGCCCAGCTTCCGAGTAAGGGATCAAACCAAAAATAACCTCTGTGGGCTCAGGACTACATGAAAATAACTTTCTATCGACCTGTAGTTCACTGGAGGGAGTGTCTGGCCGTACTCACCTCTCATTTATGGGATTATTTGGAGCACAGACACGGAACCACAGGAGCATCAAGAAGCACTATGTGCCTTCACGCCTTAACGCCTGGTGAGTGGGATCCTTACACAGCCTGTCTCCAGCACAGGTCAGGGCTGAGCTGCTCTGTTCCCCTGTAGGGCTGGTGCCAAATGCCCACAAACTGCCCTTAAGGGACTCTAAGCAGTCTAGCATTAGAGAATTAAGGCTGTTTGGTTTAGAAATGTTGGAAGGAAATACCTCGGTACTGTTTTCTCTGTGTTGTAGTTCATCGCTAAGACTTACCAAATTCAGCTCTGAATTACAAATACATTTGGAAAGATCAGGCTTGAATCTTTCTCAAAGCAAACCATGCATCAGAAAAGGTCACCCACCTCTGGCTTCAGGGGGCTTTCTGGCAGGAAGACTGAACTGACCCTCAGGCAGTGAATCAAACTCGTTCATACAAGAGCAGGTTAGATGCTGCAGGCAGAATACAAAAAGTACCTAGTCTCTCCCTTAGGACTCAGACACAAACCAGCCAATAAAGAAAAAAACCCTCCTGTTAACAGCAGTGGATTCTAAAGCTGGCTCAAAGCCGTTAGTGAAAGCAAAGGCAAAGCAAGAGAAACCAGCTGATAGGACAACAGAGTAACTCAGATACTGAATTTCTGGGAAACTGTTTTCACCATCTGCATCACTGTGCTTATCCCATTCCCTATAGTTCTCGTCTCTCTCCTCAGTTCTGGGGAAGAATCAGTTCTCCCTTCAGCACCACCTCAGCTCTGCTCCTTACACAGCTTTCCTATGATTTTTCCTGCCTAGTGTTTGAGAACAATTTAAATACTTCTGTGTTGGAGCTCGAATCTCAGACGTATGGTGAGATTATATTGCAGTCTGCCTGCAACAGCAGTGAACAGACTTGATGTCTGGCCAGACACCTCTGTTTTCTTTAATTTATGAACATAAGTTAACAATACACCCACTCTAGTTTCTTCTTTTATCTCAGCTAGCTGTTGTAGAACCGCCTGCTCAGTTCTGTGCAGGGTTTGGAGTTTGTACTTCTTTTAAAATCTAACACTGTCTAAAAAGGAGCTTAAATAAAATTTTTATGACTATTTAAATTACTTTTGTAACTGGATAATCAGCTCCACAGACACCAGCAATGCTAAATAGTGCATAATGAAATGAAATTTCAAACATTTATGCCACCTTTGGGTAAGCAGCTAATACATTAATATTGTGGCCATGAGTCAGCTCTTTGGAAGAAGAGCTTGAAATTTTGTTTAGTTAAATCTGTTTCTAATATTGATCAACACTGATGTCTGAAATGGATGAACACTACAGATTAAAACTTTAAATCTATTTATCTACAAGCATTATGTATGACTTTTCAATAATATTTGAAGTATGAGTCTTTATTCCAAAGTAATTGTCTCACATACATCGCCCAGAAACCCTGAATCACTGATTCCTATTCTCTATTTTTCTGATGGAAGAGAACATATAAATGACCCAGAACTTGGTAAATGAATGGATTAATCATCATTTTGTGGTACTTTTATGACAGGATATGCAGACCAAGTGCAGTTTATTTACTAGAACTCCTCACCATGATGCATTGAGGGTTCTGTATTTGGATTTCACAGCACATAAAGAGAAAAAAGGCCAGTACGGATGACTAAAAGTAAAAAACCAGCACCATATTAAACTTGTGGATTTCTTGCATGTGTGCACACCTAAGGAACAGAAGAATTTCCTGACAGTGCTAAACAACTCATGTTCTTCAAGCTGAAATCCTTTCAGGTGAGACAGTAAATTCCTTTGGTAATCTGAAAAGAACTTAGACCTGCAGATAGGCCCATCCTAGTGTCACTATTACCCAGAAAAATCTAAAAGGGAACACCTCAAACAAACAAACAAAAAATCTTCATTTGGAAAAATGTAACAAAACACCAAAGGATGATATTTCAGGCTTTTAACACAAGAGTATACCATGAATCAACAGGACTAATCAAATCAGGAAAGGTTTGTGAGGATATGCCCTAAATAAACTCCAATTAAATGGGTCAGTTTGCAAAGTTGAAACTGGAGATAAATAAAGGCAGTTCATAGCCTTTACTTCAAATAAAATATTGTTTCACCAGCTACTTCAGTCTTGAAAACTCCACACCATTAGAAGTTTCAGTACAGCACAATGTTCAGAATAAAATAATTCCCAATGAAGGCCATTAAGTATTTTCAAGATGATTCTAGAAGCAGATCTGTACATTCCCTCTAACTAATCCATACACAGAGGAACTTGTTTTCTTAAAAACTACATAGAAAAAGAAAAATTGAAACAGTTTATAATATACTGCAAACAGGGATCTAGCTTAGATTTAATAAAGCACTCATGAGATAGAAGTTATATGGCAATCCGGTCACTTAGCACACATTATTAAACTAATTATCAAGTAATTATTAAATTTAAAACTTTTTTGGAAATAATGCAACATTTAATAAAATGGCTACTGGCATCAGAAATTTCTGTGAAATAGCAGAATGCTTGAAACATCATACTAATGCTCAGCTGGATTGATAGAACTTAGGCAAAAAAAAAAAAAAAAAAAAGGAAAATCTCATGCACAGAATCTCAGATTCAGAGCACGAGAAGACTCTGCCAAAGCTGAGCTAGCGGAGTGATGGGGACAGCACCACAGAGCCAGGTCCAGAGCCATCCCTCTCACCAGCCACAACGCTGCTTCATCTCCTCAGGTTATTCTTTAGTTGCCCTTAAATTAGATCATTCAGTTGTCTGCTTGCTGCAGCAAACCTGGAGCTCACAGCAGGATGCAAAACCGGCCGGGGAAGAGGGGAAATCCCACTGGGTGCCTCTACTGTGCTCCAGGCTGCAGTGGCTAAACTGCTATCCATACCTTCATCTAGCTGGCTCAAAGTTCACCAGGGAATGTCTACACAGGCTGCAAACACAGCCTTGGCTGAAGGGCAGGCACGCTCCCAGCTGTCCACAGCAGCCCCTGGCTCAGTCCTCCCCTGCTCCAGGGAGGGACGCCCTGGTTAATGGAGGAGTGCTGTCAGCAAAAGGCAGATACAAATCACAAACAAACACTGTTTGTTGAACTTTTGGGAGGTGTAAACACCGTGTAGCTGCTCTGTTTTGAATAGGCTCTGCCTCAACCTCATGAAGAGCACAGCTGCCTTGTTACCCTTCACTAGTTCACATTTGTAGTGTCTAATGCATGGAAAGACAGAAAAACCCTCTGTGGGATGGCTGCTGTGCTGAGCAGCAGCTTTGTATCAAGTATGAAGAAATTCGTGCTTCTTTTGTTTCAGTGTTTCCTTTGTGTAACTCCAACTTCTGAGAAGTCCAACCTACACAGAGATACCTGATCCAGAGAGCAAGAACTCTCTCTGTATTCCTGTTATTCATATGTATCTTCAGTAATGGGAGCTCTGTGTCTGCTTGTATTCACATACATGTTAATGAGGGCACAACTGAAAGAATAATCAAACTTTAACTACAAAAGTGTGTAATAGCTTTCCTAAGCCTTTATTTCACTTGTCATTTTATAAGTTCTCATTTCTTTCTACAGAGAAATGGGAGAAGCTGAACATAAAGATAAAACAGGTCTTGCAGTTAAGGAGAAGAAAGGGAAAGGAAAAGGTGGGGAGGGAGGGGATGGGTGAAACAAAAGAGAGAGGAAGAGGGAGAGGAGGAACTCTGACCAGATGACATCCTTCACACCTACCACTGACTGTAGCCAATCCTTAACCTCCAGACTGACAGTGAACCACTGGCTGGTGTTCAGGTACATATGAGGATCACTACCTGTTCAAGTCAGGTCTGAAACAGTTCACAAAGCCAAGGTGGGAAGCAGTTACCAAGAGGATGGATTCAACATCCAGAGTTCAAAGGCTACATTCAGTCTGAGGCTCCACCCTCAGCTGCTGTACAGTATGGGAGGGAAGTGTAACTGCAAAGCACAGTGAGTATCCAGACTACTGAATCCTGAACGTGTTGCAAGCAAAGCAGATGAACTCATGCGTTCTCGTAAGGAAGAAAATAATAATAGGTTCTCATTTTCTCCAGCACACGTGGCACTGTTGCTAAATTACCCTGGGAATTAAGGTATGCACAGCTTGCACTAACTTGTGAAACTGAACTGACATTTGTTGCACTGTGCACATCAGACCCAGAATTTCTCAAGAGAAAGATGTGACTGCAGGTGATACCAACATCCTTAACCTTGCAGTCTCTGGTAATGTCTTGGGCAAGTCCACATGGCAGAGCAGCATTACAGCTTGTACTTCAAACATTTACTTTCTTCTCATCCAGTAGGGCCTCACAGCAATATAATTCAAGTGACTGTAGAGTGAATGGTGGCAGAAGAGCAGCTACAAGACATCAAGGAAACATCTTTTACATGAGAAAATCCTCTTTTTTTCTAGTGACTGTTGCATTTTCAGAGGTCAAGAAGCAACTATATGTTATGGGACTGGGGGGTTAAAGCAAATTTGTGCAAGAACATTTTTCTGAAGCAGTTGTTACCACACAATCACCTTCAAGTGCTCCTGGAGAGCTTCGTCCATCTCTTCACAACATTTCTTTGAGGTAAGACAGACTTTGTGACAGGAGTGGAAAATATATGATGAGTTTCATCTTTGCACTTCAGACACCAGGCTAGAATTTGCCACAGGCTCCCATAAGCAGCTGCTGGAACTGTAGGCATAACTTTGTCTATCAGAACAGAATATAGATAGTCTCACAGTCACATCTACTTACAATTAGCTTTTGGCCTTTTTCTGGACTTGATAACATATCCAGTCTTAAAAAAAGTTTTAAAAAACAGCCTTGGTTAAATGCAATACAGAATACCTCAAGTTCATGTTTCTGGCCAAGTTCCAGGGCTCAGATTTTTCTTCCTTCCTATTTCTGATGTCCTGTCAAGGAGATGTGGCCTTGAAATAAGAAGAAACACCCCCTTGGAACAGTTTCTGTGCCAGAGTCCCAGACACTTGACCCAGTGGGTACAGCCAGAGGATACTGTGAAAATATCCTGCCTCTCAAGGCCAGCAAGGAACTCCAAGGTTAAGCCCCATACAAGACAGCTTAAAGATACCTGTAGTCATCCTCCCTGCCTTTATCTGTCTTCACTAAACACAAAGCAGCTTTTTGTAGGACCTTTCAGCATTAAAAAGTCTTAGGAACAACTGCCTTCACCCAGAATTTCTCCTAAACAGAGACTTCTGCTCCTCACATAGATGTTTTCACAAAAAAAAGGCTAATAAGTGATGAGAGAAATCAGGAAGAGAAGTTAAAATGTTCAGAGGCAGAAAATTTTGTTACAAGTCCAAGGATAACTGAAATGACATTGTGGGAAGCAGGACAGCAGGAAGGTGATAATAAAGGGATGAATATTTATTTTCCACTGGTGATTTCCCTACTTACTTCTGTAGCACCCTGAAGTGACATCCCTGGAGCAATATGTACATACATAGCAGATGGTCAAAGAACCAGCACAGGGCTGAGCATAATTCTCCTTGCAGGGAACACCCCAAAGATGTGCACACGGCTATAGCAAAGCACTGAAAGTTAATTTCAGGACTTATACCTATCTGAGGACACTTTAGAATAACAACAGCTCAGTAAGAGGAAAACAAAACCCTTCTGGTGCAACTTAGAGTTTGAGGATGAAATGGGTATAATTTACATTTTGTTTTGCTGCTTTGACACTCACTGGGCCAATAAAAGGACAAATCAGTTCCCTGACATCAGCAGGGGAGAACAGATGAGATCTCTGTTTAATGTTTAGATAAGAAAATGTATGCTCCAAAGTGTGTATATTGCAAAGTTCATCTCTAGCTTTAATGGGATGATTTTTTGGCACTTAAAACACAAAAGCAGTTCTGTGTTTTTACAAGAAACCCGCCATTTCCTATTTTTATTACATCCTATTGCTATCAATAATGTGTAAGCATAAACACAGTTTGTCAGTCTCACCCTATATATTTCCCACTGAAGACAAAATAAAAGATGGCCTGGCTGTCCTAGGTTACAGTGTAAGATGTATCCAAAAGTATGTATTCTGTTACCATCTTCATAAGCTGTTGGAACCGGTGGGACAGTGTTCCCCATCCCCTCCATGACTCATCCCTGATAAGCTCCTGGGGCTATTTTCTGTTAATGGGCCAGCCATTGACACCAGGTGCAGCAGAGCCATCCTCCCTCCAGGGGGACATCATCTGTTAATGGGCCATCACCGCATGGCTGATAAGATTACATCCCATTGTGAGATACTCCGCCCAGAGGGAGGAACCAAGCATTTCATCCTGAATATAAGCTGAGGTTTGGAACACCACAGGCAGCCTTAGCCACTGGATTTCCAGAGGACAAGAGCTACCTACCAGACCTTTTCTACAGGATCACTGCTTCAATAAGACTACTTCATCTGGACTGCTACTACCACCCTAACTAACAGGGTGTTGGGTTTGTATTCTGACTCTGTCAGTGGTCCTTTGTACTATTGCATTTATCTTTTTATTTTGTTTTTACTTGTTTTGTTGTTTGTTTCTTTTTTTTTTCGCTCTATTAAATTGTACTTCTGACTTACAGTGTCTCACTAGTTTTGCTTTCAAACCAGCACACTGGCTAACTGACTCTTCTACAGAGTTTTCATCCCCACATTGTTTGTGCTGCTCCAGCTCTGCCTGAATACAAGGTCCAGTGCACATTTCAGATCCAACATCATCTGGCCAGTCACCTGTGTGAACGCTCTCTTATCTCTTAACCACTGCAGACAGCAGGGTCAGAGGACCAGGTGCCATCAAGGTTCCTCAGAGGGCAGGAGGTGTCCTGAAGCAGCTCAGAGAGTGCCCAGACATTCATTCATCTTGGAGCCTGCTGGACTCACACCCAATGCAAGCTTATTTTCTATGGATGAGACTGCTGCCCCCACATCTCCTTGCAAGTGTAGGAGTCTGCACTTCTGTTCAGGTAACACAGAAAGCTTGGTGGATCCCACCAGTAGCGGTGGTGTAGAGGAGAAGGGTTCACTTGGCCATAAACTGTAAGGTTTTAACCAGAGTGTTTATAACGTCACAAGAGCTCTGAGAGACCTCCTTATCCATCTGGGATTTACTCTCTCTTTGGTATTTGATGAATATATCGTGAACTTAAGCCTCCAGCACTGCCTTTTGGCCAGGGTACTCATAACAAAATCCTCCAAGTTCAGGAGGGCAGCCAGGGAACAGAAAGCAAACCTATGCTGCTTAAAAGAGAAAGGAAAATACAAGAACTGAGTGAAATAATGAGGTATTTATTCTTAAGTCCATATCAATTGCTGTATTATTCTTTTAAACACAGTGGAGAAATTTTATAGAAAAATTTCCAATTAAAAAAGTGAACACTGTTTAGATACTGAAACAGGAGTTATTTAAAGAAAAAAAATTATAAGTAAATAAATAAATAAATAAAAAGCACATAAAACAGGCAGACAAGAGTCCAAAGGAAATTAAACCTTAATTACTCAAAAGCTCTCTGGGAATAGAATGCTACTGTAACATGTTAAAAAACAGTAATAGTTAACTTAATATCAAATTTTCAACAAGTTTTAAAACACTGAAAAAAAGCCCCAAAATGTGTTCTACGAAAATGTACCTAAATCTTCAATTCTAGCTGTTCTGATCCCTTCAGTTTGACAGAAAATCTTCAGTAACAGTCTTCTAGCAGACAAGATTTTAAAGAGCTGAAGAGGTTGCAAAATCTTTTCAGGCTCCATAAAAGACACTAAAAAGCAGATTTTAATCCAATAAGCAGGTTTTAATCAATGTATTTTTTCAGTATTTACTGGGAACTAAGATTATCTCTAGGCTTAAATATAAAAGAAGCAGTGACAGAGTTTTGAGTATTGGATCTCTGCTGCTCTGCCATAAGTCACGGTTACCTTGCTCCGTGGTCCTGTTTTGGACCACTCCAGTTAGCTCACTCCAAGACAACACCCAAATAGGGTTCTGGCAGCAGATCACTCCAGAGATCTCTTTCCAAGGCTGAAGCAAGGGGATTCCCTGATTCCCCTCACACTGAGCTTTATGAGCAGGCTTTGCTTCTTCAAACAAGCACAAGTGTCTTCCTGCCGTGCCCCAAGGCACGGTACACGCATAACTGTGATCTAATAATTAAGTCATTAAGGATAATAATGTTTAAAAGTCTTTAGAAAGGGATAATTGTTACTTAAAGCCACAGGAACATCACATGGAGCTTAGAGGAGAAGTCTGGCCAAATGCTCCATGGCCCAGATTCAGACAAGCTGCTCTCAGTCCTGATGGGGTGGCCTGAAGCACTCTGGACAAAAGTGTCTTGTCCTCAGGGAGAGAGCCCGTCCTTCTTTTACCCAAAAACCTACAAATAGTCCAAGAGACCACCTGAGGCTTATAAAATGTGCTATTAGGAATGTTCTGGGCAGACCTGAATTTTCACTGGCCTTTGATACAAGCAATGTTACTTGATGATACTTCCCTGATTTTAATTATCCTCTGCCATTGAGGGACAAAAGCAAATACAGTAAACATATTTCAGTAGGTAATTATTTAGGAATCTTTTTGTCAAGCTGGACTTCACAGTCAGAACATTTCTCTGACACGCATAACTCCCCACTCACCATTTTTCTGCCTACAATAAAGTGCACTCAGCATAAAAGGAAGCAGAGCACAGCAAAAGATCAGATGACACAGAGGGTGAGAGGATCCCATCATGATGTAGATTAATGAAGAATCATAATGACTGACTGTGGCTGTCTACTTTGCTTCCCCAAGGAGACACTGTTTCCCTGTTACAGTCTCACAGAAGATCCCCAAGGCTGGAAAAGTAGGCCAGACACAAAAGAAACTCATCTGGAGAATAGTTAGCATGCTAAGTGTAACAACAGACCTATTACTGTTGTCCCACTGTCCTATTTTTGGGAAAAGGGACTTTGTTCTGGGATAGCTAAAACTTTATAATGGCAAAAGACATTTAAAATAAATGATCAGTCCAGGTGAAAATAATACTGATGATGTCAAAGAAAAGGTCCCCTTTACAATTCCAACTTCAAAATTAATGCAAAGGCTGAAGGATTGATGTGTATGATAAAAATTAAGAAAAGTTTAATCAATGAATGAAAGACACAATCATTATGAAATATTTAGGAGCTTTCTGATCTAAAATATTGAGAGTATGTTTGTAAAGTTATACTTCAAAGGCTGCAAGGAGTTGTCAGGAAGGTGATGAACCAACGGTTATGGCTTATGGCAACAATGTAGGCAACTCTCATTTTAAATCTTATGAATAAATGTCCTTCAGACTGCAGTCATTATGGCAGAAATACCTTGTCCTCAAACTGAGCACTCATTGTCAGTCAATACACTATGGTGAAGTTCAAGTTTTTGTTTAGCATCATCAGGATCTGTGAATAAAACAGACATTTAAATAAGTAAATAAATACAAGATGTATGTTCTTTCTAAACACGTCTGAATTTTTTTTCTCAGAAATATTTGTTACTCTAACAATCCATTTAAAATACTTACAAGTAGGGTTTTTTTCTTGAATACATTCAGATTCAGTCTTTCTTAGTGTTGACTGGAAGAAGGCCATTGTCTCTCTACTTTTAAGACAGACGTGTTGCACCAGCCTTTTCTCAAACACTGGATGTAAGGGATGGCCCAAAATCTTTTGTGGTTGCATGGCCTATTGGTCTTCACCATCACTCTGTCTCCATTTAAGCATTAAATACCATTTCTCAAAGCCACATATAGGATTTTTTATGTAGTAACATGAAATTTGAATATATCAAGAATGCCCTTTTCATAAAGGGCATATATACTCCTTGGAGGATTTATTTTCTCCCATCCTTTCTGAGAATTCTAAGTCGCACATAATTAGTACAACTTTGCCAAAATATTGAACTTCTGACTTTATATGACATTATTTTTCCTTTCCTCACTTTTCAAAGGGATGGCTGGGAACAGCAATGTTGTGATATGAAAGATCACTTCAGATTACACATAAATGTAGTTTCTATGGCCTGTTGCTGGACTGTCAATTGCTGTCTTCATGGTTAAATGACAGAGCTCTGTCTATAGTCCCAAACACTGAAGTCAGTTTATAAAAACGGGGAAAGCTAGCTATATAAAGATAGATTACATATGTACAGTATGTTACTATTTATACATTAATTGCTTACAAAAGATTTGCAGAGGAGCATCAAAGACAATTACATAAATGTTCACAGGCAATTTTTGTGATACATTATGAACACTGTTATTTTTTGTAAATCAAAAATGCTTCAAAAGACAAAATACATCTTACTTGTCTTTCACTTATAAATACAGCCAAATCAGATAAGAAATATTTTCCATTGCTAACCTGGGCCAAGAATGCTAACTAACAGCACAGTTCACAAGGGTCTCTCTGAAAATAGCTGTTCTAAATATGTGGTTAGATTAGGCTGTCTAAACATTTGTAAGAGCTCAAGGAAAGCTATCTGGAAAGGCTATCTTTCATTTCTAATTGTAATATTTTCATAGGGTATGACTTTTATTGGCTACCACATTTAATCCCCATTGACTCTGCTTCCCTTCTTCTAGTACTGAGGATTAAGCAATAATTCCCACCATCTTGAGACACACAGACCAGACCAATTAAACTGTAACACACACATTGAAATTGTGATTACTCCTTCGTATTTTGGTTGGAAGTATTGAGCAGACTTACAGATTGCCCTAAATCTCTTAGCAAGGGAATAAGAATTGCAGACATGAACGTGGAAAAACCACCCCTGTGCTCTGATCATCCTATTCATCCATTTACAGAGAGCTCAGGAGAGCTAAGCAGTCAGATGCTGCAATACAACGCCCAGGTCCCTCTGCTGGGTCGGGTACTGTCAAGGGCACATTTTCCCTCTGGGTTGCTCTCTGTGGGTGGCCCCTGCCTTCCCCAACAATGTGCAGGCACGCAGCCCCACACAGATAAAAGGGTGGAAAGCGCTGGGTCCTAAATCAGTTCCAGCAGGTGGGAGAACAGATCTGATGGATAGCATTGAGCATGTAAATAAGAATCTCATAATACAAACCTCTTCTGCGGGCATTTTTCTTTAAAGCACGGTGGTGTCAACAGTGCTCAGACACTGGAGAGGAAATGAAAGCAGTAAGCTGTCACAACACCAGCACGTTGTTCTGCCCAGCCACAGACTTTTGTTGTTTTTATAAAGTGCAGCATCTCACATACTTGCAAATCTTGTCATCTTGCCGTGTGCCACAAATCTTATCATCTCGGCGTGCGCCAGAGTGCTGCTTTTGGAGATTTGAACAAAAGCTTCGGGGAGAGTTGCATACAGATTTACCAACCATTCACTGTGCCAGGCGTGGTGTGAATAAAGGTTATCAACATTGCAGTACAATGAGACACAAACCCCAAGTTTAATAGAGAGAGTTTTAGGAAACAGATAGAAAGGACAACACTGAACTGAACTGAACTGAGGGGTTCCACAGACTTGGTCAGTGAGCTGTTTATGCACAGATGAGTCTGTGGTTAAAGTCTGTAAGCCTTAGGTACTGTTGCCATTTGAGGAACAGACAGCAAGAATGGATTTAGAAAGGTGTCTTTTCTCCTTGTTTCCAACCTCACAGACACAAACAAGGCAGTGTAACAGACTGGGAGTATTCTGAATTCTTAAGTTGCCTTATGGCTCACTTGCAGTCAGCAAGGTAATTTTGGACAATGATTGACTTCCACAGGAGAGTTTAGCAGCTCCTTCAAAGGCTAGGTGTACATTTGTGCGTGCTTGTCAGCCCTAGCAGACAACTGCAGCTCCGTGCTACTTCTCGGTTTTGTGCATAAATAACCTTGAACAAATGTGCTCTGAACAAGCACCAGAGTAAATATCAACGCAGTCTTTCCAGCTTTGGCCGTGAGAGCCAACAGTCCTGAGCACTGAAAATCTGAAGCCTAGCTTAGCCTCTGAAACTGCTTGCACTGAGCCAAATCACTCACTGTTCAAGGGCCTTACTGGTACCTATCACTGGATTAATTTCCGCTAACTCTGGATTTTTACAAACAAATGCATGGGTTTATCTGACCAAGTACATGCATGTGCTCTGAAATGAGGATGGTGTTCTGGTGAGCCTGTTTGCCCCCACTGACCCTGTAGTGTTTTCAGGGTGACTGGCTCAGGTGTGAGTGGATTCAGTCTTCACATTCACAAGCAACTCCTTCAGCTGTCGTTCAGCCAGGTAATAAAATCACAGCGTTTTCCAGATGCATTTTTCTTCTGCCTCTCACATACTGCCTGGAAAATGTCAATTCCCTAGAAACACTTTAAATTATTATGCCACAAACCAATAACTTATCACTTGCAGAACTCACAACATATCCCATCTGGGCTTGTTGCTTCATGCAAATTGAAATGTTTGTGTCCTTCTTTCCTTAAGGTGAAATGAGGTCTTCCAAAATTTTCTGCAGGTCCCTTAGGCTTTCAGACATTCTGTCCCTTTTTAAATAACTTCAGACTAATAACTAATAATTCTTTATGCTTTAGTTGCCATCCTGACATTCACCTCTAGCAAAAGATTTATCTTTAAATCAGTTTGCTCCCTATTTTATTCCATCTCTTTGTTTTGGTATAACATTCTTTTCACCTTTGAAACCTTCCCTCCATTATTATTACCACTTTTTTTCAAGGTATGCAGGCTGCAACGAAGATACCTTAAAAGTAAGGCAACAGCTTTTGTTCTGTATTGAACAATGCTGCACTAGTGCTGTAAGAAATTATTACATTCAGTAGAAGACATGGTTTACTATCGGAGATGTAGAGTAGTCATACTGGAGATGCTATTCCAAATATTACATACACATCAGTTAAATTCCAATACTCCACAACTGGAGTATTTTTTCTAGTATCAGAACACTTTAAAAGTAGCTTCTTTTCAAATATTAATCAAATTCTTAAGCCAAGTCTCCTTTGCACACTTTCCCATGCTTTGCTCTCCAATGCAGGTGAGTTAATATTGCAATCAAATTATAACTTTGTGCTAAGAGGATTTTTGGTGTGTCAAATTTTCAATTAGTACCACAGTGAGAAACATTTGTATGTAAATAATGCACACACATTCACTAACTACTTAACAAGCCAACAAATAACCCAGTTCCATTTTGGAATACATTTGGTATCAGCAATATGTCTGCAGTAAATCAGCGGATGGGAATCCCACTATATTACACTGACCACATTTTCTACGTTCCCTTCCCTTGCCATGTGCAAAAAATCATTTTTCTTGGTGATCACCTCTGACAGCAGGGAGAGAGGTGTAGTCCTTAAGTACTGAAATTCTCAAAAATGTTATCTCATACATTTCAGACACCTATTTTTTCCATTCCACCCATTTTTTACGATTAGAGTTCATCATTAATAAAAACAAAGGGTATACCTCAGTAATTCTTTTTCCGCAGCTCACATACTTTTAAGGCTAGAAAAACATCAACTCCATGACCCTTTAAAAACTACTTATCTCCATCTGCAGTTAACTTTAAATTAAGGCCTGATTCCTAAATAGCACTACAGACCCTAAATCCCTCGTTTGTGAGCATCTGTTGACACCAGGTCTAACGTGCTCCTTTCATGCTCACCTTACAAACTGACTGGATGCCACATCACCTGCACCTGCAGCCAAACTGCAGACTTGGCTCAATACCTTTGGCTGATACCATCCTCCAGATTCACTGGAGAATATTACAGCAACTCAGATCTCCCAGGATAATATAACCCTACAGCAGAGTACTGCATCCTCCCAAATGATTTATTCTTAGAAAGGTACTTTGGGATAAAGAAATATCTTCCAGCTTCTCTATCAGATGAACTGTTGATTGTGAAAACTGAAAGGACTTGACCTATTTGTTTGGCATGGTATTGCTTAATTTTGCTTTTCTCTCACCTTGAGCAACGACAATATATCAGCCTTATCTGGTTTGGCTTCTATTTGTGTTCTTATCTGCAATTCTGAATTATTGTAAGTTAACAGCAAACTATTATATTTTGGCTGCAAAGAGGTAGGAAAATCATCCTACCATAATTTCTAAAATTTGTGGGATCATGTTCAATGCTTTTAAATGTTTAAGGAAATTATTTTTAAAGTAACTCAAATCCTGGAACTAAATTTTACATTACATTTTTCACCGAAGAGTGCTGGTGGCAAATGGATTGGAAAATGCTTCCCTTCAATACATCATGTCCACCATCAAACTAACAAATCTGACAGAAGTAGTGATAAAACACCTGTTGAAAAATTAGACCAAAGGTAACAAAGAAACAGTAACCTTGCTGTGAAGCTGCAATATAAAGAACATTGGGATGCAACTTCTTTTTAAGACACTGCAGCTAAAATAACAATAGTTTTAGCTAGAATATACAAAAGAGTCTCACAAGAAATTATCAACTAAATCAAACCTTACCCTATTTTGGGTTTCATTAAGGTAAGACACTGCACCATTTTTTACTCAGCATTTTGAAAGCAATTATCTCTTGTGGATACGGTAATATGCAGACAGAAGAAACACAGGGTGACTCTTTTTAAAAAGATGAGGTGTTATTAAATTTTATTAAATTCAAAATCCCCATGATATTGAATTTATCTCAAAAACAACAGGTCAAAAGTGACTTGTTTTATGGAAACTAGAATACTATTGAGCTACCTCTACTTACTGCATTCATGCATTCAGAGGGGGCTGGGTTAGGAACTCTGTCTCTATTTACAAATATGCATGGAGCTGTCATCATACAAGAAGAGATAAGTAAGTGTATTGTGATTAAAGTGATCTGATAAATCAGAGCCACCATCTCCTAACTCATTCACAGTTTGAGGTCATTCAGTCATGGATCACCTTGTTACCCTAACCCTTTGCTAATGTAAAATATTTGCTCACTAGGTTCCTGTTACTTCACATGCCATGACCATCTCCAGTCATTCTTCTAGCAATCCAGCACCAAGATCCAGCATGCTGATTACAGCAACTGGATCAGTAATCCTGACCACTCAACTACAGGCCTATTCATACACACCTGTATGATGCATTCAATGTGTAATTTGGGGTGATTCACTATGCCCAGCTTCCCATCTTTATTGCTCTTCTAATATGTAATTTGACTTATGACCATAAAGACAAAAGAGTTCTTTGGATGTGTTACATGCTCATAATGATTAACATTATTCGTCATCTGACCTTTTTATTTGAAAGCAGCTAAAAATTACATTTTGTACTGCAAATAAAATTGATTTCTGGTGCAAACCAAATCCACTGCTGTAGACAGTAAGGAATCCCCTTTTATACAGCTAGCAGGAAGAAATGTGTTACAAATGTGAAAGAATTGTGCAATGCTGAGATTCTGCTAATCCTGAGGGCAACCGCTGACTGCCGAGACTGGCGCATGCTGTGTGGGGAGCTGCTCCCAAGAGGAAGTCTTATCAGATGGGTGCAGGCTGCAGGATGTGGCCTTGGGTTCTCTCCAAGCCACACAGAATGTGCTGCTTTCAAACCCCAGCCTGCCTTCTGCTGCTCTCGCGCTGTGCTGAAACATCTGTTTTCTGTGAGACCAAAATCCCCGACCAACTGTTTAACTCTTAGATGTGCTAGTTTAAAGGAATCATCCAGGCAATTAAAACAACTTGTTCCCTGAAAATTCATCTCTAAGGGATGTGTGTCAACTTTTACTTTTTTTTTCCTTTCACTCCTATGTGACTTCTCAGATGCTGATGAAGTGCAGGTGATGAGTGACGTTTTCCCTGTGGTTCTGGGGCACCTGCAATGCCCTGTCTCATGGGGTCAGTAGGAGTGGAGTCCAACTGCTGCCTTCCTCAGTACAGGGCTCTTAATGGAGCCTCCATCCCTCCCCTTTGCAGTAAGTTTGCATTATCACTTGAATAATTGTTCATGAGCAATCTCCTTTTGTGAACTGACTGACACCAAAGGTACATTCACATAGTAAGGTCTTCCCTTGCTACCTAAAAAAATGTGAAGATATTGCCTGCTATACATCATTTTTATATATTCTAAGTACTCCATACTGAAGTAAATAGACATTGCAATCCTACTCTGTTTTCCTTCTTGTCTGCAGTAGATTAATATGTGAAAGCATCTGATTACCATTAGCATCTGTAGTTAATCTTCCAGTTGCAGTCTGACAATTAAGAAATTTACAGAAGCCAAAAAATGAAGGAACAATGAAAAAACACCATTGAAATACCACATGAAAAATGTTACTGTTTGAGCTATCTGTGTTTAAATCTTTCTCCCAAATGCCTACTCTTCATCTGTTCTCACATTGATACAGCTGGTGTGTATGAAGGCATTTGGAATGCCCTCTCACAAGTTTATATAGCTGACAACTATACTTTTTGCCTTTTTTCTTTTTTTAATTCACACCAAGTGAAACTATTAAACTGATTAAGCATGAATTAAGCAGTTTTCATTCACTAAAGGCATCACAAGCCCACACTGTCACTTGAGGGTGTTTTGAACCATCAAGTGCATGCTTTTCTATGCAGAAGACAAAGTTTCTTCTCTCATCCAGTCCATCATCAGCTGAGACAGAGAAACTTAGCCCTGCTGGTGAGCTTTGACCATTTGTTATCCAGAAAGCAATGAAGATCTTGCAAAATCAGCTCTGGTGTTAATCTGTAAATGCCCTTCCAAGGAAACAATCTCTTTTCAAACAAGCCACCTGCAGATTATAAAAAATGTGTTCCTATGTTCCAGTCCAACACCTCAAAGTCACACTTAGTAGGCAGGGATTACATCTTTCAATTCCTGTTGATTTTCTGTCAGTGGAATTTGAGCTGCTCTTGAGTGCAGTTTTAGATCAATAGAGACATTCCACTCCCATACAGAGGAGCCCAGCTCCCATCAAACACTGTGCTGCTCTGTCCTGAAAGCAGAATTTGGGAATAGGTAACTGCCTTTTTCAATATGTTACCAAACACTCATAATCCAGAACACTGCAAAATTAACGTGCTTTTCACCCTATAAAGGTGAAATATTTTATCTTGTTATGAATCACACTCAGTTCATTATATTCTTCTCCCAGTTTGCTCCTCCCACAAAACCAATAACCTTCTTACCTGTAAGAAAGTGGTGTGTGCTTGATTTCTTTGTCCTGCTTGAACCCCAGGTACTTGCATGTGGCTAAGGATCAAGCAAGCAGGGAAGGAAAATACTGTTTATATACTTAGAAGCTAGTTTATAATTTGTAAGATGTCTAGGGCCACTAGTCAAAATCAGTTTCTTTTGTTCTTTGGAAGTCAGCTGTAATATCCTAGGTAAATGGAGTAGGAGCTGAGGAAGATTTCTACATTTTTAGCACTATGGCTGTAGTAATAGAAGCTGCAATGGCAGCTGTATAAACATAACACAGAAACAGAGAAAAACTGATTGCAAAAGGCAAAGCAAAAGTAGCAAACAGGGAAAAAGAAAGGGGAAATCTGGCTGAGGTTAATATTCAATATACTTCCTCAGGTACACTAAATAGAAGTATATAATGTCCATTATGAAGGAATGAGGCCATACATAGTTTTATCTTCTTTCTGCTTGACAGCTCCTGTACTACATCATTTTTCTCTGTATTCTTGAAGTGCTTGCATAGCTATGAACTCTTCAGAGAAAACAGGGTATTTGAAACGGGTGAAATTAATAATACATATGAAGAAATTACTTGTTGCTATCACCATTGAGACAGTGTTGCGAATTAAGGGAAACTTAGAAAAATTAAAATTCTAAGCAAAATTACACTTCACTGAAAATGTTATGCTTGTCTTCAGATATTACTGGCAAACTAGAGGAATCACCACCCTTGGACTGGCAAAAATGTTCAAAATGTTACATCACACAGTTTTATAACAAAAAATTTCTTTATAGAAATCAATAGCACTTGTGAAATCTCATCCATGCAAGTGACATGACCAGAGCTCAAATAAATAAATCAATTAAAATATCCATTAGGAATAGCGGTAAAATATTTTTTCCAGTGTGTGTTTAATTGGCTTACCATTATTTGGAAATGTTTCTAGTTAAGAGGCAAATCCAGATGTACATTAAAAAAGCCTTTTATTTCCCTCCCTCCGCCAAATAAAAAGACAGTGTAAGCACATTGAAGTTAGACATTGATGTTTTCCAAAATATACATCAGCCCTCCCCAAAAGGAAAGCAGAGAGAATTCTTTGGAACTTCCTGCAGGGTTGTGTAACAACCCCAAGGCACTCCTGCCTTCTCCTGTGCAGCAGAAGAAAGAAGCCCAGGTAGTTGTTGGGAGGGACTGTGGCAGTGTGAGTCCACTCGGCTGTCATGAACAGGGTCAGGAGGTCAACAGAAGACTGCCCATGTCTAAATGCTGACAGACATTTGTCTGTCACCTTTTCCTCAGTGGAATGCTGCTGCATTTGATCACCTTCTAATTCTTGCAGAGCTTTCTTCTTTTCAAAGTTAACAATTTAGGGATTATTCCTGGAAATGCTGCTGAGATTGCGTCCTTTTCTGAAGGCCTATTGAACCTAATGTGCAAAGCAAAACCAAGAGCAAATTCCTGAGAACAGCTGAAGTATCTTAATAGAGAATTAAATTTCTTCTTAAGATTTCTAGAAAAAAGCTGAAGCTACTCAAAGCTCAAGAAGCTTTTCAGGGAGCCCCCAAGGTGCTGTTTCATCTCCATGCTATCCCAGCATAAGTTTTCCTCATAACTCCTCATGGACTGCAGGAGGCTTCACAAGACTCTATTCTGTCCATCCACAGCCACAATGAAAAGCAGATATTGAACTGACCAGAACTGCTGGACAGAGTAAAGCAGGAGCATAGCCTTCCTCTACGCTCACAGAGATTATTCAAGTACATATTGCATGGTCACAGACACGACCTTTCCTGGTCTCTGATGACTGATTTCAGCTGCTGATACATCTGTTTGACAGGAAAGTCAGCTGCCAACAAGCAAACCAACTGGGCCTGTGTGGGTGCCAGGCTGCACAGCAGTTACAGAAAATGTGCAAGAAATCATCTTTCACCATCTGTGTTCTGCCTAGGGAGGACAGGTTGGACTCTCTAACCAGACAGTGGCAAATTCCTGAGCTAAGTTATGTGCTTGGTTGTATCACAGTTGCTTTGAATTGCCTTTGCATCGACTAGTTCATCAAAATACTGAATTGATAATTTCAGTGAAATCACAAAACCAAAATAACATTGTACTTATTGTAGATAATTTTTTGTAGACCCAGCCTGAAGCAGCCTTTACACATTGAATAAAAATGAAGTAAATTGAGTTCAGAATTCATAGTGGAAATGCTCTGTGAAACTTAGACTTAATCTAGTGCTGCAACCATATAATAAATGTATGCAATGCATTCCAGTGCTCTTGGAGGGGGTTGTTATATTTCAAAATATGTAAACAAATGCTTAATGTCTGCCTACTTTTTCCATTAAAAAAAAAGTGCCCACAAAATCCAGAGATTTCAGAAAAATTGTGGGTGTCAAAGCCTCAGAAGATGAATTATTACTAAAAAATAACACAGTGCTTGTACATCATTGAAATAACAAAATGGTATATTACACTCACCTGGCTCATTCAGCACATGAAGTTTGGATACTAATGGCAAGGAGAAATCATAGTTGAAACTTTGGAAAAAGACACTGGGAAAAAAAACCTCAGTGAATCAACGCAGAATGTTCCAATAGCTTGAATTGTCTTAGACAGTCACCCTTGGCTGCCTTTCTGGCTGATGGAGAGAAACAGAGATTTCAAAGGGTTATTCATCTTCTCTTAAACAACAAAAATATTCCTGTAATACATAATCCAAAAAAATCTCTCACATACTTTAAGGAGCATCTATGGCAACCAACTTTGCAGTACATGCTCCTGTACGGACTTCTAAAATTTGGGAAGAGAAATACCATCCTCGTTTACTGTTACATTTGAGCATTGTCTACATGTGCTTAAATGGAAGTTTGATGATGGAAATCATCAAAGGAAACAGGAAAAAATTGAAGAGAAATGAGATTAAACATCTGCTTTACAGCACAGAATAGATCACAGAGTCTTTGAGGTTGGAAGGCACCTTTGAAGACTGCCCAAGCAGGGGCAGCTACAGCAGCACTCAAGCCACATCCAGTCAGATTTCAAGGATCTCCAAGGATGCAGATTCTGGCACGTCTCCAGGTAGCCTGTGCAGTTCATACAGTGTCAGTCCCAGTGTCCATGTCTCCAACAAAGACATTGAATAGTGCTGGTCCCAGTACCGACCCCTAAGGAACATAAATCATCACTGCTTTCCACTCTGACATCAAGACATTGACCACAACTCTCACTGAATGTGACCATCCAGGAGATTCCTTATCCCCTGAGTGGTCCACCTATCAAATCCATGTCTCCAGTTTTGAGACAAGGATATCAAGTGAGAGAGCCCCAAATATTCCAGGTAGGTCAAGTAATTCATCCTTCCTTCTAGCCATCTCATCAGAGAAGGCCACCAAATGTGTCAGTCATGATTTGCTGTTAGTGAAGTCGTGTTGGCTGTCACCAATCACTTCATTTCTCGTGTGTCTTACCATAGCTTCCAGGAGAATCTGCTTTGTGATCCTGCCAGGCACCAAGCTGAGATTGACTTGCCTGTATTTGCCACAATTTGTTACACACCCTAACACTTCATTTTATGTGCAGACCAAGGAAAGACATACTTACATTTTTTAAGAGTGAAAACACCATAAGATTAGGCTGCAGTCTTATAGATTTCCTTTTGGGCAGAGGTTTGTTCCCTTCTCCTGTGATTCATAGACTTCCCAGAATATTTATTTTGGAGGATGAGGATGATAGATGGGCTTTCCATTGCCGACAAGTTCCCCAGTCTGTCTTGGTCTTGGGTCACCATTTAAAACTGGAGAGTCTGCTGAGGAACAGAAGAGGCCACAGAACACCCTGGGTCCAGGCAGATGGTGAGCTCCCTACCTCCTAATAAAGTGTTAAATATGTTAAAAATTGAAGCTCTTTGATGTTCTTTTCCTTCCTGCAATTTTGCCAATACAGTCTCTGTCACCACCACTGGATAGTTCCCTAATTAAGGACTGAACCAGTCAAGGAACTAGCCTTTAGCAAGTAGTCTCACATTGTAACCAAACGCACTGTCTTGGTGCACAAAACATGAAAATCAGAACTAAACTGAATTTATAAATTCCCTTTCTGAAATGAAGAATTTCCTATATTGTGCGCCCTTCAAAGAGTTTCCATTCAGAAGTCTTTAATTTTATCACTCCTAACATTCTTTCCTTCCTTTCCTGAGTTTTATTTGTAAATGTGTTCTTAATTATAAGAAAAAAAACACATTGCCACACATAAGCTATGCAGCCTATTGAAATCACAGCTGCTCCAACAGGGAGGCACTGGAGTTTCTAGCACAAGTATGAGAGGCAGGAGTATGTATGTCCACACCAAATTCCCCTCCTGCAAATTAGAAATGATTTATGAACCTTTTTCGGTACGTCCATTTTATTGCCAAAATGAACCAAAATATAAAACATGAAAACAAGGAGAGGCTGAAACAGAGTTGGGTCTGCATACCAGAGCAGTCATAAATTTTTCAACATGTGGCTTCAAATGTATCCATAACTATTTTACAGCTGTATTTTAAAAGCATTTTTATTTAAGATTTTCTTCAAGCTTGATCAATTTTTTAAATTTCTACAGAGTATTGTATTTAATTTCCTGCTGCAAGTATAATTTGCAACAGAGGTATGAAACACAATGTCTTAAGACACTATAAAAAATGAATTAGTCTTCCTCTCTGGATTTTTTTCTTTTATTCTAGTAATACTTTCCTAACAGAACAAAGAAACCAAATAGTTTGCATACAGAAGCTGTATTACAACTACAGATTCCTATAATGGTTTGGGTTGGAAGAATAAGTTATTCATAATTCCTGGAACACTATAAGCTGTGCTTTGCCTGGGAATCAGCCAAGATTTTGTCCAGTTTTTGGTTCTTAAAATGTCATGTAATGGATATACCCACTCTGTGAACAGCTGTTCTGTGGGACTCACTCAGATCAATGCACCTTCTGGAATAATTGCTGTTTGTTAGTAAACTAGATGTTGATAATGATCTATGTTTTGTTTTTACTCATATATTGCAGCATTAACTATTTTTATCCGACACCTTGCTTCACCTACCTTTGTTTTTCTCTTGAACATCTCATCCATTTAGCCCTTCCCTTTCTCCTCTTCTCCTTCCTTCAGCATCAATGAATCATGACCCAAAGGTGCCATTCCACAACCATCCTCTCTTTTTAACTCCTCTCTGCTCTCTCCCTAAATCCTGTAAGTCTCGGGCCCAACTTTCCTCGAGCAGCTTTGCAGTAGTTCACCATCAATGTCACTCAGACATCCCACGTGCCACTCTGCCATGACCTGTACAAACACAAAGTCTGCAAGTCCTAGAGAACTTAAGGATGGTCTTCACGACAGAAATCATCACAGACAAATGGGGGAGAGAGAAAACCAGTAAGGCAATCTGGTGATGATAGGGAGTGGGCTGAACACAAACTCAAGTTATTATCAAGCTTGCTACAGACAGCTTGGGAAAGCTAGTTCTTATGGAGAGACTTAGAAACGTAGATTTCACTAAATTACTACTACACTTAACAAACATAAAATTTTAAATGGTACAACAGGTTGTATCTAAATATATAGCAAATATAAAAAGTAGTGTGGGGTCAAGGCAAAGATGGACAAGGCAACTCAGTTTAAGCCATGTTCATTTGTACTTTTCTTAAGACAGATCTTTGTAATCATTTTGTTGCTATGGCTCTCCTGTTGCTTTCTGGTTTCTGCTCTTGCAACAGATATCCTTTCTGCCCAAAACTATCTTGGTATCTATCAGGTATATATCAGTTGCATCTGAAAGGTCAAAACCTCTTTTTGCACATAAAACTCCCTTCAGCTAAACATCATTTCACACCAGTTCAAGATTCTTCCTATGTAGATATGAATGCAAAATAGTAGCCCCACATTATGGAAAGTTTCAGGCAGGGAACACATTTGTGAGATCCTATGAAGCACGGAAAACACTTTGGACTGCTTAAAAACTTCTGCAATCAAGAAAAGAATTGCCGCTGAAGACAGTAATTAAGGACTGCAAACAGGATGGTAGGGAGAGTGAGAAGGAAAAAAATTATTTCATTTTTAAGAGCAATAGCAATCTCCAAGTCAATAATTTCCTGGCAGTTAATGACCAGACAGATCAAGATCTCCTCCAGATGGCCATTAACAGCCAGGAAATAGTCAACTTGTTGGCCATTAGTGCTTATAACACCATTAGGGTACTGCTCTTCATTAGTTATATTCACGTGATGTTCCTATTCACTAAGGATATGAATTTAGCAGAAACCCTTAGGTTTAATAGACAACAGAATAAAAATAGAGCTGAAATAGGTGGATAGTTTCACTGAAGCAGGGCTGCATTGCTGCTAGAACTGTGAGAATGTGTTGCTTGTAGAAATCACTGCCAGCAGCGTAAGCTGCACACACTAATCCACTTATGTGCCTTCTCTTATGTCCTGAAGGGGCCACCCCAAAGGGTGAAAGGTTAGTCTCCATGCCAAATCAACTAATGGTTTCCCTGCTAAGATGTCCAAAAGGTATGTGACTGTCAAGATTAGGTTACTTTACCAGTATTAAGAGGACTAAGAGAAAAATTCCAAGAGTAGAAAGCACAACCACTTTGCTTTATGGTGTAGACACACACATATGTTTCTTCCAAGTAATCTCCAAACACTGCAGTTTGCTATAGTTTATATATAGTTTACTATACAGACTATACTACACTATAGGTTATATATACTATGTTATATGTAATTTACTATGATTTATGTCCAGTTTCCTACAGAACCATAGTTTGCAGAATCATGGGCTGTAAATACATATAACTACTCCGGTTATTTACAGAGCTCTGTAGTAAGTTTAACTGATGAACCCACAAATAACTAGAGCCTTATTTATGATAAAATCCCCAAAGTTAAAGTTAGATTGACCTATTTTTGAAAATACCTTTTATGAGTCTTTATATGTACGTGAACAAATGTATGAACATCTATGAACCAAAAAAGGAATTATTTGTGAAGTCATTAATTAATTAATGGGAAATAACTGCTAATGTCCCTAGTCCAACATAACTAAAGGGTAACAGGATTAAGGTTATCTGTCTTCAAAAGCCCCCAGTGAACTAAAACCCAGTGTTTCAGTTTTACTAGTTTTAACAACAAACACAAATATTCCTTACACATCAGCCACCCCTTTCCTGAAAAAGATAGGAGGAACAGTCTCACCATATCTTTGCCAAGTTTAGTTAGTATTTTTGCAACACATTTTACACAAAGGGCATATTAAACCTTAACTTGGAAAGAGAAAGCTAGTGAAGAACTCATGGGATTTTCTGTAAAACAAAACACTGCCAATTGGTGCTGGTGCTACAAGGCTTTTCCCCTACAACCTATAAGGCTGATGCTGCAGCCAAGCTTACACATTTTGAGAGTTCTGCTACATAATACTGTGAGAGATAAAATTTATTGTAACACTCAGTTATGCTCTAGAGGAGCTGCCACCAAAGTTTTCTTACCTGCACACCATGAATTGCATTTTCCTTGAGCTTACTATCCTGAATGTGCTAAAACACATTCCCAACAGATGCGCAGACAAGCTAAAAGTTTGGAGAGGCCGTATTTGACTGGGTCAAAGCTGTCTTCTTGGAAAAGAGAAGGAGGTTTTTTTATTATTAATGTCTTCCTTTTTCCTGTATTATTTTACTAGGGTAGATTATATTTGTAATATGTTTGCTGATGCCTTCCTAGGAAAGTGATGATATTAATAAAAATAAACCACTGCATTAAAAAAAAAAAAGAGAGAAAAAGAAAAAAAATAAAATAAACTAAAGGTAGAAAAATTAATATCCCCAGAAATGCCAAAGATTCTTAGGTGCTTTCTGAAGCACAGAAAAACACAGGAAAGAAATTGCCCAAAAAGGAATCATTCTAAAAGTGCCTGAAAACAGATGGTTTATGAAAAAGGAGTGAAGGACTCTGTAGTAATGCGAACATGTGTAAATTAATAGTTCTGGATACAACTATTGTAAGGTCTTAAACTAATCCATCAGCTTATGAGGAACTGAAGGTGTGCACAAACTGTGGCTGGCAAGCGGGCTGGGTAGTCACTAAGTGTAATCTTAGCACTTTAATTTAACTTCTGTCAAGATGCCTCTCTGAAAAAAACAAAGGGTGGCCACAGTACACTCTTGTAGCCCTGTGGTGTGTTAACACAGCACTTGGCTGAACTCACCAGTCCAGGGTGAACAGTGGAATCCAGGTTGCCTCTTTCATAAGGAGCTGCCCCTCAGCACAAGAGAGGAAGTCATGGATAACGTTCTTGGAGCAAAATAAGTCAGTTGGAAAGGAAAGGCTTTATTTTATTCCAGGCAATCCACATTGGTGTGCTAATATCAAAATGATTTCTAACCAGCTCAGAACAGGCTCCTGAATATCCTATATAGCAAGGACTTATCATGCCCAGATGTACAATACAAGCCTTAATTTAGCTCCTTTTTCCAGTGATTTGTATGCTTTTCTTCTGTTTGTGCTCTGCCAGGCCTGTTCTGGTGAGCAATCAGATGGTTTTCCCACTACCTGATTACTTCACCCCATTTTTAGCAAATAGTGGTGCCTGCCAGTTACAGGTACAGACATCTTACAGACTTCACTGCAAAGAATTAGAAAGTGCTCCTGTGTGCACAGGCAATAGCAATGCCAGAAACCTAATTTTTATAATGAGGAATCATGACTTAGTTTCCAGCTTTTAACAAGTTAGACACATCATGTTGTATGTGAATGTCACCTGCCTGAGGCAGACAGTACACACAGAACATTCTCTCCATCTGTTGATGGCAAAATACCTACTGACATCAGAAGGGCCAGAACTTCACCCCAAAGTTTTTCTGATAATTTGTGTCCTTAGAAATCATAATATGAAAAAAAAAACCCTAACAACAATACTTTCTCAATTGATTTTATTTACAATAATGTAAAATATTGATTTGTGTATAGGGTTGTTATGCAACTGAGTATCCCTTTAAAAAAGCCTAGGTGAGGATATTTTACAAAATAGTAAGATGCAATGATAGTGCAGTAAGAAGGTTGTTCTGAAGAGAAAATCGTGGACAGCAAATCAGGACATCAGTTTCTGTATCCGGCCTTTCTGCCAATTATCTGGTTGGGTAGACACTGCCTTATCCATTAACAGACCTAACAATCGGTGTAGTGTCCCTCATTTACCCCATTTTTTGTGATTTTTCCAATCATTTTTTCCCGCTACTGGCTGAAGAGATGGGAAAGACAAGCAAACGGTAAAAAAAGCAGAGAGTTTCCTCCCTTTTTTGCTAGGGAGGGACGAAAACCCAGGAAAAACATCCCAACCCTACCACATGGACCTACTACGTTTTTGCCAGAGGCCAGTAAATGTCAACACTGTAGTATATTTCCTGTTTTGAACATGAACCACTTTACTTCAGAACTATTAAACGTCCCAGCAGTGGTAACCCCTTCCTGTCTGCTGTCTTTCTGTTGGGCAGATCTCTTAAATCATTCAAGGCTGCTGCCTGCCAGAGACTGAGTCCTGAACAAACGAAATTGCCCCTGCAGTCAGATTTCTGCAACAAGGCTGCGCTTTGATCAGAGCCTTCCTTCTTTCCCCAAGGATGAGTTAACCTCATAAAAATGCATATCCTGCCCAAATGTTTGTTTGCTCTCATTTATTCCTTTCTTAATACTACCAGCAAGATCGCTGCACAAACAAACTGCCGAGCCCGGGTATAAACAGCCACCCCCCAGTGGCCATGTGTCAGAGGTGGCCAGGGCCATCCCACAGCTCAGGCTCCAATTGTCGGCTGGGCGGCTGCTGTTTTTCTTGCACTGGTTCAAAGACACCCATTGAGAACAAGCATCTGGCCTTGGAAAGGGAGCAGGGATGTGAAATCTGAACAGTATAAGCAGACACAAGCCTGAGGGGCTTTTTAAAATATATCTAGAAATTCATCTGTGCTCTGCCCCAGTACATATAATGTAAATTTTACTGGGAGCGAAGTTATGAATGTAACCAGAACTGCCAACACCACAGGTTTTGCTTAACACCAGCTGAATTTAGATCTGATTGTGCAGACTCCTGCCCTTATCTGTACCCCAGTCATCAGCGTCCAGGGGACTGTGGAGCAAGACAGGGAAGGATCATGCACAACAGAGCTTGGTGAAACATCATAGTCTCATTCTCTATTTTATTATAAAGTGCAATGGATGAAGTTGCATGGACCATGACCATCTGAGAGGTAGGCAGCCAAAGTGGTTTTCCTCAAAGTCAAAACAAATTGTCTGGCAGACGGTACAGGAGACAGCCCCTAAATGTTCAACACAGTGTAACTGCACACAGACACTGTCCCCTGATGAAAGACTGAGGCCTAATGCACTTTATCACTACCTTGGGAAAAACAAAGGACTATGAAAGAAATACAAGGTGAATGTAATGCAGCCAAGTTAATGCTATCTTTGCAGCCTTGCGCACTGTTATTTCTCCAGTACTTTTACCCCAGAGGATCTCTATCCCAGAACTAGTGCTTTCTCTGGTATTCAGGGGTTTAGATTTTCACTGGCTCTATCAACAATTCTGGTTTTTTGAGTGTTCTTTGGGGTGTGTAAATAAAAGCAGGAATGCTACCAACATCATCCAGCCGCTGTCAACTGGAAATGTGCTTGATCTGGAAACTGGAAAAAGCTTGATCGCAAAGACCCAGAGGTCTGAGCTGTTTCCACATCCAACCCTTCCCATAGTTCCTTTCCCAAAGACAAGGACAAACATCACAGATGCAGAACAATGAGAAGTGTGTGCTTAGTCATCATACCTGAGAGAACCAACAAAAAAATAAAAGGCATCTGATTACAATGTACATATAGAAATGTTACTGCAATATGCATTCACCTTCCCTTTCCCCCATAAAGGTTAATCTTAATAAAGATAATAGAACCACAGAGCCATATATATCTGCAAAACAAATAATAATGGAGGAGCTACATAAGACTGCCTTACATCATGCAGCAAGAGTGCCTGAAATGCATTTATGTCAGAGGTAATGGGATGTTCAGTTTTAGGGAGTTATTAACTGGGGCTGGTTAGTTAATAAACATTAATTCAGTCCTTTGACTGAGACAACAGCCTAAATTGCAGTGGCCTTTTCAACTATAAGAAATGCAAAATGCCATGAGCACTCGAGTCAAAGCAACAATTATCCTCTGGCAATGAAAGACTCCCATGGCACTTGTGCTGAAAATCTGGCTTCGTTCTGCTGGTAACAAATTGTTGACTCTTATCTTGATTTGCTGAATTCTTTATAAGCTTCAGTCTCTATGGCCCCCAAAATATTGGCAGAACAGTCAGAAAGCAGTTAAGATTTTGTTTTGGATGGACAAAACAGCATCAGAATTTTGGCATTAAATAAAAACCCAAGTTGTCTACACTCTCATGGTAAGGCTAAACAACCTGGCAATGCTGTATGCAGAAGGGAAGGAGCTAGAAAAGGCAGAGTTTCTTTAAACTAATTTTTATTGATGTCTAACAAATCCATGAAGAACGTGAGGTCCCAAGCTTCACCTCTTGATTTATCCATTGTCATGAGAAATATTTTATAGTGTGTTCAGTGGTGGCAACTGCAGCTCCAGTTCTGTTTCCAGGACCTATGAAAATGTAGGGAAGCAGGTTTCCAGCCCTATCTCACACTTTCATGTGAAGAAGGAGGTGACAGCCAGGCCATGAACTATTCCCCAGCACAGGAACAAGCATTTAGGGAGCACTTTGAAGTGACATCTATAATAGTGCTAGCAGCTGTTCTTAATGTGGAAAGTGACCTGTAGAATGGTATGTATAAAAATGAGAGCCTGCCTTTCCTCTTTGTTCTGGCATAGCACAGGATAATACTGCTCCCCCTCCCTCCTAACATCAGGAAACAGTTTCTTTTGATCAAAAACAGTCATATAAAGTGCAGACATTTGCATCTAAACTACTTCCTGAGGTCAACAGGCCGGATTCAGATTGAGCTAAAATGGAAATCTAAATTTCAAACAAAATCCTTATCTTCTTCAGTGATAGCTGAGACCTTCAAAATCAGGTGAAATAATTCCACTTCCTATGTTTCTGAAAAAGTCATACAGCATCAGTGCTGGAGTCTTCCTCCGCCTGGGGTCTTTGAAACCAGTTACACCCTCTTCTTTCCCTTTCTGGAAACATGTACTTGCTCCATCTGGCAAGGAGAGCAATAAATCTCCCTTGACTCCACTGGCTATTCTGGCATTTTTGCAGTAGTTCCCACAGATGGGGTGTATTGAGACAAATGGCAGAAGGAAAACACTTCTGCACACATACAAGTGGAATTCTCATCTACAAACAGTATTTCTTCTGTATTAGTCTGTAAATTCATGATGCTGCACATCTTGAACTCAGCTGCACCTTCTGCCTTCCAGCACTGCTTTTACTGTCTCTTTATGACAGCTTTCAGCCAGAAATACAAGATCAGTGGAGGAAAAGAATGCAGCAGACACCATCATTACACCAATCTGCCTTACAAAATCTCACTTGCAAAATTAATGTGAGCCAGCTAGCATGAAACAGTCACGTGGACTGAAAACATCCATGCACGTAAGCAGAGGGTAATGATAAATATCAAAGTACGTAGGTCAGGGGAGACAGCTAATGGAAGATTAAAGCATCAATGTAAATCTGCTTTTATTTAAAGTATGCATTTACGATCAGCAAAACCAAGGGGATACCACATAAATGTCATTTTTAGATGTAATTAAACCAGGAGGAGTGTTAACCACCAGTAAGAAGGGAGAAATCCTGCAAAGAGTCTTTCATCAAAAGCAGAGGGTGAGAGGTTTGTGAAACCATGTCTGGGAGAAATATATATCTTGGGGAAAGGAAGGAATCCAAAAAACTGATGCATACAGTAAGAGGGAGACACAGTGACAGTGGTGCTGAATGGCACAAATGGGTAATAAGAAAAGCAAAGTAGAGAGCCCTCCCTATTACATTGTGATACCCAAAATGACACAAGGTGCAGAGAGGTCTCCACACACATCCCCCCCCGTGTGCTCACTGGGACACTGCTGGGCACCAAGGGGCTGGGAGAAGGAGGTAAAACAAGGAGATGTGGGTTTCTCCAGGTTCCCCTGGAAAATGATCTGTGCATGCTGTGTTAACAATTCCATGGACAGAGCTGAGGCAAAGGCAGAGATAGATTGTGAGAGTCCACAGAAGCAGAGCCTCTTTCAGCTTCGTGGACTTTGAGACTGTAATTCACAGGATTTTCAAAGCCATAAATATGCACAGGACAATCTGAGGAGTAAGCCTGCACCTGAGGCTTCTGTTAGAAATCATCAGTGTTAGAGATAAAATCAATCATTAAAGCTTTTTACAGTCCCCATTAAATTGTTCTCATCACTATTTTCATTAGTGAGAAACTGCTTCTTATGGCATTTGAGGATCCATGAAATAGCTGGGTGCATACAATCAATAATTTCTCAGGACTTTGTTGGAAGTGGAGACAGAAGAAATGAGGGGCTGAATTCAGACAGACATCTGGATTTTGCACTGCTCTAATCTTTGCATACAAGATGAGCTCTGCTTTTTGATTTACTGTGCCAGTGGCCTGGCAAAGAACAGGATGCTAACAGGAACATCACAGGAGCATTACATACTCATATGTAAAAGCCCAAAGAAGAAAAAAAGACTCAAATCTTCTGCCTTGAACTCTTTCAGGGATCTTTTTAAATAAATGTCTGTGTAGAGCATTAGGAAAGGGAATTATTAAATCAATCAGTCCGGCATCTATCCAATCAATCAGTCCACCATCTATCCAGCTCAGAATCATTTTTACAAGTAGCAATAATCATTAGGCACTCCAGAGGAAACATAATGAACCTCACATCAGACAGATGAAGTGCATTTCAGTTTTCTATCAGAGACTGTCTAAAACTCAGAAGGATGTGGTTTAATAGCATTCTGATATTTTATTTTTTAAAAAATAATCACCGCAATCCTGAAAGTTTATTTACTCTCTAATTCTGTTAAATGGTTTATGACTTGTTAAATTCTCAACATTAACAACCTCCTACATCCTGAGTTATAAAGCCTAAATAAATTTTTAGTCAAAAAGCACATTAGCTTGTATCAGACTTCAATTTGCAAACTTCAGATCTGGACTGAATGGCCCCTTCTTGTCTCTTAACATCAGAAAACCAAGTTCTCCTGGATCTATTGAAGTGCCATGCTATTTTAAAAACAAATTAGTTCCCACTATTTTCTCACTTCTAGTAGCTCTGTATATAATTTTTTAATCTTCTATACATAAAAAAATCCTTGATTACATTTCATTTTTCTCTAACTCCCTTCTATTCAAATGGAATGACAAAATCAGTGTGACATGTGGGACTTTACCTGTGGTACTAAAAACCAAACAAAAAAATTTACTTGCAAATTCCCTTTATAAAAAAATTATGATAAAAATCAACAATTAATTTCCATTTTAAACACAATGGGGTTTTGTGTCCCAAGCTACTGCCCTCAACATAGACCATTCAGGGACATGACCAGAAGCTGTAATTTCTCTTCTTTTCTCTCAGAAGAGGTTTTGGCAAGCAAGCACTCATCTGTCCAGCCTTCTGGATGTTGCAATAGACCCTGATCCTTCAATTTGTCCTTTTAGCTGCCATTTGTCTATTCCCCAAGGAGGTGATCATTATATACTCACTACATCTTTACCAAAAGACATTCAGCTGTCTATAATTTTAGGTCTGGTTATTTTTTTCTCCCTAAAAGAGAGAAGTCATGAAAAACCTTGTTTTTTAAGACTGAAGCCAGTGACAGCAAAAACTTTTTGTTTGTTCTTGCAGAAGTACAGACATGGATTGGAAGTCCTTCTTGAGGGACATTCAGTCTATTCCTGAAATCCTGGTAGTTTCTGAATTTCTCTCTTGGTTGAGTCATCTGTAGTTAAAGAAGTCCTCCCTATTCATCTACCAATAACACAGAGGAAATCAAATAATTTGCTAACCAGCTTGCTTATTTCTAAAGGCACCATTTATGCAAGAAATTCAATCACAACATTTCACATGAGCTGCATATCTGCAAGCCTGAGACTCATTATATACCCAGCTGAGGTTTTACACTTAAGAACCCTGTAACTCCAGCCACCCTGCCCAGGCAATAAAGAATGAGGCACTTCTTGGTGTTATCAAGGCTGCACAGCAGTGGGGAGCTGCCTCTTTATCTTAATTGAGAAAGGCTATGATGACTACAGACATTGCTAAATAGAGGTAGTAAGGACCTAAAATCAGAATGAATGCAGGCCTGTCCTTTATTTTATTACATGTTCAGAGAACCTCTCAAGCTCTTTCCCTTAGAAGTAATCTAGCATCTACTCCCACATTACATCTCTTAACAGCAGTTCTGGCTTCTGCTGTTTTTGTGGCATAACCTTACTGCAAATTCATGTTTGTTGTAGCATCAGATTTGCAGCAGAGATAGGTCTATTTTCATTAACTCTAATAAACCTAAATAAGTGCCCATCAGGTAATTATTCTCTTAGGGATACAAGGAAAAAAACTGTGCAATCTGGGTAAACCCAGATATAATTTCCAATCAAAAGGCAAGGATCTTCATATCTAGAGATTCATTCGTACATGTAGGAATTTCTAGCTGCAGGGTCTTCTACTTGCAAAATTATTTGTGTCTGATAAGTACTTTTCCGAAGCAAATCAATTGAAAGGCATGACCTCTGTGCTGTGAAGCAATGCTATGTAATCTAGTTTCTGTTTTCAGTCATGGCACTTACATGTTGTTGACTTGGTATGAAACAACTGGAGTTCACAATCAAAGGGTGTGTTGGGATAGCATCCACTAGTAATAGAAAGAGGTCTACAGAACAAAAAGAAAAATACAGCATCACTTTGTGAAAGATGATTCAGGAGACACCTCCTTCATAACGTGAATGCCTCTGATGGTATTCACAGCACTTCCTCTAAAGCTATCCCACAAAAATCCCTTCCATCATCCCTAATGCTCTTAATGTCAAGTGAGAATAAACTTGTGCATTTTTTTCTCTGCATACACTCTTATTATCCATCTTGAAGAGGAAGGAATATCCTGTCCAAGCTATAGTGTGCAGCAAAAAAATGGATCCCTTCTGATCCACAGTCTACAGGAACTAGTTCATATCAGCCTATTAGAAACAAATTGGAACAGCCAAAAAAAGCTAAACATTCCTGAAATGACTGATGCTTTTACTTCTCTTCATTTATCTGCCTGCAATTACAGATGGAACCCATTACCACCCACTTCCTCAGTTAGAAAAGGTTCCTCAGTACATTTTGTACTGCTCCTCAGATGGTCTGGGTGCATTTATCCAAACAGTTATCAGTGAATTCTGTCCCTATTGCAAGGAAGTCAAAGGTAACCCAGCTATGGAGCAGATATCTTATGGATAAACCGTGGATACCCAATGCAAAATACCTGAGCCTGACCACAGCACCAAGCTGCACTGCACCGCTCCCCTGCTCCAGACCTGAACCTGCTCATACACCCTGTGGACAGGGAATCCCACATCAGTCTGAAAACACTGGGTAGATGTGCTCCTTTATATCAGTTTTTTGTGAACAGAGACTTGCTGGATAATTTGGTGCCCTGTTACTTACATGTTTATTGTTTATTTCTTCCTATACAGTTTATTTTCTTTCAACACTGCATTATTTAGCCCCAGCCTAATGTTAGCCTCCAAAAACCTACACCAGGCCTGTGGTTTTTACATAAAAGGTTTTGCTGCCTTACTTTCTGTAAGGATAACGAAGAAAGAGAAGCACCTGGACAGATAGTTTATCTGGTTTGAAGAATGTGTAAAACAGAGAAAAATATTCTTTTCCCATCAGTTATTCAGCCACCTTCAGATGCTCAGGTAATTTCTCTAGAACCCTACAAGTTTTACAGGAAACATAAAAAACCAACAAGCTTGCAGACAGGTTAAAACTACAGCCTGGAGAGACCATTTTTCTGAAGAATACCTCTTACTCATCCTCACTGAACTGGAGGCAGACCAGTAAGACACAGACAGTTATTGAGGGCACTCAGAGTTATCACAGACAGCTTCATCTTCATGCAGTGGGAAGGAGGAAAGCAAAAGGATTTACGAGAAGGTATAATGTGATGAGCACATTTCCTTGGACATGTTGTTTATTTTGCACAGATCCTCTTGCTAATTCTGCAGGCTCTCTCCTCTGAAGCCATTGCCTGTTTGGGCACCTGGGCTGAACTCCCTTGGGCTGGGCACTGCAGACATGTACGTCAGACAGCGACGCTTGCACGCCCTTGACCCGCTACAGAACTGCTGGGAGAAAAGGAGGGCTGAATGCAGAGGCCAAGGTCAGGGCTGAAGATGGGAGTAGGAGGGTGGAGCAGGAGCATGGGCACTGGCAAGCTGTCCCGAAATATTTGTTTTTCCTTCCCAGCTTTTTCTGATAAAAATATGCTTCTAGTTCACAGCAAAGATAAAAACTCATTTTTCTTTGGCAAGACACATTTCCATAGATCACAGAGGCAAAGATTCTTTTGTACCTAAACCTTCTACTAGAGAAAGTGACTTTTCTGTCTAGATCCTAGATCTGTGCAATCAATCCCTAATAACACACTGCATTCTAATCCCAAACTTATGAGTGAAAATATGCATCTTGACTCATTCACATTTAAAACTTCTTACCCAAAAGACAGGAAAGATTGAATTCTTTGTTTTAATTGCTTAGAAACAGCAAGCAAAACATGAAAAAAAATAATTTTTAATCGTGCTTCCTTTCTTTGGACAAAAGGCACTTTGCTGCAAGAAAGCTACTAGGATAGGAAATTACATAAGCAGGTGAACTTGAAAGTTTTTCTCTCTTTCCTATTATTTAAATTTTTCCATTTCATACTACTCTAGTACACCACTGGAATTTTTCCAAGACAATTTCCTATTTGAGCAGACATTTGGAAAAACTTGTGGGGTTTTTCTTCACTTCTAACAAGAAATGTATACGGTTGCTGTCTTTCTGATACCCATAACTTTCATTACTATGAGTTACAAGTATGTATTAAGAAAGAAAACTTCTCATAAGGCTCAGTAGAAGGGAATTTATACTTCTGAAATATATTTACAGTGTACATCTTAAATACACTAAAAATCTTCTAATCTGGGTGTTAATACAAGTCCTTACATTGTCTATAAACAGCCTTTATACTTCTTAAGGAAAGAAAAACATGTAAAGAAACATGAAGTGTTGACACCAGGTGGTTGTGTCACCTTCCAGAGCGGCTCTGACAGGTGGGAGAAATGGGCCAACAGGAACTTCATGAAGTTCAACCAGGGAAAGTGCAAATCCTGCACCCAGAAAGGATCAACCCTGAGGGAAAAGTATGTGGACATGACACAGGAATGGGTGCTTGCACCTGGAAAGCCAAACACATCCTGGGCTGCAGCAAAGGCAGCATGGACAGTAGGTCAAGAGAGGGAATTCTCTCCCTCTGCACCACTCTTGTGAGACCTCACCTGCAGCACTGCATCCACCTCTGGGGCCATCAGTTACTGAATTTGAGAAGACAGAAGTGGAGAAATGCCATAAAACATTTTGCAGTGTAAGAGAGACTCATGACAAAATACTAAAAGACTAAGTATAGTGTGGTGACAGAGGTAGAAAACTCACAGTGTTAAAGGCATAATAAACATTCTATGCTCCTTCGACTGTAGAGAGCACGCTAAAGGAAGCAGGTGGAGAAAAATAAATACTAGAATTGCATTTGATGTGAGAAATATAGGTGAGGCTTTCACCTGATTTCAAGGTAAATTAGGTATACAATCACTTCATACCTATTATCTGTTGATTTTTCTGTGTTGGAATGGTGCATGGAAAAATACCAGTGAAATGTTAATGAGGTTTAGCAGAACAAGAAATCATGACAATGAACTGCTGGTGGACATTTAAGCAGCTCAAATATAAAGATTTTCACTAAAGCAAGGCATGTTGAGAATTCATCTAGAATGTAAACGTGCTACATTTGTGAGGGCAGAATACAACACTTTGGCTGACTTCAACAGCTGGTTGCAACACACCAGGGAGATATGGTAACAAAGACTTGCAGTATTTTTAGGCTGCAATGTCTTCATCAATTCACATGAGGCAGATAGAGCCCTTTAAACATCAAGTGCTCCTTTCTGTCAAGATTCCCTTACCTGTAAAAAGCTTAGCTTCAGTTTGGTTACATGTCCACTGAAATTTCCATAAGCCATAAAACCTCTAATGGTTAAGTAACCTTGAAGAACAAAAGATACAGATTAACTCAATGAGTGCTACTTACATTCCGAATGATCACAAACTCAAATACTTTACACTAAGAATAAAAATACATTTAATAGAAAAGGCAGGGTACAAAAGAAATAGTCTATTCTTTTGCAGCAAACAGCTGAAGTCAATTTGTGTGGTTTTCTACACCAAATGTGAAGAGTTACACTTTTGGGGTTTGCTTTCTTTGTTCCTCTCATTTCCTCATTTCTTTTTATTAAGCTTTTCCACCTTTTCTGCTTTCTTATTCTTATGTCTTAAACTTTCCTCTTCTGTTTTGTTTTGTTTATAAGACAGGAAAAAGAGGAGAAGAAATTAGCAAGGATCTTAAAAACCACAGTTTTACAGTTTTTGTTACAATTTTAGCTCAAAACCCACACATTTTCCTAAGACTGTCCTCAATGAGGAAAGCAGGAGAACTACCACAGCACAAGCCATGGTCAATTTTTCCTGCAGCAGCATATTGAAGAGAGCACTGCCAAGACATCTGCAGAGGAGTGTGCAGATCTGGCTGTTCCTACAAGCACATAATACTCATTTTGAGGTTTTCAAAGAACTGCAAATTAAATCTGAGGGAACCAGCTGCTGAACTCTCTGGTTAGCTGGACTGTAACTGCTGAGGCAAGAAATACCTTCCACTGGCCCAGCATCCCTGCTTTCATCTCTGGCTTCAGCTGCCAGCTGGGCATAGGGTCACACATCTCTCCACCTGCTTTTGCTCACCTCAGATGAGCCTCAATATCCAAAGCTAAAAAATGGTGCTGTGCTATCTTCTTTCTGGCTCAGCTTAAAAAAAAAAGAAGTTGTAGTTTGAGCAAAACTTAGGTCAAATGAGTTACAGATTTGGGACAATAAAGCCAAGAATTGAGAAAGTCCATGAGTATAATTAAATGGGAGAGGAGGGGATCAGAAGTGAAATATAAAGGAGCATATATGGGCACCTAGAAGCACCCAGAATAAAGAGCCAGTTAAACCAAATATAATCTCCCATGCAGAAACTGCCACAATGGTTATCAAAAAGCCTCTGTCCACTCTGTCCACTCCAAGTGAAAGCCTCAGTACAGCCCATCCAAAACACTTATAAACCACAATTCAGGCCTCCAGAAATCGTGCTGCTTTAATAAATGTATGTGCACTTTTAGACATTGCACACTGTCTCCGATTATTTTTCCAGGAAGTTCCTAGCTTCAGTGTGTAAGTGAACAGTTCAAAAGTCACTGCAAAAGGGAAGCAGCAAACAACAGTCCCTACTCTCCATATGAGGAAGGCTCCAGCTGTCACACCTAAATTCCCCACACCAGGCAGGTGGGTATTTTAGGCAACCTCTCCTCTCTCCTCTAATCTCATCTGTTCTATTTCATGCACTTTCTCATGCCCCCTCCTCCATCTCCTCAGTCTGTCTACACACTTGCATTACACCATCCCTCTCACACTACATCCCACTTAGCACATCTCCAGAATTAGGTTTTCCTTTTCCATTTTTGTTGTTTTGCTTTGTTTCAATTTTTTTTTAAATAAGCTGCAAGTGCCTTTAAGTGAGTAAAATAAATGACAGCCATCCTGCCATTCTGGCTCCACTGAAAGTGATGGAAATATGCAGTTATTTTGAATGAAGAAATAAAAAGTGAGATGAAGGTCAGGAATAAGGAAATTACATGTAAATTAGGGGCAAGTCTCAGTGTCACCGGACTAAATTCAGATACATGTCACAGAAAATAATAATTTTATCCTCACTGCTCACTTACGACATGAGTGAATTTGGTCCAAAATATTTTTTTTATTTATGAAGATGAATTAAAGTTCTTTCAAAATATTAAAAAGCAGTTTCTGCAAGATGTCTGCAAAATGATCACAACCTCAGCAAAAACATCTGTATTTTTTTACAGACATGCATTTGTTGATGTGCTACAATGCAGTAGTATTTTGTACAGCTATGACTTCATTTTCATTTGCATAAAAAGGTTGCTGAAAGTCAAATTTTAAGGACAGTTAATCCATCTCCAGAATTGCATATACATTAACATTCTTACTCAACTCATGTATAAGGTTATAGTAAAACCCTCTTTTCTTTTTATCAAAGAGCTTCAACTTGAATTATTTCTAACATTTATCTGGGACATATAAAAAGTTACTTTAAAGTATAACTCAATTGCAGGAGTGATGCCAACATTTTTAACTCTCTAAAGTTAGAATTTTGTGGTTTATGGTGTTTGCACTACAAAATTCATCAAGTGAAATGTAATTTTTTCAGGATATGTATTATTTGACATAGAACTTGGTACTTTCCATCTAATCCTTCTCCTGTTTTCAGTACAAGCCATGACTTTACCTTGGATTATGTGGTAAGACCAAAAAGCACTGTTGCAACACAAAAAATCTTTGTTTATCATCTCCCAGTTAAAACAATCTTTTTCATTATGAATTTTAATCTGCAATATTCCATCTTTTTTCAATGCCACCCTAGTAATCTAAAAGCAGCATTTCTCCAATGACTTTCCACCTTTTTTCCATCTGAATTTTGGATGCTGTGTCTTGTCCACTTTGTATAAAATTTTATTTGCCCCTAAGTTTACTGAGACGTAGTTAATACGTGCTTCCTTTGTGTTTGAATGATTTAAGCATCAGTTGTCAACTAAAATCTTTCTCCCAAGACACAAGGAGAGCTGTTGTTTTACTTATGCACGACACTTTGCAGTGGAAAAAATCAGCAGTGTTACATCACTACAAAACTGATGTTGTATCAGGCACTTGAATGGATGCACACAGGAGAAAAGTTCTATGGATCAATCTGTGACAAGCACTTTTGTACAGATTTTGTTTCACTCTTTCAACCTGTTTTATGAAAAGGTTCAATCAAAGCTGCTTTAGAATTTATTGCAACATCCTTACACTGATTTTTCATTAAAAGATCTAGCTTGACTTTTAGCTAAATCTAATTATTGGTCTAGAGGTGTGCATAAAATCAAAAGCAAGAGCTGCCAGGTGTCGGAACTATGGGCAGTGCTGTTACCTTTGGGTCACCTCCTTAAGGTGAGTTTCAGAGAGCTGCCACTGGCAGAGAGGGTGCTCATCCAAGTCTGAGTGCTACAGAAGCCCAGAAAAAGGCAACTCTCATGCCTCTGAGCAGGTGACCCTGGATCCCTTGCTGAAATGAGATACTACTGAGATAAGACAGCAGAGAAAAGATCCAACAGGCAAATTTTACCCCTCTTTTGCAGAGGCATTCAAAACTTCATAAGGGTGACATCAAGCACCCATTGCTCCTCCACAAGTATTTGCTCTTCAGAAGAGTTACCCCGGCTGTGCTTAGGTGTTTTAAAATGCAATGCACAACTAGGACGATTTGGAGATGCATTAGTCACCAGTTACTCTTGTCAGCAAAGCCTCTGCCAAGTTTAAAGCAAGTGCCATATGAAGATCATCAGATAGAGCCAATTCTTCACCCTGAAACAGTGCTTGGTTTTAACCATAGCATTTACTGCAACGAATGAGCTTAACCTCCAAATGGAGACTGCTATTCGTTTAATAGCTGAATAAAGTTTTACACAAATTCTGTTACATAACAGCCAAATCAGATACAGACATCAGATAACAGTGTCCCAGCAACTCAGAATGCTCTGCCTACAACAAGATTTATAGATCTTACCAGACCTTCATTTTCTGCCTTGGAGATTCTGCCATATTAAAAAAGGTGGAGAAGGAGGAATAAAAACCACTTCAATAGTAACTAAAAAATTAAGAGTGTTTTTGCCAATGGAAAATATTTGTTTGGGGCAGTGTCAAGGAAAATAAAAAGAAACCCTAAGTCTTTTAACATAATTTGAAACCAGATCCTCCTCAGAGGAATGGAAAAAGAAAAGAAAAAAAAAAAACAGAAAGCTTGTCCTGAGGCTAGGGATGAAGGCACACTGCAATATTTCCAAGTAAAGGTCTCTGGTCCCATGACGATCCTCCTCCAAACACATACTGCTGCTCTGAAACAACACAAGGCTCTGGGCACAAATGGAGCGAGACTAATTCCGTGAGATTTATTTTCCTGTAGAAGAATCCAATCAATGCGCCTCACACTAATACTACTCGGACTGTATTTGCTTTTAGAAAGCGTGGCTGGGACGCGGAGGCACAGAGCAGGAGCCAGCAGGATTAGAGAGTCTACTCTGACGGGTAACAGCAGGAAGGCCTCTCCACCTCGGGACGGGTTCTGAGCAGGAGAGTGAAGCCATCTCCTCGCTTCTCAGCTCTTAGGTTTAACATTGCATCCAAATTTCCAGCCCTTATCGAGGAAATGCACCTTCTTTTTAGCACATAGCAATGAGTTTACGGTGAAGACCACAGTTATGTTAGTACAACTGATGAGAGGGTTGCAGGAATAGGAGAGAGCAACCAGGAGATGAGAAAGGGCAAAAACTTCTCGTCTCCAAAGAAAACACACACAGAGCGCCCTCCTGAGAGCTTGGCTGGCTTCAGCCAGGCTCCTGGCTCTCCAGAACTACTTCCCAGGCCTTGGCTCAGCACATCTGCTCCCTCCCAGCATCAGCTGCATTTGCCATAGTAATGTGAATTTCACAATACTGTTTTCTGAGAGCCCTTCTGCTCTGGTATAAAGAAAAATACTCATACATTAAAAAACAGACCAAAAAAGCATTTGTGCTACGAAAGACAAGTTTGATAATGTGAACCCTGGTGACTCGACACATCTAGAAGCAAAAATGCTGCATGAAATCAATCATTTGTTAACAGGCTGATTTCACATCTTTGTGGACTGACACAATAGCACAAAGTTCTATACCTGCAATACTCCTGTGCAAATTTGACCAATTTTTGGGGGTTGCTTTCCCCCAATTTGTCCATGGTTTCTCCCAAAGACAATCAACTTGCTCCTGTCAATATAATGTGAAAGCAACTCAAAATAGAGGTGGTTTTCTCTCTATGCACACACGTGCCCAAAACAAAGCAAAAGTTTACGGAATGAAAAGGGAGGCCATTGGCTTTATCTACTCCCAGACAGAAAAAACAGATTACTGAAGTGTGAGAGCACCTGCTCTCCTCTGTCATGCCCTGCCACCAGCACTGTGTCGGAAGCAGTGTCATGACATGTGGTGAGTTACCAAAAGAGCTTGCTCTTGCCAGCTGCACACTCCCTGCTGTCTTGTTTGTGCCAGCTTTTATGTTGCTCCTCAGAGTTCTCTGTGAGCCAGTGTACCTTACGCAACGCACAGGAACAGCTTGGCAATAACTGATGACACTTCTGTTGTTCTAGTGAGTCAAAACAGTACAGCAGAAGGTGAGCCACTGACCAACAGCCTCTGCCAAGGAGAAAGCAGTCTGAGTGACCCTGCATAGATCATTTTGTCCTTTACCTCAGCTTCCTTTTTCAAAAATGAGAGTCATTTAGAAAAAGACCTGTTATTAGGAATGGTGTTTTTGTTCTGAATGTTCACCAGTTGTTTTGGCCAGACTTGTTTTGTTTTTTTTTCCATGTTTTCAGTTTCCTGTAGTTCACCAGAAGCCAGTTACTTGTTAATTGGAGGCTAAGCAGGAAGAGGTAAGCAGCCTCTTCTTGTAGCGTGCCCACAGTCAGTGACCAGCAGGGAGCTGCTCCAGCACACAGGGCTCTAGCCAGTACTGCACAGCATCTGCTCTGGGGCCGTATCAGCCTCTGCACAGCTGGCTGGAGGTCTTCCAACACAGAGCTACTTCTCTGCTGTGTAAACCTGCACAAGGTTTGCACACAACCTTGCTTCAGGAGATGGGAGTCTGAGAATCAGCTCAGAATTCCCAGACAGCTGAAATTCAATGCCTTGGTCTGGATTTTGAACACAAGTAAGTTTTATTTACATGCTGTTTAGGTCTCAGACAGATGTTCCCTCTAGAACCAGCACTTTTACAAAGACAAATTTAAACCAATTTGAATCTTTGGAAGTGGGATAGGTATGTGAAAATAATGGGAATCCAGCTCCTGGCCTTGCAATTGGCACATTTCTCAAGGTCTCCTGCTTTAAATTGGAAGCCTGATATGCTAAGAAACTCCTCATTTGAAACCATCATATCCTGAAAAATGTGAAACCTTTCCAATTCTAGGAAGTATTATCAGTCTTTAGCAGCTACAACCAAGGTTCTCTCCACCAATGCTCCATGTGCTTTTGGAACACGTGCAGCAGGAAGTGTTGAGATCAGTCAATCCCAAACTGCTGCTCTCTCCACAGAATCTGGTTTTCATCACCTAAGTGAAAACATTCCTTTTAAGTGAGATCTGTAAATTTCAGATGCAGAGGCATCAGACAGCTAGTTTTTTTGTTATATAAGAACAGCAATTTGACCAATCATTGATAAGTTATTCAAATGATAAGAAGAGATCACACAATTCCACTATGGTTAAAAATAAAATCAAGAAAACGTTTCTAGATGTTTTTCCTTCTATTATCTCTGAATCCTAAGATTTAACATTTAGCCTTACTGCAGCCTTCCACATAAAGCACACATATCTGAATAACTAGGGTTGTCTTGGATGCAAAGAATGCATGGCCTGATACATTAGTGACTGGCCTCTTGTTCAATATATCTTTCACAGTTTCAGTGCTCTGAATCATAAGGTTCATACTTGACTCAGAATAGATCATAAAAGTTGCTGTAATTTTCAGTACTAATTCCATGTATTCCAGCATTTTGGTTGGAACATGTGCAATGCAGAATATGGCAGGAATTCTTCCAAAGGACAAATTTACAAATGTAAACATTTTGATTTGACAAAGCCATTATGCAACTTAGGCTCAACTCTCAAACGCAAATCAAGTTCAAATAAGCCAGCTAGTGGGATGTTGCACTTTCTTCCAAGCCTCATCAACAGTTGTGCTGCACTGAGTAGTTCTCATTTGTGTGAGATTCAGCACATTTTCTTCTCTCAATTTCATATGGGTTTGTGCCTGCTGCACCTCATTTAGAATTTCAGTATAACTGCAGAATTGCTTCCTATATTTGCTGCAAACATCGTGAAAGCTGAACATCTTATATTACACAAATACATAGGGAGGAGCTGGGTATAAGGAAGACTCATGAAACCATCAACACCAGCAAATGACTACAAATAAACAAGAAGGGAGAATTAAATCTGTTTTTTTTTAAACATTTATAATCCTCTTTGAAATATTTGGCAGCCTTTTTGAGAAAAGACATTGATGTAGTCCAGGGAAAGTCAATGAGAATGATAACATTTGATTGTTACCATGCACAGAAAGTCTGGAAAAACATGAATACCATAAATTGAAAGCTAAGCTTTTAACCTCTTCAACTGGTGTTTCATAAATAATGAAGCAAAACCAGCAGTATCACTCCAGAGATAGGACACTGCATTTTGCAGAGCAATAACTGAGCAATAATGGAGTTCCGCTGTGGTTTCAGAAAGAAGAGTTCTGTTGGTCTACTCTATGGTTATATAATACCTCATCTAGCCCTGAGCAACCCTGAGCCAAGCTCTGAGCTCTTTGAGCATTTTTACTTAGATTTCAGCACTCCCTCATTTACACAGGTTGCACCAGTGTGTTCTGTCTGCCCTAAGTTCACATCCAAAGATTCAATTCAGTGAACAGGGAGCACATCCAAGCCCTACCACTTACTTTGTCATTTCACACAGTTTAAAGATGAGGAAAACACAGATAAGCTAAAGGACAGATTAAGATTTTTTTTTCTTTCTCCAGGAAAAGGTGCTGTTGTGCACATATACTGCCATCCTTACACAAGGGTACATAAACCACAGGAAGAGTGCATGTGGCCACAGTGAGTGTGTTTCCTGTGCCCTGAATTACTTCTGAGGATGCATCGTATTTCCCCTCCTCCCCTTTTTCTGTCCTCACTCTGAGCCTGGTTTGATGGCATTTGTTTTACTTCAAAGGAAATTTAGACTGAAAGTAACCATATGTTACTGTGCACAACCCTTTGCTACGGCTGGGTCCTGATGTCGGAACTCTGACATTGTAAGGCTGATGACAAACAAGCCTTTTGAAATTCCAGCACCCCCAGGGCAAAGAGCTCCCTAGTTGAGCACACAGTTGAGTGTTAAGTGACCCAACAGACTCTACAGGCTGTCTTCTGATGAAGATAGAATGAAATGTTCTGTTCTTCTCCATTTTGCCCTCATTTCTGGCCACCAGCCAGCCTCTGCTCCTGCAAATTTCCCCCAATTCATTTAACTGACTGAATTTTAAAGCTCCACCTTTTCTGCTAAACTAAGTGCTAAACATTAAGACAAAAGGGAGCAGTCATTTTTTTTCAGAATGAAAGCATTAAAAAGACATAAGGAAGACATTAAGATGACTGAGAGCACCCTTACACTGGGCAGTGGAGCATGGCACAAAGATCTTCAAACTGTCACACAATAAATGAGCTCCAGAACAAGCAGCAATGTAACTACATCAGAACCTCATTATTCGTGGCCTTGCCAAGAAGCTCCATATTAATGCAGTTATGGTATTTCCAAGATGCAAGATCCCCCTTTGTGGCTAAATCAAATCAAAAATTCATTTCTGTTAATACAAAACTTTTAAAATAGTGATTTTGGCAAAAGACAACATTAAAAACCCCAGACACAATGCTCTTAAGCTTGTCATTTTAGGTATTTTTTTTTAATACCCAAGACTAAACTCATTAGGATGTACAAACAAACCCAAAATCTGTTTAATGTCCTGCGTAGCAGTCTTGGCAACTTTGCAGAAGAGTGCAGCTCACTCTCTCTCTGCTTTGCAGTGGGTAAAAAAGTTTGAGCGTTTGAGCTAAAGCTTTGTCTCCTGCTCTGAGCAAAGGAGGAGAACCATTACATTCATCCTTTTCCACCAGTTCCAGTACCCAGACAACTACTGGCCGCAGAGATAGAGACTGACATTGTGATGGTGATTCACAAATTCTTTGGGGAGGTTTTGGTTTCATCTCTTAATCCAGTACATATTTCACAGAAGCAGTTTCAAAGACCAGAAGAAACCACTCTGAATTCCCTGCAGCCTACAGCAAAACAAGCACCACAGGACCACGTTTCAAATTCTCTCCCAAACCTGACAAAGGAATAACTTAAGGAAAGGGGCTCCTTTTTCTCCCACTCCTCAAAACAAATACTCTGACTACTGTGTTACAAGGGTGGGCTTCCAGGGCTAACACTAAGTCCTTTAAAATTTGTTTCTGAATTAATTTTAAATAAGTTTCATCAAATTAACCCCACTACCACCATTAATCTATCAAATACCATTTCTGTCAGATCACATTGTTCTCCTCAAACATTCATACAAATATTCTATGTCATCATATTAAGTATCTTCAAACTGCTTGGTTTGGACTTGCCTCTTTGTCCTCTAATTAGGAGCAATGGCATTTCAATACTATAAATCCAGCATTAAAAAGATAAATCAGCTTTTACTTCAAGCACTCAGCTACATTTTTTTTAAACTGACACTAATCCCAAAGCCCTCAGGTGTGAGTAGTCATCAAATTATAAAAAACATTCACATTACATGTCTGCTCATTTCCATGAGTTCCTCCTGAGATTAAGGTAATGTATCCATACAAGCTGAAAAGACCTTGGGAAAACCTCTCAGCTCCAATATTCACTTGTGTTGGATGTACCTGAACATGGCACACTGTGATCATTCACTCACTTTTTCATCCACCTCTGTTTACCAAGGCAAATATTGCTCAACCAGAACTCTTTTGCATCAACAGAAACAGTCTGACTTGTTACATTGGTTGTGATATATTCATGGCTTCTATCATAGCACGTAACATACAACAGCAGAACAAATCCACACCAAAATTAGAAGGAGCCTAATCCTCTCTAGCAACCATTTCTGTTCACTTGAAGAAAACCTTACACAGAGTGCAGCCTGCTTCCTGCCTCTGTGTTTCCCAGGGACTCCCCAGACGCCCATCAGGAATGACATGTGGGCTAAACAGGTAAGCAGCAAGGTCTCAAATGCCTTCTGTCCTTAGAGTTCCAAGTTCTAGTCCTGTTGTGACTGGTGATGCACTTTTCTGAGGGTCAGCCTGTAATGCCCTGCTGTGTATAGGACGATGCCTTGCAGTCACTCAACAGGTGTGTAACATGAAACTGAAACTGTCTGCCTATAAAGCACCTATGGGTGCTGTTTAGGTGTTCTTTAATCAGTCAAATGGGCCCCCTGTCAGGAAAGGAGAGCCTGGGAAGGCCTCTATTAAGCTGAAGGGTTACCGGAATAGAGCAGTGTTACCGGGCTTGGGCACGCAGGCACAGAACGCATCTTTGACACAAAATTGTCCAGAAAGTAAACTTTTCTCTTAAACTATGCTTACTTACCCTCTCTGAAGTACAACCGGTTCCTATTGAGGCCCTTTTCTCCTTATCAACACGTTTTTTCAGCATTTACTCCGGTATGAAGCAGCCCTCAGAGCCCCTGCAGACTGTCACTGCTGTTGAGCCGTGCCACCTTCTGGCTCTCCGGAGAAACACAGGAGATGGCTGGGAACACAGGCTCCATGGCTGGGAGCCACCCCGGAGTCCCAAACTGCCGCCCAAAGGATGTCCCTGTCCATGTCTCGGCTATTTCCGCCTCGACTCCGGACAAGTTCAGTAATAACTCTTCCCACAGTGAAGTGCTGTTTCCTTATATACAGACAGAATTTCCCGAGGCAACTTGTCTGCTGCCTCTTGTGCTGTCCCTGTGCATCTTTGCGAAGAGTGTCTTCACCCCGTCTCCAGAAATACCTTAATATTTGATATTTAATATTTGATTGATTTAATATTTGAAGAATGGAACTACTCTACCCCAAACTCTCTCCTAACCGAACCGAACCTCTCCGAATCTCTCCGAACCTCTCCTCTCCTCTCTTCGACAATCCTCTGGTTTCTGTGACTTCTCAAAAAGGATAACATATTTTTGCAATGATATCAGCAAGTTCTCAGCACTCTGAAATATACCCAAGCAGGGCCCACAGATATTTTTCTTCTATATTTATCTCTAGTTTGCACAGACAGTCCACAATCAACTTGATACTACTATTGGTTGTGTGCTGTTCCAGCCCTGCTCTTTAGCTCAGAGCCAAATCAGGTGGCTACACGTGTATAGGTCTGTCAGAAATACCTTATTTAAAACCTTGATAGAGCAATTCCAAGGCTTTGCTTAAACTCCTGCTACTGGAACCAGGCAAGTATGTAAAAATAATCTATTCTGATTAACATTAAAACTAGATTTCAAGTTTGTGTACAAAATTTAAGTGATCTGGAAAAAAAAGCCTTACAATGATTTTTGGTTTCAATCTTATGATCATTTGACATCTGTTAGTTTGATTGCTTGGCAATAATATGAAGATATTATTTCACACCAGATATATACAAGTGTATACAATTTACATTGTTAGCTTTACTTGTCTAGGTGACTGCTTAAGAAATTCTGCAAAACCTCAGTGATTTAAAGACAGGTTAACAGGATAACAGATACGTTAAGTCCATCCTGCTTTCAGAGGGAGCTCGGGTCATAAAAACAGTAGCATAGTGCTCATATGAGAGTACCAGACTGTTCCTGCTTCCGAAATGTCTGTAAGGCAGATCTGGCCCTCAGCTGCAGCTTTGTGCCACCAAGTGCAGGACTGATGAGACCTTCAGACAAGAAAATATGTTCTCACCTATTCCTGCAAGATGCACTGTTTGTATAAGGTTAGCAACCATCAAAAGCAGCCACAGAACAGTCCAGTCTGAAAGAGACTTTCAGGGATCATTGAATTCAACCTCCTGCTCAGAGCACAGGTCCAGCTCTGGGCGGCTGCATCGTGACACGAACAAGTACGATGGTCACCCTAGGGAGTAATATCCCAATTCACACAGAACTCATCTGGCACGTTGGAAGCAAATGGCTAATGCTAAACCAGAGTACATTAAATGTATGTTTAAACACACTTCAGTGATCATATTTTAAGGGATTTGAGGCTAGATCCCGCTAACACCCCTTCATATATAATTAATCATTCTGGCAGGTCCCCACAAAGTACTTTTGGTTTTATACCCTGCATACATATGTTCTGTCCCTCAGCAATTTTTTAGTTGCACAGAACAAGACTGATGGAACAAGAGAGCTTTGGGGGCAGGGGGGCAGATGAGTTTGCTGCATGGAGTGAAAATAGACTTCCACTTAACATACAAACCAGTAAGAATAATATCACAAAGATTCTGCATGTCTTGTCATATGAGGAAAATATATGATACCATTTTTACTGAAAAGTGAGGACTGAAATGCAGGATAATTTAAAACACCATTTCAAATTATGTTCTAAAATTAGAAGGCAGAAAACATTAATATTATTAGGACTATTTTCCATGTGTACTTGAATTGTCTCTTTCACTGATTTCCATTACACCAGGATCAGGAACGTGTTCCATCCCTCAGCCTAAATGAGACTTGCTAAAATGAATACCAAGAGGATGCATTATAGATATTTATATCTAAATACTGTGTTTTGATGGAAATATGTTCAAATTTTTTGTTTAAGTTTTTACCATATTAAAATAAATTACCTGCCTCATTTCAGATCACTTTTCATGCACTGTTCATGTTAGAATCACCTTATTTATAAATTATAAACACCAAGATAGTGTTTTGCAACCAGTTTAATTAAGTAAAATGTACTTCAAGTGTGGTGGATTGAAAAAGATCAGTTTATAGTTTATAGTTTATAGTTTATATAGTTTATAGAAATAGTTCACCTGAAATGAAGGAAAAAGCTCTCTCTCAACCTGAGTGAAAGAACACTTTTAAAAGGCATTATTAAGAAAAGGAAAGTACCTCTAACCTCCAGGATGTCCTAGGCCCTTCTGCCAGTTTCCAGGAGCTGGCTCAATGATTTAACTCAGCCTATGATTCTATGACTCCATGAAATTGTGTCACAACAACCAACTCTCTTCCCTCTGAAGGACAGGGAAAGTTTGCACGCCCAGCTTCTGCAATCTGTTAGGGGAACAAACCTTTTATGTTTGTCCCTGTGTTACAGAAGGCAAAGAAAATGCATCTATCTTCAGTACAAGGACAATTTCAAGTTTGGAAAAATAATCAGAGATCCTTCGATCTTTCATGTTTTCTTCAAATCATAGAGAACAAAAGTTTACAGCTGATTCCACATGGCTTTTTATTTTCGTCCAGGGAGAGATTAGATTTCACAGTTGAAGGAATTGAGCTACATCCAGAAAAAAAGGGAGGTTATCATACCTTGCAGAAATTTGTACACAGCACAAGCTGCTCTTTGCACTTTCTGCCCTGAAGAATCATCCATCCCCTTCAGCACAACCATGCAAGCATGACCTGACTCAGCACAAGAGACTTGGCTCACAGAGGAAGGGCAGCCTGTGCAGGGAAAAGGCAGCCTGTGCAGGGAAAAGGCAGTGCAACACAGACATATTTTATTCCTGGGCCTGTAACCTCATGTAAAAAAAAAAAAAAAAGAGAAGGAAAAGTTGAACATTTCATTTGGCATAATTTCTGCTGTTGTGGTTTCTTTTCCAAGTGAAAAAAGAAGACCATTGTGCAGTGGATCTGGACAGGAAATAGTTTGGTTTCAATGTCAAGATTTTTTTTTGAGATTGAAATTGTTTTCTTTCTTGAATCGTAATGAGAAGTCGAAATCTGGGTAACATTTTCTTAAACTTCAGCCAGAGCACTGCAGTAATGAAGTGGTTTATAAATGCTCCTTCAAAGGCTGAATACTCTGTATTCTGTTTCAGAGAAACAGGGGATGTATAGGCTTTTTTGAGTCTTTAAGATCTTTCTTTTAACCTGTACCTTTAACCTTCTGTTGCAACCTCAGAACTAAGCCATGTGCTTGCTCAGGCCCACAGACAAAAAGGCAGAAGGTATGCTTTTAGATCACAGGGTGGTCCAGTGTGTCATTTCCTGTGCCAGGGCATATCCACAGACACCAAGTACCTAAACTGAATATCTTTTTCAGCTAATTACCTTAGAATGAAGAGCATGTGTCTTTTATCAAGAAAACAAAATTTTGACTATTATATTTAAATGCACTTATAATTTATTATATAAATATATTTAATGAATCTTGTAGGATTTTACTATTTCATAACTTGTACTTGATATATTTCACATCTCTCCCTCCATTTTAATCCCATTTATTAACAAATCAGTGTTGCAAGGTACAGTTTAAAGAACATAAGGTTCTAATATTTAAATGAAATTACACTTTATGATAAATCCTTTCATCTCTACTCATTTCTCAGCACAGCTTTGTCAAACCCAGAGATTGTTTTGCTAGTGTTTCCATAAATAGTAATGGAAGTACTTGGCCTATTTTCTAAGCCTCACTCAGTGTAGGTTATATTCATTCCATGTGGCTGTGGCTGATTTTGTCTGGGCTCTCAGTGGTCACAGTGTTAGAGCTGATGTGGATTAGACACCTGGTCTCACATGCACGATGTTATCAGCCCAGGCAGTTCAAGCAATTGATCTGATTAATTCAAGCACCAGTAGGTTAAGAAGTTTTGTAAAGATCACACAGTGACAACTCCAGGAAAAGGACCTGCAAGTAGTGCTTTAAAACAAAGTACATGAAGTTCCATCTCCCCCATCCTTTTTCCTGGTCTCCTGCACCCATGAACTTCAGTGGGAATGACAAAGTTTTTTACATTTTCCATAAAACCTGATATTTTAATTGCAATGGCAGCTTCTCTAAGCTACAATGAACTGACTTCTAACTTCATACCATTTACTCCTGCAGTAACTCAGGCCAAGTACCTGCCCTGTAAAGCCTGAGAAATTTCCTGAAGTGGTGTGGCTGGTTCTCCTTTGTCCACATATAAAACATATAGAAGCAAATGATTATATGTTCATTATTACAGTTTCTATAGGGGTTTTTTTATGTTAATAGTGGTAAAAAAATAATCGTAATAAATAATGTTAGTTAATAATTACAATAAAAGTAATTGTGATGTTATTTTAGGGAAATATAACGGAGAAGAAAATTCTAGAACTTTTAAAGAAGTCACAACAGAAGTAAATAATCAATTACAAGAAAATGTTCTTTGTTCTGACAAAATCAAATACTTCTGATTATGAATATGATAAAGGCATATGAAATATGTTTTTTAAACAAGCTATTTTAAGATTTTTCCAGTGCCACTCTCACTTTCTTCTTTGAAACTTGATTAGATATTATGTGTTAGAACAACAGATGTATTTTGTTTTGAGTTGAATAATAGGGTATCAAATCCTAGTTTCATCTCAGGGAAACACTTATCCGCAGGCTTAAGAGTGTTTATATTCAAAACAACCCCAGTTGTGCTTAAAATTGAGCATCTGTTTGTGTCCTTCCAAGGAGGACTTAAGCAAGTAATTAACATTGACATATGTTTACACACTGCCTTGGATAGGAATCTTTTCCTTGTTGAGGCTTTGGTCTCAACTGATATAAAGAACTGGCTTAAGAATTAACCTGTATGAGGCGTAATTAGTGCAGAATCTCATCCCTCAGCTGCACAAAGCAGATGGTTCAAATACCTTTGTTTCCTAAGGAATGACTGTATATCGCAAAAGGGTGGCTTTTCATTCAAAAGATCTCTCATTGGGAATACATGTTCCAGACAACTTATTTTAATTTTTTTGCTCCTTTTCATACATTTGAACTCTTGCTGTGAGTTACATGTCATTACATAACTGCAGGGAAGCTCATTGAGAATAAACTCTGTTACCTTGCCAAAACTATGAACACCACAGGGAGGCTTCTGGCTTGCACTTAAGGTGTTTTCCCCTTAATTTCTCCTTGTTTTCCTCCTATTCCCCCTTCTGCCCTGCTCTCCTGCAGCTGAAGCAGATGCTTTCTCAGGTTTAGGGCTGAGTCTTGTCACTGACTTAGAAAGGAATTCGATCCATATATTAGATGCAGGTAGGGCATCAAGGAGATTTCTTACTACCTTTCTCTTAAAATTTGACACACCTGAAGCTATGGATTGTACATCTTGCAGCACAAAATTTCACAAAATCTTCCAACTGTAATACATTATACAGTGTTAACATTAGTTCACAATCTGCTGTGTTTTTGTCTCTCTTAGGAAGAAGGAAATGAAAAGGGGTCAATTAGGATTGAGAAAATCCAATTTTTTAAGGTAGTGCATACTGAGGAAACAATGCCTGCTGCAAGACAATATTCTTTTCAGGTTAGCCATGAAATTTGTTTCATTTATGCTTCCTGTGAAATATGCCAGTTATCCTAAGGTTACACTTTGTGTCCCTGTACCTAACCTGACATTGCTGAGTGCTACTGATAATGACACTTTATGGTTGGACACAATGGTTTTAAAGCTCTTTTCCAACCTAAACAATTCTATGATTCTAAGATATTTACAGCAAAGAAAGAACCAGTCCCTATTAGTGAAACTGCAACTTTCCTGAAATATTTTAATTGACTGTCACGGAATTTAGATCAAGTCCTGTTTCTTTCATATTCACAAATCTATCAGATACTTGCTTTGATTTTATCTAGAGTATATCTGTGTGATTATCATTTATTTTAAAGCAGAATTGAGCAGATAAAATTCTTATTTTAATTCTTCCACTCTTTTTTGGCCTCAATGCCAGGAGCAGGATCTGCCCTCCCTGACTTTCTGATTATCAGTCATATGTGCCACATTCAGGAAATCTAAGGCTGTGCCTTGTATCAGAAGATGCAGCTGCACAAAGCATATTTGCTCAAAAACTAAATGTCATGAGAAAAGGGTAACTTCAAATTTGCTGCCTTTCATCAGTTTCAGATGCCCAACCCAGAGCCTGGTTCCTCCTGGAGCCTCCATCAATCGCAGTTCTATGGGCAGTGGGACAAGCAGACGTGGAAGTGGTCACAGATTCCTTGCTGGAGTGCCAGTGACAGACTGCCCCACCACAAGCAGCAGGCTGCTACAGTGAATAACACGTTACTGAATAGTGCGTTAATTCATGACCCTGCAATAATTGCCTTGTCCAAGAGCAAGCCCATGACAGATACTTAGCATTTAACTGCATGGTTGATCCTAGGTGTCTTTCCAATCTTCCTTTTTCCTTCTCCCTCCTGCAATGTTGTGACACCATATGACACATTTGTGTTAAATTAGTATATTTATGTTAAATTACTGTATTTACGTCAGGAGTGCATGATTCAGTAAAGTAGGGAAAAGTGTATGCTGTAGTTTCAGGATGGGGGACTGGGAAACCAGTGTTTCTAAAAGAGACTTTAGGATCCTGATAGCTGAACATAAATTCCTACTGTGATGCTGTGGCCAAAGCAGCTAATGGCCTCCTTGGACATGGAAGCAGGCACATACTGACTAAGAACACTCAGCATGTTTTGACACTGCTGTGATCACTAAGAGAATATTGTGTCTACTTCTGGTGACTGTAATTGAAGAAAGATGTTGAGAGCTGACCAGATGTCAAAGGAGAAGCTTGACGATGGCTAATAGATGGGATGGATAACATGTCACAGAGAAAAGCTCACAGGGCTCCACCATTTCACTGCATAAGGAAGCACATTGATCAATGGGTGTGTACCCTCCAGTGGGAGTAAACATTTAACAAGAGCTCCTTGGGCTAACATACAAAAGCAGTGAAGTGCCCTTTGAAATTCTGTGCAGATGAGTGAAAAGCAATGTACACAAGGGAAATGAAACCCTGACCTAACACAGACAGCCCAGAACTAAACGTGCTCTAAAAAGCAAAGCAGATGTTAGTAATTGTCAGGTAGGCACTGAAGGAAGATAGGCTGCAAACAGGCCAAACAAGCTGACTGTTCATATTGTTAGTAGCAGGTAAGCTGTAGGAATACTTACTGAAGGATGTTATAGATTCTAGGTGTTTGCTTAAAAAGGTAACAATGAATTCAGAGTAGAAATATACCTCCCAAAGGGTATTAGGTATAACTGCACCACCTTTGGATCAGGATTCTCTGATACTGTACAGCTGCCTGGAGCAGATATTTTTCCTCAGTATTTGTTACTGGATGCTGCCAGTGATGGGTTCCTGGACTTGATGAGTGTTTGATCTGGCCTAGTGTAACACGAGCCAGAAGCTGGAGGATGAATTTGGAAAAACTGAAGTGGAAAGAAAGAGTTTGTGTTGGACTATGAGGTGTTTTGTACACAGATAATGGGAATATCCAGAAATATTTGATACCATCCTTTTTTTCTGCAACTGTTTTTAAGACACTCTGGCTAAGACAGTACACATTTATATTATTTAAATTTATATCTTTTCATGTGTAGGCTAAGCTTTTTTTAACATCATAGCTGCTATAAAATGTAGCTTTTACTAAAACCAGGTGAAATAAAACACTATATCTGCCGTGTTTGATCAAAAAGTTAGTGACATTTTTACCTACCAGATAAACCAGATGGAATTATTTTTTGTCTCTATTCTTAATATCTCTAGTTAAATTCTAGTCTTTGGCTGTAAGACTCTTCTATTCATGATGTCCCATAGGCTGAACAGGTAGGAGCAACAGAAATTGAGGAAAAGAGAGTGTATGAGTGAGTGTAGGACAGTACAATTTTAGAAGCTAAACTCTTATATTAATGTATTTTTTTATGAACAATGTGATTTCGTTTGCATAATTTATTTTAAGATGCTTTTCTGACATATTTTCCGTACAATTGAGTTGCAGTTATTTCAGGACGGTAGTTTTTAGCTGTATAGACCTAGAGAGGAACATTTGTACAACATTACCCCCGTAGGTGCCACATTTTCAGAAAGGAATTCGCTCATGTCTGTGTACGTGCTTAACAGTGAAAGACCATGTTTGGTAGAGGGAACAGCAATTTATGGATATTTGGCTTCAGCCTTCTAAAGTTTGATTATTTGAAATTGTAGGACAATGGTAGATTGATTGGTCTCGAGCGTTTACAGTCAAAAATAAAAAAGTATGAACCCAAAATTAAAAGTTAATCCAAAAATGTAGATGTGAGCAGTTGGGAACTTGATTTACGATTGTGAGACTGCCTGTATCAATTTTGAAAATTGAAATTAATGATACCAGCTTATCTACTATTACTGCATGTTTCACCATTATGGAATACTTAATAATGTACGGAGTTGTCAATTGATTTGTAATAGAAGTTTGAAGAGCTTCATGTAGCTTCAAAATCACTTGTTCAACAGCAAATAAAGCCATGAAATCCCCAGTCAGCTGCAAGGGCAAGAAAATACCCCATTACCAGTCATGGATGGCTTACCCAAGAGAAGAACTAAAAAGAGAATTTTTGCATATTGAACACTTCAATTATGTCAGATAAAAATGCAGGCATGATAATGCGCTGTATCTACTCTAAATTTGTTCCTTAATAAGTTCCTGGTGTTGCTAACAAAGATATGTGGAGCACAGGGTGACTCTCTCTGTAGGGATGGCTCCAAACAGCCTTGAGCTTGTGACCACTGGGTAATTGAAAGCAGTATTTCTTAATCACTGATTCATAGACTAAAAGAATCAATGAAAAAAAAACTTCAACAAAATTGAAGCCAGCTGAACATGAGCCATTGTGTGCCCAGCTGGCCAAGAAGGCCAATGCTGGCAGCAATACTGGCTACAGCCATTGCAGCAATGTCTATTAAGTAAAAGGCTTATTTCCAGAGGGATCAGGGAATACCATCAAAATTAGCTCTCTAGTGTGTAAAAGTCCCCATTCCCAGAGATCCCAAAATCTCCTCTCCACCACCCTCCTCTATGAAAACAGTGCAGGACAAACATTTTGCCTGGCCTGGGGACAGCTGTACCTGCTCTGCAGGGTGAGGAGTGGTGGCAAACTGCATTTCTCTCAGACAAGTCCCAAACTGTGCTCTTCTGGGCTTGGGTCAGGAGTACAGATGCCTTCTTAGGAATGTCTGTTTAGCCCAACTTTACAGAGGCAGCCTCTAAATTAATGAATTGGGAGGTGCATCAGAGCTCTTTACGTGCTCTTGCCTTTCTCCAGACTTTGTACCAGTCAGCAGCCCAAGAGAGTGGTGTCCCATCAGCACCTGCTGGGCCGTGCTTTCTCTGTCTGAGAAAGGGGGAATTTCACAGAGCCAGAGACAAACAGGACACCAGGATGCCAAAAAAGTTCTGCTCACGCTCAATTCAACCTGAGCCCTCCAGGACAGCAGTTGCTTGACCAAGAAGGTCAAGAGCTGGGAGAGTTAAGAATAGAAGTAAATTTGAGGATTTTCTTCTCTGTTTATTTCCTCATCTAACTCCTCCTCCTGGACAAGTTCTACAGCAATAGTGATATCTTTGACTTTAGTTTTACTGCCCAACTTAATTATTGACATTTGTAGGTGGCAAGGAGGTAACAATAACAAGAGAAGAGATGAAAGTGTTTTAAGTTATGACGTTTTTATCTCTTAAACAAAAGAACTAACAGTAGGGTCTGACTGGGCATTCATACATCCTTACAAAGTGTCCAACAAATTTAACCAGGTTGTGTTTCAAATAATGAGATTTTAAAATCTGTATTTCCTGCACTTTTTGACATTTGTCTTCTTTTCTGTATATTTAGATTTGGGACTATTTCCCAGATTCTCTCTGTTAATCAAAAAGTAACATAAAAAAAAAAAGAGAGAGCTGGAATTTTTATTTATGCTGTTGATTTTATTTATGCAGTTGAACAGCCAGGGCTTTAAGAGACAGAAAGATTGTCAAGAGACAGAAGATAAAAATCACAAGAGCTGTAAAATAGAGCTCTGAGAAGAAATAATAATAAAGCCTTCCAGAGAAGCTGTGAACAAAGAAGCTTTTGACATTTTTTTCTGATAGATTTGAAAGCAATAGCATTGTGAACATGTAGCAGCATAACTTGTTTTGAGTATCGTGGTCTGTTATGCCTGGGTTCCAGCTTTGTCTGTCTGGAGAGATCATCAGCCATGCAAATCTGCTGCTGAACATTCTGGATTCTGCTAAGTCTTTGTGATTCATTTCTACTATCTGCTTGAGTTCAGACAAGATATTTTGAAAGCAAAATTTAAAAACCAGGGACATGACATTTTTCTGATGTACTTCTAAAACAGGTTCAGTAAATGAAGCTATAATAATTACCACATCTGGGTAGAACAAATGGACTACATTTTCCAATGCCATATGATATAATCAGGTTAAGAAGGCTAACACTGACTTTTCATAGTGAAGAACAGTCTATATTTAGACACAGAGCTACTTCCATATGGTCTCAGCACATTTTTACTTTGTGCTTTCATCTCTTCAGTTTGATCATCAGAGGTGTCACCATCCCCCGAGCCTTCTTTCTGCCTGCCTCTCAGTTCATGTCCCTCACCTCTCCAGCCTCTGCAAGCCTTTCTCCCTTCCTTTCTTCCCAACTGACCTGGGGTGTTACTTTTGTATGAGGCATTACTTTTGCATGCTCACATCCTGCACCTTTGATGCCTCCATTTCTTCTGTCAGTTCAGCATTATGCCTCTCGTCTCCCACAGAGGAGCTGGTGCATAAAGAGTGATGCCATTACAAAGAATGTTGGGAACAAAAGGTCCCTTCATGGGAGCCAGAGGGCACTTCCTCTGTGCTTTGACAACCACAGGAAGCAGGAGCTTCCTGCCTGAGAAACACTCTCACCTCTGCTGGTGCCTGGCATCCACTGTCTTTGCAACGAACAGTGGTTCGTGTAGGTCAGAGCAATGCTGCGGTAGAGCAGAGGGAAGTTCACTGAGTGAACACACAGATCTTCCCATTGTTACGTATTGGACAAGCCTTATGGAAGCTGGAATGATCCAGCACACGCTTCCAGATGTAAAATAGGAATGCAGTTCTGCAGATAATAATCATTCCTCATATGCACATCAGAGCTGAATCTCAGACTGTCACCTGTGGCTCTCTGTAGATAGCAGTGGCACAGTCATCATTATGAAAACCACAATAATACCCCTGCAAGCATAAAGGAAATAATAAGATCCACTCAGTTACTCAGGAAATCCTCTGGGGCTTTAAGCCAGTTTTGGACATGGAAAGCTGTGTATATGGACACAAATCATGACATTAATCTCTACCAGATTACAGAGGAAGTCTGTCCAGAAAATTGGAACAGTCAAATATACATTCAGCAGGGAAACACAGATGTGCTCATCTTGGACTGGTTCTTTTCCCTGGCAGATTGGACAAAGAAAAATTAATTTCCATTTTAATTCTATACCCCATTGTCTTTTCCCAATGCTTTCTAGTTTCTTCTGCTCACACAAAAAGATTAAAGTCCTATCAAAGGATGACACTGCGATCAGGTCCAAAAAAACCCCACAGGAAATCGAAGGAACAATTTAATCTTCAAAACTCTTCAAAAATTACAAAGGCCTAATATCAGAGGTGCGCATCAGCTCATAAATATGATTACTGAGTATCCATTTGCTCTCATGTCACTAGGTGTTCTAAAGAGACAACAGTTTAATCCCTGCGCTACATTTTTTCCCATCTTTCTGACAACTGTGTGCAACTCTAGTTCTGTCACTATTCCACAAAGCCACAAAGGCAGTCTAACACTTGAGTCCTGCCTAACTCAGGCCCTCAGCTCTAAGGTCCTTTCCACCAAAGTCAGATATGACCAACAGGAACCACCAAGTAGCATTACTCGCTGAGTAACAGATCCACTTCTAGTCAAGAGAAGAGGACTCTTCTGTGAGTGACACCTCTGTGAAGAATGAGTATCTCATTGGAGCTCGGTGAGATGAGATTGAGATTTGTTGTTTGCAGAAGAGATTATGTGTGTCTTCTGGCTCAGCGGATTCAACTCAGTTCTGTGTTTTCTTCTTGTTTAAATTAAGAAAGGTCGATAAATAAGAAAACAAGCATACATACAATGCCATGGTCACTTGGACTTGATTTAAAGGAATCACAGCCTGCTGAAGGACACTTGGCATTATTTCCTGACTATGCATTTCAGTGGTTTTTAATGATAAATAGGTGGCATTTGCAGCCTTTTCTCCCAAGTCATTCTTATGTTCTCTCATCCTTAGCTGTCAGTGTTTCAAGTGTAGTTTTCCCTGCTCTTAATTAAAGAATTGTGATGTCTGACATTTCCCTGATTTCTAAATGCATTTCAGTGCCTTCATTTCAGATAGGCTTTTGCCCATGATTTGATTGATGTCACCTAACTTTAATGCCAGGCTTCTCATCCAAGTCATTTTTGCAGACATCCTCAACCTGATGAGAGGTAGACACTTCTGTAGGATGACATATTTCTTGTGAAGACATGGGTGAAAATCTCATAAGATGAATCCCATAGTCACACACGAAATACATTCAGCTCTGCCCAGGCCAAGTTAGGCACCAAGGAGTCACATTCCTTATGTCCAACATGCTTGTCAGAGAAACATCCAAAAAGAATGTAAAGGAAAAAAGTGATTTAGAATTAGCATAGCTTTTTGCTTTCAGTGATTAGTAATAAACAGTTGATTAATACTTGTTGTGCTTGATGATAACATTGCTATTGATCAAAAGTCATTAAAAAAGCCCCCTGAAGTTATTTTTAAAATACTCTGATGATATCTTCTGATACAACAGTACCCCATCACAGTTACAGTAAAGCAAAATTTGGTTAACTGGTGTCCAGAGTGCAGGAACTGCAGCAGTTCAGAGAGGGGGCAGGATTGTGACAGAAGTCAGGTGTCCTGGTTTAGGGCAAATTTGGGAGGAAACTTCCAAAAGGGTCCCTCTAGAAAGCAGATTCAAGTGGCCTCTCCCCCAGCTGGTTTGGGAAAAGAACAGAGGAGTGGGGACACCAGGACATCAGGTCTATCCCATAATTCTGGTAACGAGAACTTCCTGTTACCACAGTGTCATTCCCCACTCTGAGTCAACTGCTTCTGCTGTCATTATCATGGAACTTGGTTCTGTCCTTGCCTGTCTCTCCCATGTGGACAACACAGGCTGGACTGTTTTCCTCATCCGTTCTAACTGGATAAAGGAAAAAACTGCATGCCTGTGCCCCCCTTCTGAGCTTTGATGAATTTGATAAATCATTATATATGTTGAAGGTATACGTGATCATGCACACGTCATGTGTTTATTCTTACTGCAGCCTGTGCTGCATCACCTTATCACTTATTTCCTCTGTCTTCAAAACTGGAAGCGCAGAAGCCTGTCCTGCCCCAGGGGCTGCCACCAGACTAGTCAGCCCTGAATACAGCTGTGGCTCAATGCAGCCACGAACACAGAGGAAATTCAGCTATCCAGCTTGTCAGAAGCAATAAATACTGTGTATCACGAGAAAATCATTCTGACTGGTGGAAAGTAAGGCACTTGGAAGGGTATGTGTGCCCTGCAGAATGCTTTTGTTCCATGACCAAAGTCTTCCACATATCTCATCTTCAAAGACAAGACTGCAGACAGTCCTGGCACATTTCAGGATCTATATTAGAATTTCCTCAGTAGATTTAAACATTGCTCTACAAGCCTCGTTGTCTTCTGTACAACTCCATTTTCATTACCAACCTTGGCTGGCAGGTTGAATAAAATTTACAGCAGTCACTGCCTAGTGTAATAGCTAAGATAGCATCCAGTGGCCTTATTTTTTATATGTGCCTGAACAAGGGCTTGTGTACACAGAAGTTATACATTTTTCCGACTATTTAATTTACTTGAACAAGAAGATAAAACCTCTCCTAACAAATGTTGCCTCTTGTGTGTGCACAAACCAGTTTTAGATCAGCACCATGACAATTGCAGTAGCACAGACAGCATGGGAGACCAGTGAGAACTGCTGAGGCATGAATCCTGTGTCCCCTCAGTCTCTAATCAGATTTAGCAATACTTTTCCCCAAAGGCAGGGCATCCCTACCCTGCATAGGGTTTATTATTCTTTTAGAGGTTCACAAATAAATTCCCTTCAGCAAATCAAAATAAGATATTTTTCATTAATATCCAGCAGGGGCAGAAAAGAGCACATTTTCTAAGTTATTAAATGTGAAAGAGCTTCAGGAGTTCACTGGAGACCAAGGCAGTACAACAAACAGGAGTTGCCTAGAAGAGATAAGGTTGCTGGTTCCTACCAGCATCCATACTCATGATGGATGCTAGCTGAGTTTAATTTTGTGTGCTTGATAGAAATGTAGAAGGGAAGAATTTTTGAGCTAGGAGATGCTCAAATTGCTTTGGAACAGACTGAAATTACTTGATCTACTCAGAATTCCCTGGTTATGTTTACAATTAAAAGAAAGCCAGCAAAAAAAGCCACTTAACTTGAGGTAACTCACAAGATTGCATACAGTTGTGGATGGAGAAAGCAGCACATGACCCCACCAACTCAGAGAAAATGATAAATTGGTAAGCTGAGATATGCTCCTAAACACTTTCATTTATGGTTATGTAAAAATATCTGATACAGGCAGCTTTGCTTATGGAGACTGATTAGAGGGCTCTAAGATGGATGAAGGAGCAGAGAGACATCCAGACAAAGGCAGGACATTTACAGGTGTCCTTTTAGTCGAGAACCGAGACTTTTGCAGTGTTGATTGTATAAGGAAAAGTCACATATACACCATAAAAAAAACTCTCAGCTGTCCATTTTCACTTAGCTTCTCAATTTCATCTGGCACTGTGCAGGGAAGAGAGCTGAGCCTACCTGCTGACCCTGTGTTGAACCTCGGGTAGTCTGCAGGCAGCCATTCGTCACTGGTGTCCATCACAGTGCCTGAGAAGGCACTTGAGGACAGCCTTGAACAGCTGCTCCAGCCTGCCACTCGATGGAACCAACCAAAAGCAGAAAGATGTTTCAAGTGCACTTCACTGAAGTGCAATTTTCTAAAACAAATTGCTTCTGTATTTTCACGCATGGTAAGTAAAAGCGGAAATGTTTTAACCATGAGCATTTCTGTTAGTGGTGTTCTAAAAAGTGGCTCTCTGATTAATTTTCCTCCTTTAAGTGACCAATTTAAGATGCAGTCATGTACGATATCTAAACAGGGAGCTGCTTATCTTGTGGGAATGAAGGATTTGTACCAAGTACTTACTTGAGAAATCTGTAATCAGCCTCGGAATGCTGATACACCAAGGGTAATCAATATGCAGCCATCTACTGTTTAAGTGTTTTCCACACCAGTCTAGTAAAGATTAGGCAACATTCCTGGAATATTTTTCTTTTTAAATAACCTTCTGAGTATTAAGCATAAAGTTTTATGAAATGCTTAGAATCAGATAATCTTCTTGACTTACACACTAATAAAAACCATCCTGGTTCCATTTAAATCAGTAGAGTTTTGTCACTGACTTCAATGATGCTGGGATGTCAATCTTTGTACTCTTATTTCAACATTAAATCTGCCTTGCTAGCTCTCCTGTGCTTTTGTGTGTATATATGTGAGTAGTCCAGTGCACGATAAAGGGAGTCCAGATCAGATCCATCTTTCCCTTTTTAGTAAGATGACATGACATTTTAAGCATAGATGTATGCCAAACTATTTGAATCAAACAGTACAGATTTTCTTATAATAAACCACACTGGGCAAAATTCAGAGACTTCATTGAAAAATGTCTACTGTTCTATTATCCTGTGAAAGGAATCATAAATAACAATCTCTATTATTTCTGTAGAAGAGGTTATTTTAGAGGCCTCTTTCTCTGTCACATGAACTCCTGTCATCTGTCATACTAAGGACATTTGTTTGGAAAGTCTAGGGTTGTGCAATTTTGGAAAGCTTCCCTGTAATGTTTGAAAAGGTAGTTGCAATCTCCTCCTAAGGTCACTCAAGGGATATATAGTGTCATTGCCTGTTAGGGCTTGCACTGAGAATATTTGCCTTTCTAACATACTGCACAGTGGAGGAGTAAGGCTGTTTAAGTGTTCACCAAGTGGTAAAAACATCCAGACAATTACATATGTGTTAATGTTTTCAAATATTCACCTTAGACCATGGCATAACTACTCAAAAAATGTATATTACTTTTAACCCAAGAAAGGAATTTTTCATAGAGTCATTGAATCCTGTAATGGTTTGTGTTTGAAGGGACCTTTAAAGACCATTTAGTCCCTGCCATGGAAAGGGATGTTTGTCACTAGATCAGGTTGCTTAAAGCAACCTTCAAACACTTCCAGGGATGCAGCATTCACAACTTCTCTGGGCAAACAGTTCCAGCATCTCACCACCCTCTTCATGAAAAATATCTTCCTTATGTCCAGTCTAAATTTACCCTCATTCAATTTAAAACCATTACTCCTTGCCTCATTACTATGGGCCTTAGTACAAAGTCTGCCTCCATCTTTCTGATAAGCCAATTTAAGTATTGAAAGGCCACAAGTTTTTCACAATTTTAGCATATTGTTTTTTCCTTGCAGAGGAAACTCCAATGTCAGTGAACTGACATTGGCAGAAGAGCAGAGTATTGCTAAGCATGAGTGATTTTATAGAACTCATCCTCATAAGAACCAGAAGACTCATTGGGCAGAACTTGCATTTCCACTTTACATGTCCACTATACCTACAGCAGTGGTATCCTATGCATGGCTGTCATAATAATGACAATAAATATAGATATTGTCATAGGGAACATTACTGCCCACAGATTTCTGAAGGCATGAAGGTATTTGTTTTCAGGGAAATAAGAAGTTATTTAGACAAATGAGTCTTGTAGACTAAAGTGATTCTCCATGAAAGGGAACTGCTATTAAAAAGACTTTTATTGGTGCTTCCTGAGCTGCTCTGACAGAGCATGTTTGGATTGTTTCTCCCATTTGGCAACTCTCAGTTTATTTAGTTTACTTAAATATTATGTAACCAGAGGGTTAAATGATATTAATAAGGTGAGAGGAGAACTGTGTACCTTCCAGGTTTAAGGCACATAGCTCTGTCATGGTCTGCGGGAGACAGAGCAAACTGCTTCTGACAGAGCTCCAGGCAGAACTTCAGGGCAGCAGGATCCTCCTCTAAGGAGTTATCCTAAAAAGTCAATGTCACAGAATGGACCCAGATATTTAGGGCAGGGAGAGTCGCTGATGAGGGGAAGCAGATCAGAACTATTGGTTTCCCTGTAATCTCATAGCAAAAAATCACATATGCAGGACAAGTCCCAGATCTACCCTCTGACTTTTAAAAGCAGTTTTGAAAATATTTACAATGTCTAGCATTTTTGTGTGTGTGTGTGTCTGCTGCAGTTTATTCAGAAACCAGCCCGTGAAAAAAAGCCAGATATTTCTCTTTGTAGCTGGTATGCAGGTAATATCTCCCATGCCCAGTCTTAACAGCTGCTCTGTCAGAAGGTCCTATATATCCTTTATTGCTTCTATACGAACAACCATGGAACAGTTTCTGTGTCGTCTTTGCTCTACTGTGTAGCTAGAGGATGCTGATGCTCTTTAAATAGCTGTAGTACAATAAAGTGTTAGAAATTCTCGTGCTGACTTGGTATTAAGAGTCATATTTCAAAAAATGTCTCTTCTACATAAATGAACAAATTTTGCACCTCTAAAATAGGCTCGGAACAAAGCCACGCTGAGTGCATTTCCCCTCAAGCTCTGTTTCTTTTGTTTTCACCTCTAGTCCTGTGTTGTTTGCTCCCAGAGCAGTTTCTGCAGGTCAGTCTAGAGCAATCCTCTGAGACAGTTTTATGATATACAAATGTGAAGTAAAAGCAGCTCACCCAGACAAGAACACCACCCTGAGCAAACTCAGCACTGTGCTCAGAGTGTTGACTGGATGCAGCTGACTAGGAGCAAGGATGGGCAGCACCCCAGGACTGCTCAGGTGCATAAGAATATGACTGCAGAAATAATTATCCATGGACCTTTCTGGAAGAGACATAACCTCATCCATGCTTTCCTCCTGGATATGCTGAGTAAACATGTTTTCCTCTTGTGGCTTGCTACTTGCTCTCACTCAGTCTTGATGATACCCAGCCGTGGAGAACTTTGATGGAACATGATCCTTTGGGAGCCTTGGCTCAGTGTCCTTTTCCTTAGACCTGCACAAGAGGTTCAGAATGAAATTCAAGCGTGGCCAAAAGATTGGGAAAGGCAGTTATGTCCCAGTCCCCAAAGATGCTGGATCCCACTGTCTCTATTTAACTTTAGGGGACAGGAAATTTCCTTCAAACTTCACAGCAATGAAATTCTAGGTTTCTTCTTTCCTCCCTGCAATATAGAGGTGTAACTGTTAAATGAACTCTGAAAACCAGAATTTCCAGCCCAGTGTGGCAAACCATCAACAGAAGTAAAGCTGGATAGCAAAAGTTAGGATTGTAGTACCACATAAAGACTAAAAACAGTACAAATACAGAGTACAGCAAGAATCTTTTTACTTATTCAGTATTTCAGAAATACTTGGGCAATAGAAAATACATGAATCTAATTCTTCATGTAAAGAAACTAAGTGTGGTGGATAGGGCTCATATATGACAGTGTTTGGATCTTATAAACTGTACAGCCTCTGGAGGAGACATGAGGTTAATAACTCTTCATCTCCCCACTTATAAATCTGTATCTGTGCAACAAAACAAAATTGCAGACAACTTGCTTCATGTCTGGGCTGGGGTAGAACTCATCTAATTTTAAATATTCATAGTGGGTTACCACAACCACTTTCCTATACCCTCTCTTTAATGGAAAGAAATATTTCTCAGGCATAATTCATCATGTCCTAATGTAGTCCTTTAAGGAGTTCAGATGAGTCACATCTCCTTCTTTCTGGACATAATACTGTTAAAACCTAAAGCTCACTGAAATTAATCTCAACCTCATTGCTTCTTTGTAAGTTACTTATATATATATATATTCTTTTCTTTTTTTTTTAATTAGGGAAAAGAAGGTGCTTTCCTCCTTCAGTCTAGCTAGGCAGGAATGTACACCGTGTCTGTACTCAACAAGGTTCCTTTCTAAGTATCCAGTGAATGTGCAGCATTTCTGTGAGTGTGCCATGGACATGCTGCTTGGTGTGACAGGTCAACAACAAAATCCCTACATTGTGCTAAAAATGAACCCGGGGCACATTCAGGTCATATTCATTCTGTGAATTTGAACATGACAGTGGCTCCCCAAATGGGAAAACAGGGGTCCAGCACTGTCTCATCTAAACAATGGCATGCAGCAGGCACATAATCTAGGGGAATAGAGGAGTCTCAAGAGTGAGAGAGAAGGAAGGGAATGGGAATGAGAATGGGAATGGGAGCTGGAATGGGAAGAAGAAGGGGAAGGGAGAAGGGAAGGGGAAAAGGAATAGGGGGAAGGGAGAAAGGAAGGGGAAAAGGAAGAGGGGGAAGGGGAAAAGGAAGAGGAGGAAGGGAAGGTGTTAAAAACTGGATATAGAACCACTGCAAGGGCAGAATGTGAAAGTCTCTTGCTCCAGATGTAACTGTTGGGAAACAAGTACTAATCATCAGTTTTCATTACAGTACACTGCAGGAACCTCCAATGGGCTGGGAGCCTGCACTGCATACCCCAGGTGCTAAGGAGGGAAAAGCAAGCTGAGACAAATGTAAAACTTCTCCTGGTAATATCTACTATGTATTTTGTTATTTGGCCAGCTAGAGCATTGCAGCTCATATAACAACTAACTAATCTACTAAAACAAGGGCTAGAAGGCACTTTGTGAGGTTTTGACATGTACTGCATCTGGTGATGTTTTTAATCAGTAAAAAAGGAGCAGTTAAGCATTAAATGTGTACAAACCCCTGAGAAGAAGTACTACCTCGCTGAAAATTACTGCTTTGAATCAATTCCCAAACGTGTACACTACCAGCACAGCTTAGTTTTCTGGAAGTGTGTTAGGATGCTTTTGGTGCTATTTCTGGAGACCTGTCAGTTCAGGTAGGGAGATTTTGTAAGGTATCCCTCAGGAGAAGTGGTGCTGGGAAGGCAGGGGCATGACCTAACATGGGTCAGTTCCACCACTGGGGATCAGCCTTGGCTGGCACTCACCCCAGACAGCATTGTGGTCTGCTGGACACAGACAGCCTGCTGGCTCAGCACAGGGCAGCTCTGGAGGAAGCACTAGGGTCACATGTAACCAGCACTGCCCACCATGATCCCTGTGGGTCCCTTCCAGGCCATGATACCCTACATTCTAAGGTGCTCTGCTTCAGAGTGGAGCTGACAGGTCTACAGCACTGCACACTGTGCTGCCTGCCTTTGTGGGCTCTAGGCTCAGGAATTAATGTGCCACTTCACAGCACAGACATCCAACATACTTCCAGAAAGTTAAAAGGTAAGAAGGGTCACTTCCCACAACTCCCTAGGTCGCTGACCAGACAGCAATTAGACAAGTATTCGGTCAATAAACAGATGGAATCTAATTCTGAGCATACACTGTACAACACAAAATGCTTGGGATGATTAAGCTTCCTGAAATTAAAAAAAAAATAAATAAAATAATCAAAGAATAAATAGAAATTATTGTACATCTCTCTAAGTTTTGTTCTTCAAATATCAATACAAAGTATTGAAAGAAATTGTTGAATCTGGGTATAGTCCCATCTCGGACTTCAAATACTCCATTTCAAAAAGGATTGATCTTCCTTCTGCTGATTACTTTGAAACTTGGTATTGATGGCAATCAAAAGAATACTCAGTATTGATGAAATTACAGTCTTATAGCCAAAACCTGAAACAGGATTTTACAGCACAAAATTGTGGTCTTAATGGTGGGAACCTCCCACATTTATCTGCCAGTTTGCAAGCAAGTATTTCAAGTAGCTTTTGATGAGGCGATCAGTGATTTCAAGGACTTGTACCTAAAGTTTATGCAAAACTTAGCTTTCAAAAATGCTGTCCTTCATTGGGGAAATAAGCTGTTATTATATTGACTTAATAATAGTGAACACAACTACATTTCTGGTGCATTACGCTTCAGTTAGTAGCAATATTTTGTCTTCCAAGTTTAGACAAAAACGTTCCAGAAGATTTTTGACAATTTATGTTCTAGACTTGCTTCATTTTTCAATAGGGGTGCAGTCCCCTCAGGTAGCATTTTAGTTGTATTATTGATGCTTTCAAAGAATTGTCTTTATGTATAAACAAAGTTTTTAAATCCATACTTCACCAGTTTTCACAAACTGATTCAGAGATCAGGAATATCAGACAACTTAAGTGGCAGAATTCAAGCTGTAAATATAAAGTCAGTTTCCTGAAAACTGGCTGTGCACCATGGGAAAGCAGAAACAAAACTTGAGTTTGATTTCAGATTGAAAACTGTGGATGCAAACAGTATCACAGAAGTTGAGTATGCACACAGAGATGCAGCCCTAGATAAATGTTCTCAAGATGTCATTTGCAGAAAAAGGCTTCTATTGAACTTTTCACAAATCAAGCTGTTTAAATTGCCTTTCACTCTGTAGTGTATTGCAAATAATCCAATCAATGCTTTTCACTTTTTGATGCCTTGGTAAATTCTGAGACTACTGAAAAGGACCTGGAGCCTTTGAAAGCCTATGAAGCCTTTTAGAATACAGGGTTTAGTTTCTTACTCTGCTGCTGTTTTTCTAGATGAATGTGGGTTTCTCACCTCTGTTTCTCATCCTTCAATTTCCCTTTTTTAAAGCTGGGAAAATGGTACAGAATGTTTTTCATTCAATAGTCAAAAAGTGAAACAAGAGAGCAACAGTTTCAAACTTAATTGCATCAATCAAAGATGTCATTATTCACTGAAATGCTAAAGGGCAGTAATTATTAGCAAACACCTGATGTTATCTGGTCCTCTTTGTGTTCTTTCTCTCATCTCTTTCCATTTCTGCACTAAAGGCTGCTAGGAACTGTTTGACTGACAGCAAACTTACTGTGAAAGTATCTGACCTTGGGATGACAAGGTCGGTGAAAGAATTGGGAGCCTGACAATTAGAAGCTCTGACATTGGTGTATATGCAGTTTACTGGCATTGATCAGCTGCAGCTGGCTGCCAGGGAAGTAAAGACACCAGGTCTGATGCAGCACTTAGTGTTTTCTTTACATTAATGACCATAAGTCATTATGGAACAAGAATAAAAACCGGAGAATAGAGTCACACTGCTGTCTCAAAAAGTTAAGGCTTAAAGGGAAATCACAGCTGAAAGATTTCACTAGTCATGTTTGTGAAGAAATCTCTATGTTTACTTTGAGTACAAGGTTTGCACCTGATTTGGGGACCAAGCATCTTAATCAGTGGCCTCAATGAAGAGAAGTTGGAGAGGATGACCAGCCTATGGAGCATGTCCTCTGAGAAGAGGCTGAGGGAGAGAGCTGCTCAGCCTGCAGAACAGTGGGATAAGAGGGGATCTAAAAGCTGCCTATAGCCACTTAGAGTTACAAAGCTAATGGAGGCAAGGAAGTCTTATCTGCCAGGTCATGTAACAGCAGACATTGGCCACAGGCTGCAGCTCAGGAAGTTCAAGCTGGACAGGAGGAGAAGTTGTTTCTCCAGGAGGGTGGTGGAACAGTGAAGCATGCTGTTCAGGGAGATGGCAGTCTTTAGGGGCATTTAAGAGTTAGCAACACAGAGCAGTGGCTGACCTGCTCTGATGTTGGGAGTAACCTTACTGGAGCAGACAGCTGGGTTAGATTGGCCTGACAACAGGTGTTTCTGTATTATTTCCCTAGTCAGTTGATAGTGATGATCTGTTCTGGATCACAGCCAATGTCTCTATCAGGTATCCTTTGGAAACCTGAGATTCTGCTTAGCCTTTCTTTAGGAACCTTATGATGTTCAAGGAAGAAGCAGTAAAAAATATTTCACTGTAACTTGGTCACAACCAAGTTTGGTTGGTGTTTTTAGGTATGTTCTGGATAACCTGCATCTAAGTTCTCTAGGAACCAAGTTTCCAGCGAAGTGCTCAGCACCAGGAGTTTTTCATCACACCAAATTCAGCAGCAAGTCAGATGCATGAGTCTTTGGTATGTCTGGAATTTGACACATGAATTTGCAGGCATAGATGCAATTACATTTGGATTTCTTCTGCTTGTTTAGCAGAAATGTTAGACATTTAACACAATGAAGGGCTATAAAAAGCAGTTATAGTCTGTGTTCTTATTCAATATTTTTATGCAAACAAGCCCTATCATAGTTGGTTTTTTTAGCCCTAGGATTCTTCTTTCAGGCAAACAGAAACTCTGTCCACTCCACATATGCTACAGATGTGTTTAATATGGTAAACTTTGGCAGTAGAGATCTAATAGAATCTTTAGTCTAGACTATAAATCAGTGTTGCTCAGCTGTGGAAGAGAGTCTCTGTGAGCTGGGACTCTGTATCTCAGCAAAAAGTATATCTGTTTGCAGATCACTTTCCACCAGAAATTTCAAACATTTGAACTTCTACTTCAGTGGTTTGAAGCTGGGATTTCCAAATCCCTGGTGTCTGTTCAGTGTTTCTAAAAGTCTGCAAAAGGTGTCAAAGGAAAGGGAACCTTTTGTGAACAGGCTTGAATTCCAGTTATCTGGGTCTGCTCCTCCAGAAGGAAAATTTTGGCAGCTGTCAAATTGATGAAAGATTGGCAACCCACTGTTCTTGGCATTGAACCACAGTGAATAAAGCAGATGAAATGTTTCTGAAAGTTGGCTTGCTTCTTATCTTTAACCTCAGCTAGTCTCCCAGTGCTAACCACTCTGGCAGAAAAACAGTTCATTCATGCCCTTTAAAAGTTGTTTATAATATATACAATTAAGTCAGAAGCTGGATTTTGTGGTGATACGTTTTCTTTTTGCTTCTATTGATTAAATCCTGGCCCCAGGCTTTACTTTCATTAACTTCAATATTGGCATTAACTTCAATGAAAAATTTTATTTTTCCTTAGAAGATATTTTTTCTCATTTTAACACTCTCCATTGATGTAGTTGAAGCAAGGGGAGTGTGGGATCAGTCAGTTCTTGTTTGATTGTTTTTAACTAATGAGCCTTTAAAGGGCTAAAGAACAGAACTGATGTGTTCATATCCCAAAAGCAGATGTCAGAGAACAAAGAATCCTAGTTTTTTTATGTTCTGATCAAGGAAAGCTGGGATTTGAATGCCATTTTAGTGTCACTGTGATACTACAATGCTCCAGTCTTCAAGCTGGAGTGAAATCAAAGATCCCATAAATTTCTTAAAAACAACAAAAAAAATACAGCCAATATTATATATCATTGTGAAATAAACATTTCCCAATTTTTTTTTACGTTAGAGTAGGCATATTTATCACATATATTCAGCTACAAGCAGAATTGTTTCTTGCAAGGCTATAATTATGAATCAGTGATTATGATATTCAGCGTTTCTATTGCTTCAGTGTATTCCAGCTTTTAAAGGTGTATGTATACAGCTGACACTGTAAAATATTTGGAAATCTTTCTGATACCAAAGAAGTGTATGTCCCACTCAGAAAAATCAGTATTTTTTTCTTATTGTTTTATAAAGACATAGATACCTATAGTTGTAATTTTGTTTTTCCTTCCCTCTGTGTACACATTATTCTGTACTGGGAATTGCTGACAATGTACATACCATGTAAGAGGATGTTTGCATGTATTCTGCAGAAAATGCAGCCCAACATTGTCCTCATTAAATATATTTTGTAACTAACTTTATCACCTAAATTAATCTTCTTATGCAGTAGGAGTTGTTTTACATTCAGGTACAGAATCACACTTGTCAGTCTTTTTTTTTTTTTACAATATTCTCAGAGTCTGAACATTTTTATGTTGCATATGTGTCTTCTTCCATGAAAAATGACTTATCTTGTATTTCTTGACTCATTTCATGTCTCAATGTGGGACGTGTTCACTTTGGGAAAGCAGCCCTATGAGCTTGATGATCATTGCAGAAAGTTTCTCAAGGATACAGACTTTACAGACCACAGCAGGTTTCAAACATCACCTACCAGATAATGGACAACTGCTGGTATGAGGTATGTATGCACATCTGCACATCTAAACTGGAGAAAACAAAATAATAGGAATCACTAGGAGTGCCTGCTGATAGCTGAACTGATGCTCATAATGAAAATTTCCTCTAATAAAAGCCATTGCTTGTAAGTAATACAGTCTATATTATCTAGGTCAGGATATGGTTAATACAGGAAATAAGGCACAAAGGCAGGTTGGCTCCCTTCTTTTCAGAAGCACATATTTAAGCATAACACCTTTCAACATCACCAAATACAAGATGAGATTCCTCTCACCTAATTTTAACAGTTTAAAAATTGTGTGCTGAGCTAAACTAACTGTGTAAATGTCTTCCACGACTACAGGACCATTACTGGTACCTCTCCATGGTCATTTGCCCTTTTTCTCTTAGCAGCCACAGAATAAAAGACATTTCTCTTCCTGTACAGAGATTTTGAACAGCAGACATAGAAGAGAGAGCCCTCCAGTTTTATAGACAACTAAACCTGTTTGAAATAACCCTGCCCTTACAACAGAAGGATGTGTTACCCCATCCATGAGTCCTCTAGGAGCTGTAAGTCAAATGCTGATCATGCTCATTTTATTTTGAGATCTGCATCTTCTGTGCCAAAAATTATCCTGATTTATTGTTCCTCTTCACCTAAATTTTGATCAGCTGTCTGTAGACCAGGACCTGTTTCTTGCCAGCGACAAAGAACTGTTTTGCACATTATTGATAACACTATGAAATGACTGCAATGTTGTCTTGGGTTTTTTAATATAATTGCCAGGAAAATGAGTAAAGTGGTTTATATTAGAGAACATATTAATGCAAAGAAAGGAGATTAAACTATCACAATGTAAGATAGATATAAAAAGTAAGTTAAATTTTATTTACCTCCTGCAACTTTATTTTAGCATGCAGAAATTTGTAGCAACAGCACCATCTAGGAATTTCTGCATGCTAAAATCAAGAAAAATGAATGCAAATTACAGTTTCTGAATTATTTTAAAATTAAGTAACTATACCTATAATCTTTGCTTCATTTAGCTACCAGAACAGTGCCCTACCTTTTATCAGCTGTTACCATTCTTTTGAGGCATTGAGAGAAGGCAACAGAGCTTGAAAAACAAGATTCAGAAACAGATGACTTTGCATACTGGCTCCACATCAGCTGTCTGCTTTATCAGAGCTGAACCTGAAATCTGCCTGACATCAGCCACCCTTATTATTCTGTGTTTTAGTGTTCTTCTCACTTAATCAGGGTGTTGACCAAGAAGCATATGGAGAAAGCATTTCTGACACTCTGTGGGTGACAGAATTTAGAAGGATACTGTGGAAGAATATAATTTATTTTGTTAGCATTTTTTCAAAAGACTTCTCAGACACTGAGATATATATACCAATTATGTGCACTCCTTCAGTGCCTCCAAACTGTCATTATTTGGCCTTAACTGGAAGTGTGAACAGGGAAAAATATGCTTGGTAGGTTTTCTGATTATCATAACTCATCTGAATGTGTTTTTTCTTCATAATCACTTGAAGCTGACACCTAAAGTTGAATTTAGAACTACTGCAAGTGACAGCAACATAAATAGATATAGTCTGACTTTCAATTACTTAGAAATTACTACAGGTAGAATATTATATCTGTTTTCTCACCAGTATTATTGACTCTAGTTTTGGCCCTCAGGGTGTATATTTGATTTGGAATTCATTCTAAGCTGCATATTTAGGATATTTTCAATTTAGCAACATACAAGGCATCTAGTAGAGTGTTATTGCTTCCTGCAATGACAGGTAGATATAAAGAAAATAATGTTTTATGCAGAATTCTACAGTCATTGCAACAGTAAATGGTAAATTTGCTGATCTCTATAAAACTTGAGAAGCAAAAATTTGAAGATAAATGAAAATGCTATTAATATAATTGCTTAGCCAAATATTTTACTACTGAGACACTGAAATTTGGCTTCTGATGTTAGTGCTTAAATAGGAGCACCCAACTTTCAAATGTGCACAGCACTACAAAAATTAGTGCTAACTTCAGCAGGTCTTGGGATACAGATACATCTGAAGCTACATAACAGAGGCATCTAAATTTAGACACTGACAGTTGTAAAATGCTGATCTAATATGTATAAAGAAGTTTTAAAATAAAGTAATTTCTGAAATAAATCCTTTTCTCTCTCCTCATATCTGAGCTAGTTCAGGATGTGATGCCCGTAAGAGTCCAAGTGATGTCTGCTTGCCCTTTCTCTGATGGAGCTGGCCCAGCCCCAACAGGGACCTCTCTTCAGCTCTAGTTTGAGCTCACCTGAACCTAAGGAATAAGAAATGCAGGGTGCAGACATGTGGGGAAAGAGGAGGAGGAAATGAGGGTCTCTGGCCAGACAGAGGCTCCCACGCCTGCGCTTGCCGGCGTTGCCTGGTCCCAGCACTGGAAACTGGCTCGGAGAGCACGGCTTTGTCTCCCTGGGGAGCTTCAGGTGTGCTTGAGGGAAAGCTGCATTTGGGGTCATGCAAATGACCTTGGGGATCTGTGCAGGCCTGGGGGCCATGGAGGCTGCACAGGAAAGAGGGCTAGGGCTTGGTATGATGCCACTCAGGACCAACCTGGGCCAAGGAGGGCTGGCTCAGAGAAAGGGTCAGGAAGGAGTGCAGACATTCAGAAAGTAGGAGAAGGAGGGCTCCCCCAGCACCGAAGGTGTGAACTATTGGTGGGGCTAATGCATGCAGGTGATTTTTTTCATATAAATGTTGTCTTTTTTTTTGTGTTCTTCCAACACCCTGCTATATTCTTATAGTGGCTTTATGTCTTGACAATGCTGAACGGTGTTTTTTGATTCATAGCACAGCTTTTAAAATTTATTTGTATTGAAATCAAAGCTTTGCCATAATGAAAAAGTTACTCTTAACAACAGATCTGAAGATGGCTGGCACGACTAATTGCTTTATTTGATTGTTTCCAGAATTGCCATTCTTTTTTTCTGTTACTGCAAAGTAACTAGGAAGACCAAAAATAGCTGATATATTTATCCTAAAATTTCAGCTCAAGTACTAAGGTTTGGGGCTTATATGGCAATGGAAGCTGTGGTATAGATAAGCAATTTTAGAAAAGCATTTTCATTCCTCTGCATTAGTGTCTGGTTTGCAGTTAATTAGTATCGTCTGCTTACCATTTTGAACTGCTTAATTTAAGGGTCTTGTCTCTTAAATAGGAAATGAATGTGAAGCATTATAACAGTGTTTTGTGAACCTGTAGAGCCCAGATATACTTTTCAGATAAGTTTGGCTGTTTTCTACAGACTGTGATCATTTTGGAGGCCCTTGATTTTAAGAGTCCATGCATTTTCTGAGCATTTTTCATGCAGGATCGTGTTTGCTAACAGCTCTTTGTTGCAATCCTGGACTAAATATCAGAAAACCTTGTGGTTTTCAGTGACTGGGTGTGTACAGAAAAAACCACACTGGCATGGTTGCAGCTACAATGGGGGACCTGCAAGACTCAGAATCACAGAAAATCTGGCTGAAAGGGTTCTTTGGAGGTCATCTAGCCAAACTTCTCAGTCAGAGTGGGATTATCCCCACTGCTCCATCATCCATACCTTCATCTACCTTGATCTCTGAACAATTCAAAAGGTGGAGATCCCACAGCCTCTCCCAGAGTACAGAACAGCAAACCTGGTCTAGTGCTGATCTATCCTCCATGTGAACAGATTTTGTTTTTCAGGTGCAACTAGCATTTCCCAAGCCCCAACCTACTGTCCCTTGTGTGTAATAGCACAATTTGTTGTAGGCAGCATTTGTAATGCAGTATTTGTAATTGTGGAGGCAATGGCCAAAGTACAGGGAAAAATAATGAAAACCACTTTGATCATTTAGTATTAAGGAAGTTTCCATTTTTAATGTCAACATAAAAGAGACCTTTTTTTTGAGGGAACATGGGCTATTTCCTCTCTACAATACTTATCAACAAACAGTTAGAAAAATAAGTTATAATTTTCTAATAAACTTCCAGTGCATGTTAGTCGTCATCCAGTATCCGTTTTACATTGATACAGATTTCTTGAAGGTGCAAAAATTGTAGTTATATCAAATTGAGTTCTTTATCACTAAGGTTCTTCTGTTAGCCAAGAGTTTTTTCATCACTGTCTTTAGAAACACATTTGAGGTCTCCATCTGGAAAGATCAAGAGGTTCTTCAGGAGTATAAGAGCTATTTTTATGTGTGTCTTGGTCTGCATACAACTATATACTTCCAAGCTTTTGCACCTCATTACACAGGAAACAGAAGTTGGATGCACCACATACATGAAAAGCAGCACAAATGGTGTGTAATGTTATGCACATAATTCATAGAAAAGCCATGCATGTTTTCCAGTTACCACACAGACAGCAGATTTAGTTGCTCTGGCCAGTAGATATATGGTCAACCAGAAGACATTGTTTGATGACATCCATAGTGTTTTGCTCCTTTGCTAGGCACTATTGTTAAAAGTGAAATGAAAAACCCAGAAGCCCTTAGTGTACCCACACCTTTTAAAATGACGTTTGTGTCTCTTCAGCTGGCTCAAAGCCCAAGTTGCTTCTTCCCTCTTCACCATAAGGGTTCACCTCTTCATGATTTGATCCTGCTTCACCTCTGCTTTCTCTTGCTCTCCTGTAACAAAAATTCATTTTATACTAGAAGGTCCCTGTTCTGTTCAGGTCCTTGTGGATCCCCAGAATCACTGACTGTAAATAATACCGCGTTTAACTGGAAATATTTATATAAAAGAAATCGAGTTAGGTTTAAGAGGAACTGTAGCAAATCTGCTATGTTCTTAGAAACCCTGTTAGTGGAGGGACATAGAAAACCAACCAAGTTCTACTTGTTAATGCAGTAATATTTAAGGAAAATGTCATTACTGTACAGCCTACAATCAGATTACAGAAAACTGCAGGTGCTGATGAATGTGAGTACTCTGCTGTTTGAGAAGGCACCATCTTCCCAGCAGGACATTCCCTCCTCCTTGAAGCCTGGCCACCCTGCAGCTCCCTGTGGCCAAAGTGTTGGTTAAACTGATGTTGATGAGGAAATTGCATTAAGCTGCCAAAGCCATCACGTACTGACAGACAGCAAGATGAACCTTTAGCTATCACTGTTGATGGGAAAGGGATAACAGGCTTTCATTCCTTAACTTGCTTCAGGTAAACTAAAGCCTAATTTGTAAAAATCCTGATGATTGAATTATTGGGACATCTTCCAGTAGTCATGATCATAGTATCAAAAAATATTACTCACTTTTTGCGATCTCTTTGCCCAGTGATGATCAAGGCAATAACTCCAATGACAACCAGACTCATGACCACCCCAAATACAATTAACCAGATGGTGACTGGTGGTTCATAAGGTGCAGCCAGGGTTGGACTTATTCCCACAAACTCCAGCGTATTATCATCCAGTCTGAAAGCCTCATTGATTCGTCCTCGAGACATCCTGCCATTGAATGCAAATTCAAAGAGTTTCACACATTTGTTGGAAGAAAAGGAACAGTTTTCAGTTATTTTATAAATCTCCAGCATGCTAAGCTTCCCCTGAACTACTCAGTTGAAAAAGCTGCAGAGGAGGTACTGCTAAACCCATATTCTTTCTGGCATGTGAGTGACAACCACAGGAGCTTAAACCCTTAACCTATTTCAGCTTAACTGACATGTTCAGACACTGTATGGACTCTTAAACTCATTTTTAACATTTATCAAATGAACCTTCTGATCTCCTTCTCTCTTTGTATTTTGCCCTTCATTCTCTTTACCATTTCTTGTCTACTGAAAAGTTTCTTAGTTATGCCACATAAAACTACAGCTCTGACATCTTACCCGTTTCCCTCCTACAATCTTGCACAAATTTGATTAGTGTGTTTCTCACTGCCCTGAAAACTCTTCCCCTGGTGTATAATCTGTGCCTTGTTTTTCCTTACACTTCCACATCTGCTACTGAGTGCTAACCCAATAAGAAAGTCACTAGAGTGACTTTCACAGCCATACTCTTCTCCCTTAGTTCACCAATTTATCTCACTGCTTCTTCAACCCCATCTCATATTGATGCTGGTTTTTAGATTTGTGCCCTCTTCATTTCCCACTGCACATTACCCATGATCTGCTGAAGAGTTGCAGTTTTACTTATCATTTTTATAGCAATGACTTAGAGTGTGTCACATCATGCTATAAAAGAGCTGTTCATTGACCTCTAAGTGGAAACTAGCTCCTGCTCTGATCTCTTCTATAAAATCAAATACATCTGGCTGTCTTTCTTGTACACCATTATTCTGGAGTCCTTGTTAACAATATATCTTGCACTGACTTTTCAAAAATGAGAGGAGGAACACACATGTGCATGCACACATCATTACTTTACTCTGTATTTCAGGATATAAAATAGTTCCTGTTAAAGTTTGAGCAATTAGATCTGCTAGCAAGGTATGATGCAATGAGATGTGTTTTGGCAATTTTACAAGACCCCTGAAGCATTTTACTTTGGCTGTTGTCCAAGATACCATCTGATAGATGGACGTTTTCCTTTCTGTCATAACAGTTTTCATCCTAGTATCTCTCATCTCACTATTTCCATTTTAACTGCAGAATGTACTTTTTTGTCACTGCTTCTGCCTCAGCTGACTTATGCATTGCTTTCCCTTCCAAACTTCCACCTGGTTGGTTGTTTAGTTGGTTTTTTTTCCCCAGAGAGCAAAATCTCACCTGAGGGCCTCTTCCACGTCAGCTTTGGGCACAATATCACTGATATTACCAGGCATGCTGACAGTAATGTAGAAGGAGATCCTTTGTGTCTGCTCCCCAACATGAATATCTGTAATTCTGAAGGAGAAACAGAAGAAAAAGGCTATTTTCATTGCTGAGATGACATTAGCTTTAAATTCAGGCAAGTGAACAGTTGTGTTTGATTGGCATTTCCAGGGGTTTAGTTTACACTGGGGGAATGCTTTCTAGTGAAATCAGCTGGGAAGTGAAATCAATTTTCCTGCCAGAGTTCCTTTTTCTATGTGCTAATTTGTAACTTGAGCTGGAGAGAGTCTCCCTCATACCTAAGACAAGTCTTGGTGTAATTTTCCACAGCACATAATCACTTGCAGAACAGAGAGTGTTTGGGGTTGGTCTCCTAAATGAGGTGGTGTATGAAGTACAAAGTGGAAAAAAATAGCTTTCTTCCTTTTTTTTCTAGAGTAGATTCTAGATATTACATGGCTGCAGTTCTATAAAGTAATATCTAATAGCTTGAGTAGATAGCTTCTGAACGTTATTGAAGATACTTAATCAAAATGGTTGTTTTTCTTACCAAAATCACTTTCAGGTGAAAGACTTTATGCTTGTAACTGAACCTAGATAAGATTAGGAAGTCTGTACCAAATTCTACTGCTTTGTAGTCAACATGGTTATCTTTTATTGGCCCCAAACCTCTTGGATATTCAGTATGATACACGTACACTGCTAGAAATACTTATTTCTAATCAGTGTACTTTCCCTGATATTCCTATATAGGATTTGGGCACAAATTGTCAAGGTTCATTTCCATCACTGATAAGCTGTGGGAGACAAAGCCTTCTTACCTAACTTTACCACATTGTTCCTAAATTTCAGGCTCTGGAGGGGAAAGATACCACATACCCGAGCTGGCCCCTTGCTGAGATGATGATGACAAACAGCTGATGTTTGACATTGTTTCTGTCACCTTACATTTGACAGGAGGCACAATTAATCCCACCAGTTCAGGCCATTAGCCAAGCAGAAGCAATGCAGGCATAGCTGGCACAATTAAGCAAGCCACTCACTGGAAGTCAACTTCCTGTTTCTTCCTCTCTGCAAAGTACTTTCTCATGGCATAGGCGACGGATGACTTGAACAAGAAGAGCTCGCTTTCATCCCATACATACTGCAGAAACAGCACAAGAGAAATTCCTCAGAGATGGCAAGAGATCAGAGACATTATGAAATCCTTCTAAAAAAAAAATAGCAACCCTAATGCTTGGCATGCACTTCAGTATTATTTATTTGTGCCATGATAGCACATCAGAAACCAACCCAAAGCCTTTAGATCTGTTAATCTGGGCACTGTGCAGGAGAATAACCAAGGATGCATCCCTGCTGCTAGACATCATGCTGTCCCTCTGCAATCTCTGGTTCCTTTATATGGGACTGCTGAAGATGCTGCAGTCCCAGCACACCTCCTCGCCTTACAGGGAGAAAAGGCATCAGCAAGGCTATTCCTACTAAATATTGTGCATTTTCTTTGAAGTTTAAAGATTTCATGGCTTAGATCTTGTTTTAATCACACTTTTATTTGCAGACCTGTTCTATTAAGGAGGAGAACCTCTGTGGTAGAGTTGTTGTGTGAAAGGGGCTAATTTATTTGTTTGATGAGCTTGGATTTTTGTTCGGGGTCTGTTTTGGTAAAAAACTCTTTGCATCAGTACTTCTGCAGCAAGCACATATTTGTTGTTTTTGGGGTTTTTTTTTTCCCTGGAGAATAGATAGGTGAGGTAATTAAAAAAAAAAAAAAAAAAAAAGTATTGCCTGTGTGCAGGCTTCTCCTGGCCTGCCTTATGAGTCCAAAGTTATTTGCAGTGGAAGACAAAAACAGCTTCTCCAGGGCAGGAACCAAGAGCTGTACAGGGGGCAAAAACCACCACAGGAGGTGATAAAGCAGCCTGGTCTGTTGTGAAATAGCATGTGTGCATGAAGGGAAAATTCCCAACTGAACTCTGTGGCAATATCTTTTTGTTCCACCCAGGCATAGGTTTTATTGTGTTTATGGTACCTGGGCAGGAAGGCCTGTAAATGCTGTCAGTGACAGAAAGCCAGCTCTTGACTTTCTTGAGTATTATTCAGGAAGGTGTGGTAGAAGGCAGCTCTGTTGTAACAGGCTGTACAAAACCCAGCTACATTTTTCAAATGTGTCCACCTCTTGGCACTGATGTAAAATTAGAGAGATGTATAAATATCTATGAGGAAGACAGGGATAGACTGGGATAAACTGTTTAGCTGGGTCTGTTGTAATAGGACAAGGAGTAATGGTTTTAGACTAAAAGAGAGTTGATTTAGATTAGTTACTAGGAGGAAATTCTATGTGAAGGAATGTGAAGGTAGTGAGGCATTGGAACAGGTTGCCCAGAGAGGTGGTGGATACTCAGTTTCTGGAAACATTCAAGGTGAGGCTGGTGAGGCTTACAGCAACTTGATCTAGCTGAAGATGTCCCTGCTCATTGCAGAGGGGTTGGGCTAGCTGATCTTCAAAGGTCCATCACAACCTAAAGAGTCCTGATTCTACTAATAAAGGGAAGGAAAGGGCAGAAAGAACCCAGTGCTGTCAGTCCATTCAGGGCCAGGTCCTGGGAAAGGCACAGGTACCCAAAGCCACGGCAATCAGAGCAGCCCCCAGGCCATTTGGAGGGCAGGGGCTGTGCCAACCCTGGCTGTTCCCGCCAAGAAAGGCTGAGGCTGAGTCCCATTTGCAAGGCAAATGCTCCCAATTTTCTCTTGCTTGCACAGCCCTGCACTGAAAGCATCTCTTCTTGTTACTGCTGCTGCCTCCGGCAGCTGGCAGTGTTCACTATCACAGCTAAGAGGCTATTGTTAGGGTTTCTCAATTTTCTATTTATGCCCAACATAGTTAGGCTTGCAGTGATGCTTTTTTATTATTTTACCAGGATCTAATTGAGCTTGATTCCTCTACTGATGCTTTCTATACTTAGCATGGTGACTTTTTAATCATTTATTCATTTCTGTAGCTTATATTTTGTCTTTTTCAGTCTAATGTATTTTAATTGCCACTGTGCCTCTCAACTGCCTTTATAAATACTATTACTAGCTGTGGGGATGGGAAGTACCTGGCTGGCTTCTGATCTTTGAGTCATGACTACTCACACAGCTTCCCCAGGCATCTCAGGCACCCACCATACTCTGAGCATTACAGGATCTGCTTTGCTTCCAGAGAGAAATGAGCTCTGCCAAGCACCTCTGCTCTGCTACAGTGTGTTCACTCCAAGATCCCATATGTGATTCGAAAGACAGCGTAAGTGTGCCCTCTGATTCAAAAAAGGATCTTTCATTGTAAAATACATCTAAATGCCTGCAGGCTGACAGCTCTCCATTCCCTCACACTGTCTTGTGTGACAGCCCTTTACAACGTGGTCACACATATGGCATTCACCTGGTAGACAGTTTTGACTTTATGTTTGGAGAGGGGTCTGGTGTTCAAGTGGCAGTCGGGAGCTGGTGCTCCTGGAACCGTTTATTTTAAATATGACAGACCCCAAGGGATTCAGTGGGGATCTTGCAGCACTTTCCCTTGTGCGGGCACTTTCATAAAGCCCCAGCGGAAGCAAAGCTGTGGCTGTTTCAGCCTCATCAGCTGCACTGGTGATCCAGCCATGCTGCGGCTGCAGCTCTAATCTCATCAGCCTGAAAACAATTAGCAGGGTAATTGCGGCAGTGCACGCTCCGGTACAGCTGGCGTTGAGCCCATTCGAGAGTCTGGATGCTTAATTTGCCAGAACTTGGGGTATTGAAACGTCCCTGCTGGTGAGAGCCAGGGCTGTCTGGGCCTAGAGCCCTGTGAGCTGCAGCTGCCCCGCACCCCCAGCGCAGCTGTACCTGAGCCCAAGAGCAGCAATCGTTCCCTGCCTGCTCCCTCCAGAGCTAACCAGCACAAATGCAAAACTGTTTGCTGGCACGCTCAGAGTGCTTTGTGCTGTCAGGTCAGTGCAAAGCAACTCAAAATACACCTTAAACAAACAATCGCACGGGGCCCACAGCTTCCGTGCACTGTGAGCTGTGCAAAGCACCCAAAACACACAGCTCTGTGTAGCCGGGCTGAGATTGCTGCCCCAGATTCCCCCTGCCTTTTCTCTGTGCCAGTTCGTGCAGGTAGCATCACCTGCCGCTGCCATACCAGGATTCAGCTGAGTCCCTGGGGGCTCAGCAAAAGGGAAATTTGTGGGGAGGCAGAAAGCAACCGAATAGAAAAGGTTTCTTGCCTGTTAGTGAAGGGAACTGGTTTTGAGAGGAAAATGTACGGCTTGCTCTTCAGAGCTTCGGAACCTACTGTCCATACAATAATCCAAGTTAAGTAATCTGTATGAGATTGTTTTACAGCTGCTCAATTGCACAACAAAAGACTATGATGGCTAAAGGCAGGCATAAAAATGATATTAAGCTAAACATTAACCATAATGACTAATAAATGTGTTGTAATATGAAACCTCTTTATGCTACTGATATCAGTTTTGAATTGTATCTAACTCGACTAGGCAGTCTACAAAGCAATAAAACTCCAGTGGGGCTTGCATGTGAGAGACTGATTGAAGCAAGAGCATCAATTCATATGAAAAATGAGCCCGTGGTTTGTGTCCTTGCTAGTGCAATAGGCTCAAACACACAGGTCTAAATGACCTGCCTGATGACATGCTCATTCTTGGAAAATTACTAATGTCCTGCAAGGTGAAAATAGCTATTAACAGGAATGAAGTGTCTGCACTTAAACCTTCTACACTGCCTGCATGAGATTAGCATAAAGAGGAAGAATTAGAATAAGGAGTGAATTTTCAGCCTGGGTTAAGCAGATGGGCTAAGCCAATGCTCTGTTTAAAATCATAAAAGCCATCTTCAGCTTTGATGAGATTTTTTTCATTGCTGTAATACATTTTATTGGACCAGCTGGTATAATTGGGGAAAGCAGACAAGCTCTTGGGAATGAAAGCCCTTTTCCTCATCTGAAACAGAAGCAGCTGCACTGCACTGTCCCCCGCAATCTCAATAACAAAGCTGTCTCTGCATCAGGGTTGGAGGGCAGGGAGGCAGCTGAATATATCTGGGCCTGGAAATATTACCATAAACATCCACACAAAAATCTACAGAGAAATGCTAACAGATGTGTTTTAGTTTGAAATCAAGAGCATTTAAGGATAGAGAGTGGGAGCCACCAGCCTGCTTTTAAATGTGAAGTTAGCTGCTCTAATATCTTCTGAAGGCAGCCACCATAGACATGATAATGGCAATTAGAAGAAATTAGGTCAAAGCTTTAAGTGGACACATCAGCAAATCTGGGGAAAATACAGCCATTTTCATGTACACAGGTTCCTCTATGTTTGTCATCTGGGCCTGTTCTGTAGGAAGTGAAAAATCATGATTGGTATCTCTACAGAATAACTTATCTAGCTGAGATGCCTTTCCTAAAATGGGTGGGCTTGCTCCCTGGAGAAGTCCACTAATCCTTCCTTCCTCCACTTATTCTAGAGGGAGCCTTGACCACAACCTCAGACAAGACATCTCGTATGTGACAACCCTTCACCTGAGCTGATGCCACCCTGCAGACACAAAGATCAGCCATACCCTGACTCATTTTCTGAGCCATTATCACAACACCTCTGTTGCCCAAGCAAAAAGAAGGGTGCCACAGGACAAACACACTCACCGCCTGGGTCCCCAGAGCTGACTTCAGGCTGATGCGCACTTTGATGGCATTGCTAGAATCTGGTAAAAAGAAACAAGGGCCACGTTAGAGCTGCACCAACACAAAGTCTGCTCCTGGGAAATGCTGAGGTGGCTAAAGTTTCCTTACAGCTTCCCTTGCTCCCCTTGGAGACCTTGGTGGGACTGGTTTTTTCCCCTTCGGTCATCTCTACTGCAAACACACTCATCTGAGCTGTCAGTTCCCAAGTCTTGTTTTGTAGCAGATAGAAGGAAAATTCCTCTCCCCTGCCACTGGGAATGAGCAGCTTAGATGCAGATGCTGCTGCCTGGTTAGGTGAATCCCACTATCAGAGGCTGGCACAGGCCTGTAAGAGTTATGGTGCTCTCCAGTCCCAGCAATGATTACACAAATATAACCTGGCTGGCTCATCACTCAGTGTCACAATAAGCTGAAAAATACATTTTTCCACAGTCTCCTCCTTTTCCTCCCCTTGGGCTCCCCTCTTTGACTAACACATGTCAGCAAAAAGCATAGCAGTAATTTTTGGCTCCCAGCTCTGCAATACAGGCACATTGCTCTCAGGAAAGTGCCACACAAGACCAAGCTTCTGAATCTTTCTTCCTTCTGTAGAGCCATCCCACATTCTGAGTGCTGCCATTATGAAAAAAAAGACACCTCAGTTTCTGAGGACTGGGTGGGGCTCTGACAAACACCTGTGCCAACTTCTCCAGCTCTGGCCATGAGGAAGCCAGTCTGCTTTCCTGTGAGTAAAACCTCCATCTCAGTGTTTATTTCCCATAACCCTGCTTTTTCTAGGGAGAATAGCCTCCAACAGCTACAAGAGAGAGGGACTTTGCCAACCAGGGGTTGTGAAGAGTAACTAGTGTCCTTAAGTCACCCACAAGCCATACGTACATGGAGCCCAGTCTGTTTTCCAGCCAATGAATCTGCCAGAATTGTTTTTTTTCAGCCACTCATATAAAGGTTCAAAGTAGTGGAGCAAGGGAGCTGCATTCATGTATTTTTCTCCTGTTACACTTTCCAGTGCTTGAGTCCAGGGCTTGGATCTCCCTAATGCCAGCAATTGTCTGTATATGAGGAATGAGAAGTAGTATGTTATTGCCATGTTCCATCTAGACGAGAAAAACACTCTGTGATCAATTTAAAAATGTTCTTCTTTGCTTCTGAATTCACTCCTTTCTCCCATTATTCCTATTAACTAAAAATATCTTTATGCCCACAAACAAGTAATTAAACCTTTGATGTTTAGGACCTTAGTGTACATAAATTTAGTCAACTTGTCAAAATGAATTGAGTAGGTATAGGCTAAATTTCCAAGCTAGGTTTATTCTTGATGCAACCTCATTTACTCCAGAAGCTTTGTTATACTCTGATTTATTACATGTGAGAAATTTGCTTTGTTACCTGAGTTTCTGCCCAGCTGCAGTGGAGTTGGTAATGTCACATTTGTGAAGAGGGCCAGTATGGTTAGCTGCCTTGCAAAGTGCCTCTTGAAACTGGAACTGGTAGATGGTGCGGGTGTAATACCTAAAGGAAGGGCAGGGAAAAGGGAGGCACAGGTTTTATTAGTTGTCTGTCAAGAAAACCTGCAAGCCTTTGGAAAGCTCTGCTGCATCAGCTGTCACTCCTGCTTGGGAGACTGCACTGCAGGGAGAGAGGCCAGCTGATATTTATAGGCTAAGCTAACTCAAATTTAGAAAAATGCCAAGACCCAATGGACTAGAAGAGCCCCAAATCTGTTTGTTGCCACATAAATCAGGAAAGAGTAAAGTTTTTAAGGTCCAGTTCTCTGGAGAGAGAGCTCTGAGACCTCTAAAATGAGGTGGCTGGGACACAGCAGGCATCCAGGGCTGTATGTTCATGGCTCAAGTGACATAGGATACAGTGATTCCCCAGGAGGCAAACACCTCACAGAAGTGCACCTGCTGGTTTGATGGCAGCATGAAACTTTTCTGTACAGCAAGAAGGTCAGCAGCCTCCTCACTGCTCAGAGATTATAATGGAACAACCCCTGGTGTGCAGAGAAACACTCCCGTTGAAATCAGCAACCTTCTGTTTGGGCTTTAAACAAAATAAGATTGGGTCCTGAGACTCTCCAGCAGATGTTTTAGGTAGGTGGGGCTTGTTCTGTAGACAAAACTTGAGGCATGAATTAAACACTGCACTACCTTATGAAGGAGTAATCATTGGCCACATGAAACAGCGCAGCAGGGTCGCAGTAGGTTTCATCATGAGGGACTGGTTCCACAACACCAACTATGGCTCTCCTGGAGATGAAAGAAAAACACAGGGTTTCTGTTTACAGACAATAAGCAAAGGTAATCTGACTCAGCTTTTCTTCTATTTTGTCTGATACATAGGGACACCTCTCACTTGCAAACAGAAGAATTCCATACAGCTCCCAGTAACCCCAGCAAGTTCTGCTCCACAGCTGGAGACCACAGAGGGGAAGCTGTCTGGAAACTCATAGTGCAAGGAAGAGATTTGTAGGATAGCAGGATGTGCAGGGATCAATTAGTGATATGAAATAATCTGCAAGACATGAGCTTTGCACAACCAACTCAAGCCCTGGGCCATCCCGAGTTTAGAGACCTGTATTTCATTCTAGGCAAGGGCAGGCAGAGACTGGGCAACCCAAAAGGTAGAAGGCCTCCTGTGCCACTGGGATGGAGATGAGCTTTCTCTTTATTTTCCTCTCCTGAAACTATGTTTCCTGAGAAGTACTACACAAACAAACTTATGCGTTGAAAATGGTAATAAGCTTCCATGGAAAAATTTTTCATAAACTTGTATTTCAAGCAGAGAGCTTTGGAGTGCCACTGCAACAGATGTGATAAGCTTCCCTGAACAATTTGTCATTCTCTATTTCTCTGACATCTCTGCTACTTTTGAATACATTGAAGCTGATTGATTTTTACAGTGGGTCAGGAGGCTTGCATATATCAAGTTTTATTATAGATTCTGTTTGCTGATGGAGGCTTACTGTTCATGTTCGTGTTAGAGTTCAGGCTCCATTTTCAGTGTGGGGCTTGTTTGGTTTCTTTGCATTTTTCTGCCCTTATATTAAAACCAACCTGGGAAATTACAAACTCCAGTCTGAGTCATACTTATTTTAATCTTGTGCTCCAAGGTGCTGAAAATAGATTGATTGATGGGTATAATTTGAAAAGGCACCTCTGGCTGTTACTTGCCAAGGGAAGCATATTTTCTTTACTGAGAAAGGTGGTATCTCAGTACACAAGAAAGGAGAGATTCTATCTGAAATCTTTCAGACAATTTGCCTCCAAAAGCACTATACAGTGGGGAGGAAACACAAAGCAGAGAAGTGTGCTCAGATACTTGGTGGATTGAGATCTGCATGCTTCTCTGGCTGGCAAGTACAATGAACTTCACTTTCCATTTGTCTTTAAGGATGTGGGGAGCAAACCAGAGCACGTGACCAATGAGACTTCGAGAAGAGCTGAACTTGAGCTGTGAAGATGTCTTAGGGAATGTGTCAGGGGGACAGCAACGTTGATCTGGAACAGGCCATGCAAAGGCCATGGGCTGCCTTTATCAGGAAGCTGACATGTGAAACAGGGAGAAAGTCTTTTGAGAGTCAGGGTAAACTGCCAGGGGCTGTACACAGAGTTAATGGGGATACACGGCTTATGAGACATTGTCTGCACCACAGTTGGGTATTTCTATCTGGCACTCTACTGCTATTTACAGAAACACCCAGAGACACAGATCCTGCCCTATGGGGGCACAAACACCTCAGTATTTTCAGTAGCTAGGGTTGAGTTTGCAGGTTCATATGAAAAAAATCCCCTTTGTTTCTCAAACTTACTTCATCTCCCACCACCGTTTGGTCCATTCCTGCTTTGTAATCTCACCCCTAAACACCATCCACCTCCATTTCTCCAGCATGTAAGTAAAAGGCATTGTTCCAACAATCGTTAGTGCTTGTTTGAGCAGAAAGTTGATTTCAGTTTCTGAAGAGAGAAGCAGTTAAGGTAATGGTTATGGTAGCAATTAGTATCTGATTAGATGGCTAAAGTTGCTTCCCTTAATAGCTAATGCTTACATCTTGTTTGAACCACAGATTTTCACTAAAGAATAAGTGGAAGGAAGAAAAAATTGAAAAAAAAACTACTGAAAATAACAGAAGACCATTTTGGAACTGCACATGGTTTTGTCTCTCTTTCTTTCCCCCAAACTCTTAAATAACCTAGTCCTTTGACATTTACATTCAGTTACCCATCACTGAGAACCTTTCCAGTCTCCAAGGAATTTTGAGCTGAAGACATTTCAAAATGTATAAAATGTGCATCTTCATCCATCTAAGGCAGTACTCAGAAGCCAGATGAACTGCATTATAATGAAGGTTTACCTGTGCTGTCACTCAATATTCACTTAAGTGGGAGAAGTAAATCTCAAGGTTTCAGTTTCATTTGAACTGCTAAATACATATCTTGATAGAGCCATGTATCGATTCATGCAACAGAGATTGAAAAGAGTTTTAGAGACTCATCTGAATGAACTATGAAGATTTAAGGATGAGTTGTTCAGTACTGAGGGTAGTGAAGTTATGTAATTATGTAACAGCATTGTAAAGCAGTGATCCTTGCTTCACAATGTGATTTGGGGGAAAATAGTATATCTGGTAAATTACAGGAGTAAGATTTTCAGAAGCCTGTCCGTTGCTTGCTGAGTTTGCAGGCACAGACTTCTGCTACAAGATAAGGCCAGCAAGTGCTTTCATAAATACATAATATTTATGCATTTATTTACCTTCATCGTCTTGGAAAGTTGGCTCTAGGAGATCAAGAGATTTCAGGTGCTGAGGAGTGGCTGCAGAAAGTGACATAATTTCACCTACGGCCTCGTGGAAGCCCTCATTGGCACCGCTCCTCAGCAGGTAGGGCTGCTCCGCGTACGCCATGTCGTACTCAATGTGGCCCATCTCATGGTGTGCAGTCAGGAAGTCATCCATGGTCACTTTGGTGCACATCTTGATCCTACACACCACAATAAAGTCTCTGTGGTTAGACAGAGAGTGGCCTGAGGCTGCCTGAGCCCTGTTTGCTACCAGCCATGGGGCAAAGCCTCTCCAGAGCTTGCAAATGTTTCTTGCCCCTTGCAAAACCTGGGCAGCTGCATCCTGGTATGCAGTGCAGATCCTCCTGCTGCAGCAAGACTTCATGGGGAACTCAGCAAAACACCTTCAGCCACCTTGAATTGCCCAGGGAGCAAGAAAAACCCACTGTTTTGTGAGAACAGCTGTTCCCTCAAACCTGGCGATAAACTCACTGTGTGTGTGGGAGTGAGTAATCACTACCAATCCTAGTAGGATAGTAATGTATAAAACCCTGTGTGTTGGTGACTCCTGCTGCTTCATCCTCGTGTAGGTGCTATTTACTAATGCAATGTCTTCCAAATAGGGTTTCTTTTCACCTTCCCCAAACTGCTGAGGTGGGACACTGATGTGTTTCACTAAGGCTCTGCTGTGCACCAGCTGCTTTCCATGGGTAGCTGTGGGGACTGCAAGAGGAGTCAGAATTTCTGCGAGAAGTATCCAGTGTGTGGGAACTTGCTGTCCCACTCCTGTCCCAAATATGGAAGAGACTGATGGATTTTCATAAACTGGATAACTCTGCTAAAGATACACAGTGGACTCTCAGGAGATTTTCCCTTGCTACCCAGGGACCCACTGCCACTGCTGCAAAATATGCAGTTGTCCAGAAATCTCACTGGTATCCACCTGCATTTCTGCTTATTCCTTAAGCCCTAGAACATAGTCATTATTTCTCTAATTCATAAAAATATTAGTCACTTCTCAGCTAAAATTTGAGAGTCGATCTTGAGTAGATCTGCTAGTAAATTTCAGTAGACCTTCACAGGAAAAGTTACACAGAAAGGTTTACAGTCCCACAGAATCCCTGCTCTCTTGTCTTCCTTCCCCCTCTTTTCAGCCAGAAAAAAAAAAAAAATAAAGGTGAAATTATAACTTAAGACAGCATGGTGCACCTTTAGTGAAAACACATTTGTTCTAGGCAGTGGTACAAAAAGGGGCCCTAGTCTTTCAGTACCTGTAATCCTTTTTGCCCAGGTCCCATGCTGTAGGATGGCAGACAACCTTCCTGTTGTCGGTCGGCTCTGTGAGCATGGAGTTTTCCCAGAAGCCTGCAGTCATGTTATCAAGGCCAATGGAAACAAAGAAGGCTTCAGCAGATCTGAATATTTTAATTGCATCCCATTTCTGAAAGAGACAATGCCACCATTAACCTCTGCTCCTGCATGCAGCCTGTTCCCAATGGCCTGCTTAATGCAGGGAGGTTGACTTTGTATTTATTTCCCAGGAACTTCACACCTGCACCTTGTCTATTGAGAGTAAGTCAGTAGTGTCTGCCTTTGGCACTTCTGTGAATTCTGCTGGGAACTGGAATTAAGTGTTTTCCCTGCAAACAAAATAGGCTTCTGCACTCAGAGGTTCAGCAGATAGCACCTGACCCAGACCAGAGAAGCTCTCAATAAAAGATATGGTAAGATAAAAAATGCATTCCTGGCAGTAGTGTGTCAGATCTGCGATCCGACCCTTCAGTCACTTCAGCCAACTTGGGGACAAACCATTTGAGGAAGTGGAGCTCCATTCCCAGCAGATGAGCATGAGAGATTTCAGCCAGAACCATAAAACCTGGCAAATGTATCTACGGGAGTTGCTTATCAGATTAAAACTGCATGGTTATGTTCAGGAAAATTTAGCCATTCAGCTAAATTCATTTATTATTCCACCCAGCAGGAGCCCTGCATGTACTGGACTGAGCTCTCACAGAGACCTGGGTGGCAAACAGCTCAGTTGGATGAAAACCCCAAACGGGGCACACCCACGAACAAGGACGAGCCCACCCATTGCTCAAAGACTCTGTAAATAATGCTTCCCTTCTTGCAGTGGTACTTCAACAGACACACATTTATGACTACAAGGGGGTCAGTATTGTAAAACAGAGGTGAGATTAATGAAGACTTGTGCAAACTGCTAATGAATGAAATTCAACTATTCCTTCTCTTTCCAGCCTAACATTTTCATGGAGTGCTGCCTATGAGAGGAGAGTAGATTTCAGATGAATACTTGCATTTCAGAAATCAAATTCCATCTATCACCCTTTAGTTTAAAAAAGGAGTAGAGCTTTGGCAAGACTACAGCGAATTATCTTCACCCATGTTCTTGGTCTGGTAAAGGTGCTGTCACAGCTGTTAGATCTTCAGATCTCAAACACAGACCTTATGGTGCCATGCAGCTACCAAAAGATAACAGGCAGCATTGCAGTTTCTCTAGCTGTGTAGAAATAAATAAACAAGACTGACAAAAATAAAACAAACTGTGATATACAAACTATTTGATTATGGTAATGACTGGCAAAGGTCATATTTGATACCAGCCCACTCCAGGAGTCCTGAAAAATTCATAAGTACAAAATATATCTTTTAATGGATAAGTGTCTCTGAGGAAAATAGACTTGGAGACAAGATTAAGGGGATCAAAGAGGGTGGAGGAAAACAGAGAACAGCTAAGGGGATAGGTACAGTGAAAAATGCATAAACACTTAAAGGTGAAAAGCAAAAAAAAGGATGCAAAAAGCAACACTTTGTTGGCAGTGTGTCTGCCTGAGGGCAGCCATAGATTTTTAGAGAGCAGCTGATATGTGGTGCATAATTTTTACACCTTCTAGATTTGTTACATAATGTATATTGCATAAAGGCATGTCTTACCTTTTCAACCATTGCAGAAGTTACATCAATGTTTGGTTTGGCTGGATAGGGAACAGTCAAGGCATACAGATTTGTCCAGAATCTACCCCACATATCACCTTCATAAAAAGAGAGAAACAAAGAAATACTTTAAATGATTTATTATGTATTGCTCAAAGGTGCCAGACAGGTCTATAAATCGTACAGTGTCAAAAATAGGGATTCCTATTCATCTAACCAGGCCTGATCCAGATGTGGAGGGAAGCAGTTCTGGCAGGTGACACATAGGTCAAACTCAGATCAAGGATCCTTTTATTGCCCAATATCAGCAATTCTTGGATAATATACTTTCAGGATGGATCACATTCCTAAAGGTGTATGAAAACTGAACATCCTTTTTGTTAGTCCACATGATTGTTGTGCTACGTTCAGGTACACAACAGTTACAGCAGCTAATGCTGCATGATTTGAAAGCTAAGCCATGATATGTGGGATCTTAGAGTAAAATTTGAAAGGAAAAAAAGTCTCTCTGAAACTCCCATTTCTAAGGAAGACAAGTGCTGCAGAGGGGAGGGACATGTCTGTCACCTTAGTTTTTTCAGCCTTCTGATGTTTACACTTTGGAAATTCTTTTCTCACGCATTTTTCTGTAAATAATAGACTATTTTAGACTTGTGTACATATATTTTACCTTGCTTACATTCTTTCTAGGGGGAGGAGTTTTCTTGATGGACATCTGTCTTGACCAATGTGATTGGAGAGGTGTTAACTTTGCCTACCAATCACTGGGCTTGTTTGAATTATTATATAAGGAGTCAGAAAATTGTAATAAATGCTCTTTCCACCCTTGGAAGCTCTCAGAGTCTGTGTCTCCTCATTTCGTGCCCTACAGTGACACATATCCCAGCCAAGTGCTAGAGTTTTGTGCTATGTCAGGTTTGGTGAGGATGAGAACACCTGCCTTCCCTTCCTGCCACTGCTGCTAAGCACTTGTGTCATCTCTGCTAGGAATTTATCAATTTCTTCTTTACCCTTCTCTTATCTGTAACCTTTTTGTTAATATCCTGATCAAACAGTCAAATTACTCTCCACCCATGTGCCTTGAAGGAGATTGTCCTGTGTTTAAAGTCAGGCTTGCACAACATGGATGCATTGACGTACCCAGCAAGTGAGCAGGGAGGCTTCCTGTGGAGCTGATGAGCTCAGGGCCGTACACTTGCCCCAGCTTGTGTCTCACATAGGCATGCAGCTGCTCGTACAGAGGTTTTATCTGGAGGCAGAGGAGGAGAAGGAAACAATTTTTTTTTCACTTTGCTCTATTCTGCTCATTACTCCTAAACAGAGAGCCTTGAAGCTGTCTCTGACAATAAGCTCCTGGCAGGTAACTGCACCCCAAACCTGCAGCTGAGCTTTGCCCCCTACCTCAGGGCTCAGGCACTGAGTCTGGACTCCAGCCACAGAAGTCCTGCTCAGGTATGAGGCAGGGAGCATTGCTAACTTTTGAGCTGCAGTATGAAGGATGCCATCTACCCCATGGACCCTACCTGGAGGAGAGACATGGACCTGAAGAGCTCCCTCTTTCCCAACTTCTGGGGACCAAGCTGGTCCTTGAATGGCTACAGAGGTAGAAATGTCTCCTCACATCTCTTTCGTTAAACCCACATAGACTGAGATCAGCCAGTTTAAAGCAAGTTTCATTTTCATTCATAACATCAGCACGTGAGCCCACCATTTAAAAACACAACCTTGCAACCCAGGTGAGAGCTTTTCCTGCCTCTACCTGCTCAAATGTCTTCTCTACATCTTCAATCAGCTGGTCACGGCTGTATTTGTAATTTTCTGGAGACTTTGCTTCATAATTTGCTCTCCAGTAGTCTCCGTAGTCAGAATAACCTGTAAAGCATGGATGCATCACATGAGGACACCACATGTGGCACTGCTTAGGTCTGCAGGAGAAGTGCAGCTCCCTGCAGATCCCATGCAGCCCTGCAGCCTTCCACCAAAGCAAAACAGCAAAATGCAAGATAGTTTGAGTTTAGCAGAGAGGAAAAACCTCCCTGAGGGTCTGTCTCACAAACAGGCAGGTATGGGAGATTTCCAAGAAATTCAGAAATTAATGTCACGGTTATCTGCTAGTTAGGGTCATTCTGCCTGGTGATGGAGGTCAAAGGAAATCAGGAATCCTGACTGGAGCCCCTGCAGGAGCTCTGTCCTGAGCAGAGGGACAGCAACCTCTGCTCAGGCTGGATGCTAAGGGGTTCTCACAGAAGGCATAAACTGGTGGACACTGAATACAGGCCCCCTCTTCCAGACACAGAACCACCAGGACACATGCAGACACCAGAAGTGAAATTCAGCTCCCAGTTCCACTAAGTCTTCCAGTCCACTGAGCTGCATCAAGCCTGGAGTAAAAATGGCTCCTAGCTGAAGTCTCTCCCTTAGTGGTACAGAGGAGGGCCATAGTGACCATTTCCTAATGTTTGGCTTTTTTCCCTGTCTTACTATTTGGGCCATATTTTCTTATCCAGCTCCATCTTGACAGTTTTTGCAAAATGAAGAGGATGGGAAAGCAGGTGATACAGCTGCAATCTGTGCAAGAGACAGATGATGTAGCTACTTCAGAAGCTATCATAGAAGGCCCCAAATGAAAATTAGAAGGCAGCTGCTTCTGTCCCTTGAAAAGACAATTCCATATGATTCGTGTGAAGATCTGAGACTGGAAGCACACTTCCATTAGTACAAAATCTTTTTTGAAGACCCAGCTGCACCTGCTGTCCCAGTCCTACCAAATCTGATCATTTCAGCTAGGGAATAATGCTTATAAATGTACCAATGATTATGGCTGCTGCAAAAAAGTCAAGGCCCATAGGAAAGAGGAGATGTGGCCAAAACTCAGCAACACTCAGAAGCAGTTTAAATGGAGTGTGCTTGTCTACAAATCACAAATGCTGCGGTTCTGGGTGGTATATAATAAGGGGCACTGATGTATTATGGCCTTTGGGAAAAGTGCCAACAAGAAAGGGTGCCAACAAAGAGGTGCCTCTTGTTCCAGGCTGGGAAGAAACCTCTGAACTGGTCCATGGCAGTTGTCTGCATTGCCTCTTACTTTGAGACATGCACACCAAGAGCAAATTATGTGCAAATGATGTATGTGTTTTGAGGTCCTGGGAGAATTGTGTAAGACTAGTTTCTGGAAGCCAGAAGGAGGGACAAAAAAAAGAAACAAAAAGAAAACAAAAAGTGACTTACCGTTAAGCCTTGCAACTTCATTTTCAAGTTCAACATACTCTTCATATAATGGTCTCATCATTCTGCCAACATCAGCTCTCCAGCCTTCCCAGGCCCACAGTCTCTCCTGATAATCAGTGCTGTCAGCCATAATAGCATCCAGACCTGTCAGAACAAAAAAAGTAGGTACTAGGCTTTGAAAAAGCACAATTTTGCTTTCACAGCAGGCAAACAAACCAAGGTGAAAAAAAATTCATGAACACAGAAGAAAACACTTTATATTTCATATACTGCAAGATCTCATTATTTCATTGCATCCTTTCCTAATTTAAGGTCTTCCCCTTGTCTTTAAGAAGCATGGAGCACATCATGAGTCTCTTAAATGCTCTCTCCACGTTTGCTTCCCTTAAGTTGGTAGCATTCTCAGGACTGGCCTCCACACAACATTGAGTCCACCACGACTGATGGCAGGGAACAAAAAATAGATTTCCTGTGATATAGGCAAACCCCAGGTGACAGGCAGGCTGCCACACAAGCTGAGCAGCCTTTCCCCCAATTTTTTTTTTTTTTTTGCTACAAACAGGAGACAGTAAGTCTCGTGGGCAAAAGGTCCAATGGAGGTCCCTGAACTGCAAGGTGCAATTAGATTATGACTAAGCTTTAGATAGCAGGAAATATCTGCTGAAATCACAGCCTGTTTTTTTGCAGTCAGGAGCCACCCTTTGGCTTTCTCTTTTTGCACCCTCAGGGCGAAGAACACAGTAGGGGCAGGGGTTGCTGTCATACCTGGCTCCAGCACCAAACACTCAGATGGATTGTTGATTTTACAGACGGTCCCAGTGCTGTAGATGGTACTCATTGTATTCAGCACAGTGCCCAGCTGCAAGTGAGATGCAAGATAGCCTGTTAGAAACCCACTCTGTGCAAAATAACAGCCAATTATGTTAATTCCTTAAGAGCTAGAATCAACACTTCACCCACCAGCTTAATATTAAAGCATATGTTTGAGCTCAGGAGAAATTAATGAAAGAATTTGCCTAAATGCATTACTGAACCAGACCTAGCTGGAAAAGACAGATAATTTCCCAAATATATGACATAACCCACAGGTTCTTAATATCCAGTCAGACAGAGCTCAGGATTCAATGAGAACTGACTGTCACGAGAGAGCTGTCAATACACAGCAGCAATAAAAAAATGAAGTTTATCAATGTGCTTCCATAAGTATGAACCCACATAAACTTTGCAGGGAGGTTGTGGCTTTGAGTGGCAGCAAAAAGGGCCCCTTTGGCAGGTGCTGTCAGGCTGACTGTTGCCTGTGGGTGTTAACATCACATCACACTCATTGCATGGACCTGTTTGGACTCCATCACAGAGAAGCTGTGGCTCATGTCTTGGGCCAGCTGAAGGCCAAAATGCACCTGAAATCATTCCGCTCTATCTCAGAACCTATGCTACATAGCTTTATTTTAAATAATTTTTAATGTTTTCACATCTTCGTGCCTCAAGGAAAATATGTACCACTTTTACCTTTCCTTTTAGAACTATGCAATTTCTCACTAAGAGCTTTAAATCAGAACTCTGAAGAGCTGTCAGTGGGAGGGGTAGTTAGTGAGTACGTCCAACTTTACCTCTGTCAACATTAAAATAATTCGGTGCCCAGGCAAATTTTTGTGTCAGTGAAGAATACTTAGATATTCCTATGGATATCAGACTGTATAAAAAAGTCACTTTTCAAACATGAATCAACAACTTCAGCTACAAAGGCCATTACCTAGGAAATTCTGTGTCTAAACAGGGAGGGTACTGAAGAACATACCTCCTCAACAGAGAAAACATTACCATTGGTCCACTGTTATGATCCAAAATGAATACATGTTTGTATGAACTTCCAGCATGCCCACCAACACAACCTGGTTTTCAGAAATGCATCTTATTTGGATAAGACAAGAGATCCAGCCAATCTGCTGCTTCCCTTGCATGGTGATTAGCACTGCTGACCTTAGCAGAAAAATCTCAGGATTCTTCTCTAATTAGGACTGTAGGATCCTGGACTGTAGGTTCCCATGATTCAGTGCTATGTTTCAATTTGATCTTCAGCAAAAGGAAAGTAATTTAACTCTCAAGTGTTTGGTTATAAATCCCTTTTGAGTCTGCACAGCTGCTCACTCCAATTTCACATACAGTCATTATCCATATACCTGACTCTTAGGTGGACTTGTCAGTGCAAATGTCAAATCTTGCTGGCCTTCAGCAGCTTTCTGTGGAATCCTCCCCATTTTCAGGCATCCCAGGGTGTGCAGTGCAATGAAATAGTTCTTCTTTTTCACAGTGTGATCATGTACCACGTCCAGAGAAAGAAAGACTTCCTCCATCTCCACCTTTTTGACTCACTGAATGGCCATTTACCCATCTCTTTCTGCTCACTGCCCTAATTCTGGACTTCACCAAGCACTTACCACATGTCCTTTCTTGGTTTTATGGTTAATCCAGCTATAAGTGCAAGGACTGCTCTGAGGCATGTTTAAATTTTATTCTATGGCAAAACTGCTGACAGAAATGGCAACCAGCTTCCTAAGCCAGACTACTCCACAGTCCTGCATTGCTGTGAACACCTAGAACAGGTACACTTCCATACCATACACTGCATCATCCCAAAACAAGCAGGGTGGTGACAGCACCCTGCCCTGGCTTGAGGGTGTTGTGGGAGGCAGCTGAACTCACCCACCAAAAATGATGAACTACATTCAACAACTTACTCTGTTATATTTTTCTGGTGACAGCACAGATGATCCTCTTTCCTGGAGAGTCTGGATCTGGAGTTTGGTGAGGTCATCCGTGATGCTGTCTACTGGAAAGCTGCTGGCATTCCTGGAGGCCTCCTCGTAAAATGCAGACCACTTGGCGCCTGCCTCGCTCTGCAAGGGGTTCACACAACCCTGAATTATTCCCTCCAAAGGAGTGGAGTGGCCTGATGCACTCAGTGGACAAAAATATCACTCCTAGGAAGAACTTTGTTTTTGAAGAACACCCGTGGATTGTGGGCTGAGCACTTGCACAGCACTGTGAAATGGCTAGAGAGCTTTTTGGCTTTGTTTTATTCACACATCCAGATAACCATTTTTCTTTGGAAATAGCAAAAAGCATGACTGTCTATTCACACCTTGCTTGTTGTAATTGATCCAGCATCACTTTGCTATGTCTCCTGCTACTCTAAATCACATTTTCTTCCCTTAGTGCTTTTCTTCACCCACCTGTGAAGAAATAAGCCAGGGCACAAAGAGATCTGTGACCCAGATGCCAATCCCCATTTCTGCTGCAGTAGCAGGAACACAGCAGCCAAGATAGTGATATTGAGTCTGTTTTTAAGGCAAATATCACCTTCTCCTGAAATGCTGGAAAATAAAAGATTATACTTGGGCAAAGGAAGCTCTAAACAGGTGCCCAAATTGGGCGTGCAAAATCTCAACATTTTGCATGAGATTGCTTTTAACACTTCTGCAATTACAGACCATGGCATGTGAAACTCCCAAATTTCAGTGCACAAAGTAGCAGTATTAGAACACAAATTGGAGTTGGGGCTCTCTTATTCACCCTTTTATAATGTGTTTGTACACAGTTTAACACATCAGAACCAATTCCAAATGGCAACAAGAGCAGCACTAATTAACCTGAGTCCTTGGGAGAGTTTATTTAATTGTGCTTACGCCAGAACTTCCCAGCTTGTGGATAGGGCAGCACTTGTAACACCCATCTCTCCCTGCTGAGGCAGCAGGAAATTCAAATGTCATATTGTGCCTGAAGAGCTCTTTCAGGCACCCTTCACCCCTGTGCAGACACACCAGTAAGACCAACACCCTCTGCAGGGCTGTGCCCGAGTTGTTCAGCCCCACGTGTGACAGGGGTACAGCAGCCACTGCTCCAGGGTCCAGCAGAGAGGCGTGGTGGCAGATGTGAACCCGTGGTAATCCCATCCCCACACCTCCTCCATCCTAGCTGCAGGAGGGCAGCCAGCACTGGGAGGCTTTCCAAACTCTCCCCTTCATGGGAGGAAACAGTCCTGACACTCCTCGGTAGCTTGCAGAGCTCGGTGGGCAAGAGCTTGATCAGCACCCAGAGGAAGAGCATCGCCGTGCCAATATGCTCCTGAGCTCCTTGTCCTGAGCAGGAACAGAGAGGTGCCTCAGGAGTGGCAGGGCAGAAGAGGGGGCTCATTGGCTACAAAAGCCAGGGGAAAGCAGTTATCTTGCTGTCTGATATTTCCACAATTAGAGGAATTGGTTGATAAGTCAGATGAATAGTTGTAGGGTTTGTGACACAATTTACAAGGAAAATGGATGTGAAGGAGCCAGAAGGGACAGTATTCATTAATTCTCCTCCAGCAGAATGGGAGGAAGGGAATCAGTGTGTTATTGCCAGCGCTGCTGAAGGGATCAAGAGAGAGAAAAAGTTCTCTCTAAACACTAGACTAATTGGTTTTTATTGCTGGTATCTCCTCGTGTATTTTATTATCATCTCATTAATGCTGAAAATACTATATAGGGCTTTCATTTTATGTGTTTGGAAACATTACAGTTTAACTATCTGATGCCTCAGAAAAAATTCCAGATTGACAATGATTAGTCATTAGGATTTCTTCCAGCAACCAGTCTCCTTGCTTTAATTAAGAAATATGATAATTAAAACATGTTTTAATTAACTTATATGACCACAAAGTGAAAGACCAGCCATTAGACAAAAATAGATGTAGGATGTTCAGCTTCATTTTTATGCTCTGAATTGTTTTCTCTAAGGCTTGAGTTAACTACAAAAAAGATGCTGCTTCAAAACAAAGCAAAATTCAAGGAGGTTTTGTTCATTTTGAAAGTCTTTAAGCTTACAAGATACTGAGCTGAGGCATACAATATCAGTAACCAGCCAGACCATGGCTGCCTGCTCTTGACCAGTTCTTGCCTAGAGACCCCCAGGGCTGGGGCAGACAGAGGCTGGAGTTGAGAAGCAAGAACTGTGATGGAAGACACCATAAGTAAAAATGCTGTGGTCCTTCCTGCAGATAGAAATGGATTTTCAAACTAACATACAAGATGACTGTAATAGAAACTCCACTGCTGGCATTTGCTACTCTGTGATCTCACTTCATTTTTCCTGGTCTAATACCTCCAGGCAGTCTACCAACAGCCCTGACTATGGGAATAGTGATGGGGGCAGGGGGAAAGGTCCACCACTGGGTAACTGCTGTGGGCCACTATATAAAACCATCAGCAAACATTTAACAGAATGCCTGCATCCAGAAGATACTTGTATATTCACCGAGAAGTAAAGCAACTGCCTGTGTCAGTAAAAAGCCCAGTGTTCATCTGGTCTTAGTGAAGGTGGGAGACCTGAGCGCATGCGGGTGCAAGATTCAAATCCTGTTTCCTTGCACCACAGACAGCACCTACCCCAGGCCTTGGAGAGGATCTTCACCCTCAGGATATGCTCTTTCCAAGAGGAAAGGGAAACACTGCACCAGGAGGCACTGGTGGTGGTGGACTCAGCAGAAGAAAGCCTCTCTCTGCATCCAACACAGATTTTGAGGATGAACATGCAGTGTTCCCTTGCCTTTTCCCTCCACTCACTGGAGTGACCTGAAGTGAAGGCTAGGGACAGCCCAGCTTCTGGACATGCCTGTGAAGTGCAGGTAGTCCAGGTACTAGCCCTAGGCTACAGAGGCTGGTAGTGGCCCAGGCACATCCAGTGAGCATTGCTACATTAAAGCAAGCTCCTCTACGCTCCCCAAAATGAAGCAGATACCAGAGAAGTAACACTCCAAGTTCAGCCAAGCTTGGTGGAACCAAAACAAACCAGAAAGTGTAAGATTCCTAAGAGAACAGTAAAACCCACTGGATGGAGCACTTACCATTTTATTGGCATTCTCCTCAGTGATGTTGGTGTTGTAGTTCCATGAGGCAATGGAGTTCTCATAGCTGATATCTTCTGCCCTCTTGTTAAACTCTTCTAAAAACTTTTGGGCTCGTTGTGTGACATCCTGAGGGGTCACAACAGCGCTCAGGCCACAGAGGAGCCAGAAGTGGACCAACATATTCACGTGCAGGATGAGAACCTCTCAACTAAGTAGGTTTCCTCAGGTAAGCTTTTCTGTTGGCCTCTTCCTCATCAGCCTTCAAGCATGGCCACCGTGAAGAAGAAAGGCTGAATCCAATTTGCTGGACCTTTTATAGGTTTTATTCATTATAGGAGAGAAAGGAAAAAGTTTTTTATAAAAAGCCAAATAAACAAAAGTCAATGATTAACTTTGGAAAAACATAATTACTCCTGCCATTTTATGGCCTTCTTATAAAAGGCTTTTACTCTAGGTTAATGTTTCCCAAATGTGCTGTCAATGATACAGCTGGTCACTTTATCTATAGCCTACCCGTGTCTCTGGTAGCTCAGAATCTGTCAATCCTTTAACAGGTTGATGATAAGCTGTAAAAATATTTAGCAACTTCACTGAAACACCAAGCCAAGAACCTTAACTCCCAGGCAGGAAGAAACCTCAGTTAGTCTGAGACAGGGTACCTGGTTGGGTATTTAGAGCCACGTTTTAAAAGGCTTTGCAAAGCCCAGGTGATTTGGGAAACAACACCTCCTTTTCAAAGCAATCAGGGCATATAAAGCCTCAATTTTAAATATGTTCACTGAGCCATCAAAAAGCAGCAAGAGACTTTGTGGGATCACAGCATCTTGTGTAGAGACCTAATCTGGACTATAAACCAAATGGATTTAAGTACTAAGGTGACTAAGGCTACTAAAATGACTCCATCTTAATATTTAAATACCTTTGCTAATCTAGCTAGGAACCCAGCAGTTACTGCAAATCGATGGGAAAATCAATGCACGAATTAGCTCTGGAAATGCAGCTTGGGTTGAGTGTTATCGATCAGACAATGCCTTAGTATTTTTTTAAATTAGCCTATTTCTGCTCAGGATCACTTGGTTGGTTTTGTTTTGGGTCTTGTGGGGGTTTGTTTTGAGGTGTAACTCTGAAGACACATCCACAGCTGGGTTGGTTTCCAACTCCCAGAAGTTCCTCTGAAACCACTGAGTCTGCCTCCACGGCACAGCAGGAATCAGCCCCTTCATTGCCAAACCCTGGAGAGGAGGAACAGCCCTCAGAAGCCCTTGGGAACACAGCACAGCCTCAGCAGGGCCACCAGCAACAAGCACCTGGCAAGTACAGCCAGAAACCAGGGAAACATCTGGCCTTGGTGTCTTGTGGTACCCACGTCCTGTGGACCAGGGGTGACTGATATCTCTCATCCATGTGCAATCCTCTAACACTCGGGGTTTTTTGAGTGAAAGTTAACAACATTCACTCAACCCTTCCCCAGAGGTCATGTTCCCTAAATTTCATGTTGCTCTTCTTGCCACATTTTGTGCTTCCTTAATGATGGTGTCCATATCTGCAAACAACTGAAACTGTATCAATGACCAGGAATCCAATCACTGGAACATTTTACATGCAGTGCCTCACTGATACACACCTTCTTTCTGGGGACATTAGCCAACATCAACTCATATTCCAGTTGAGACCTTTCTAGTAGTGCTACTTGCTCAGCTGTTCCCTTTTTTGCCTCCGTACATCTGGTTCTAGGGTGGCACCAATTACTGCATTGTAAATCTGTCTGGGCTGAAGTGCATCGCACTGATTTCAGTCCACTTTTCAAATTTTACGAGCATTTGGAATTGTAATCCTTTGAAGGGCTCCCTTGGCAGTGCTTGGCAATACCCAAAACCCTGTTAATAGATAGATATTCTCTTCCCACATCCAGATGATATGGGATACAGTAAAGCCCAGGAGAGGTATTAAAATGACCCCTCTTCTTGACTGAGAACCACAAAGCCTGTTTTCTAAGTAATTATGTGCCTTTTGTGATTCTTGTCTTGCTCGTTGCTTCTCAATTTGCTAGTGAGACTGTCACATGGTGAAATGATGAAAGGTTTTTGTGCTGTTGTTTCAGCTGTTGTCTGTCAGAGCAGAGAATTATGCCTATTATTACCTTGATTTCTTCTTCAGTACAGAACAGGGACTGTGTTGATCCTTCACTTCAACTCTCCTATTTTCTCTTCTATGCTGCCAAGTTAATTACACAATCGCTGAACTGGGTACTTTTTAGGGTACTGAAACAGGGCTGGCTGATTCAAAACTCCCTTTTTACATGCAGGTGTTATTTTTTTCCCCCTTTACAGTGCTCTGCTTGTCCAGAGGCAGCCCTGGTGGCTGCCACCTCCCTGCTATGGTGCAGGAGTCACCTCTGCTCCTCACTCCCACCTGCTGCCTCCACCTGTCCGTGCACAGCCTGAAACCCCAAGGGGTACATGCACGACCCAGGAGCCCCCAAAAAGCAGGATACTTCTAGGGGACACTCATAGGGAAGAGGAGGGTGTCACCTCATTTTGTATAGGGCTTGTCTCTGCACGCGCATTTAAATGTGTGTGCAAGCTGTAGTGACCTGGAAATGGAGCAGGTAGAGTCATGCTGAATGATGCTGCAAATTCTCAGCCCTATTTCTCAGTTCTTTTCTATTGCAAACTAAACCTAAATGCAAACCTTGATATCATATCTGAGGAATAATTCAATAATTACACTCCACCTTTCTTGCCATTCCCTTTACACAAGAGAAAAAATAAGCTGTGAGATGAATTTTAAGGGTAGCACAAAGCTACGTTTTGAAAAACTGTGTTGGAACAGTGAGGAGTCACTGAGCCTCAAGCACATCAAACCTTCATGGATGAATTTGCTTCCATTGAGAAGAGATATGGGAGACACTAGATTTGTAGAATCATATAATCCTAGAATATCCTGAGTTGGAAGGGATTCACAAGGATCATCAAAGTCAGCTCCTGGCCCTGCACAGGACAGCTCCAAGGTTCACATCATGTGCCTGAGAGTGTTATCCAAGTCCTTCTTGAACTCTGACAGGATTGGTACTGTGATCATTTCCCTGGAGAGGCTGTTCCAGTGCCCAACCACCCTCTGAGGTGATAGAGACTTGATTGTGTCAGCCTTACTAGCACAGCAGGCTTTCTGCAGATTGGCCAGGCTCTTAGCTGGGAGTATTTATATAGCCAGAGATGGTGATGGCCATCCATGCTTGGGTGAGCAACTTTTCTTGTGGTGGACCTTCATGCTGGTCTGGAAAGCTGATGAGAGCATGAAGACAGTTGTACCACAGCAAAAAAGGAAACAGTAAACAGCTGAGAAAGGGAAGTACCTTTTGAGCCTTTTCAGGAAATTCAAATCTCCAAGGGCAGCAAGGCAGCATGGGTTTGGGTGATAGAAGAGCAGCTGGGGGGTTAAACCGTGTCTCAGTGAAATCCACCGTTGTGTGTGATGGCAGCCAGCCTGCTTGGCAGGGGCAAAGGGCTGTGCCAGTTTGCCACTGCCACAGCACAAAGGCTGCCTGTAACCTGACGTGCTGACACAGGCTCCTTCTCCTCCCGTGTGCCAGTTCTCCCCTCCACCCCTCCCCTCTGCAGCGGAGATGTGGCTCCCAGCTCCTACCTGATACTCCCAGTCCTGTCCCCAGGGTACGGGTTGTCTGACATCTGCTGAAAGAGCTGCCCACCGATGTTCATCTGTACTCTGGCTCTGTTAGAGCAGTTTTCTGCCTCACCACTCATGTTGTTGGCTGAGCTGTGCTATGAAACTAGGACTGCAATAACAGAGAATTGCAGTTAGGACATGCCTCAATAAAAACCCTCTGTGTTGTGTATTGGGCACCACGCACCCTTAAAATGGCTTAAAATACCACTATCAGGACAATTTTTCCACACAGGAGCGCTGTTTAAGCTCTCTGTTACACTTTGTCATCCTGCCTAGTGCATAAAAGATGGACAGAAGCGTTGCTCAGTGGCCACTTTGTGAAGAAGGGCTCTGAAAGGCTGTGGCGCTGGGATGGCCTGTCCTGGAGCATCCCCAGGGAGAACGAGCTGCCGTGGCGGACCCACCTCACCGCCGGCACAGGGCTGCGGCAGCCCCGCTCTCTGCCACTCCTCCGCCCTTTGCCAAAGAGCAGCTCGCTTCAGTTAAATGCCTGGCAAATCCTTGCTCTGAGGACTCCCGTACAGTGGCTTTGTGGAGGCAGTGAACAGCCCGGGGTGGCTTCAGACCCTCGGCACATCTCCACGCAGCAGTGCCTGGAGAGGGGCCGTGCTGCCTCGGCTGTACCTGGGCATCGCTGGGCGGCAATCCCCCATCCTCTCCCCTTCCTCGTGCTTCGAACTGGGGGCTGGGCAAATAGTCCTTGTAATCCCCAGGGCAGCCTTTTTCTCACATGACTAACTCTTCTGCACGCGTGACATCCGCCTTTACTCAGATAAAGCCCCCCCGCCAGTGCTGGCACTGCGACGCTGGCTCCCTGGCTCCCTGGCTCCCTGGCTCCCTGGCTCCCCGGCTCCCTGGCCCCCTGGCTCCCTGGCCGCCCGGCTCCCCGGCTCCCCGGCTCCCCGGCTCCCTGGCTCCCCAGCTGCGAGCTTCAGCCCGTGCAACAGGGGCTGTCCCCACGCTGGGACACACTCCTGTCTACAGGAGGAGGCTTTCGTGAGATCCTCGTGTCCCCTCTCTCGGGGGACCGGAGCTGTGTGACAGCGGGGAGGGTGGGCATGTCTCCCTCTGCCGGCAGGCACGGCCTGTCCAGCTCGACCTCTGAGCCACCAAAGGCACGGCCCAGCACAAAGTCTCAGCTCGAGCATCAGCAGTTTGGACTTAGCTGGCTCTTCCTCTGCAGGAACCAGAAAGGGCAGATAAGTGGCTGACCGGATTAATTCCCTGCTGCCCAGCAGGAATGGAGGTAAAGGGAGCAGCACAGAGACTCCCCACCTGCTGTGCCACACTCAGGACTTTTGTGTCTGAGGGGAAGAAGCGAGGGGAGGTTTTACCTGGAGAGCACCCACCTCCTGCAGCTGGATCTGTGCCCAGCCACCGCCCAGCGACCTCCCAGAGCACGGAGCACTTTGTACCCCACTGGTCCGAGCATGGGACCAACACCTTGGACAACTAATCCATATCTCTCCATAACCTCCTGTCCCACGACAGGCTGATTTGCTCCCTGTTTTTCTTTTTCAGACCTAAAAAAAGCTGTCATCTCCACACAGCTCCACTGCACTCCGAGGTTGCCACAAGCTGTTTCCCAAGTCAAAGAGTGCTCAGGATTGCCGAGGAGACAGTGCCCCATGCACAGGGGCCAGCCTCAGATCTGAGGACATCAGGAGCTTCAGTTTCCTGAAGCAGTAGGAAACTAAAGTGTTTTTGCAAAGTTTAGGAGAAAGCTTAGAAGCTGAATGATTTTTAGGAAGATGAGTGTACAAACTGGCAGGTTAAATTAGGGTATCATAAAGTGTTGCTTTGAAAGCTACAGTAAAAATCAAAGCCATATGCTCTAAAGACAGAGGAGACACAACCAGTCAGGGGCACAATATTCTGCATCCCTTACACCTTGCCCTTTACAAAAAACCACCTTGCCCCAACAACGAAGGGAAATTGATCCTCTGAAATATAGCTTTGCATCCAGGCAACATCTGTTTCTCACATCAGTTTTACTAAGTGAGTGGTCCCAGTTCATGTTACAGTGACCATGTGTTTGCACATCAGCCCCTGCAAAGTTGTTTCAGTATCATCAAGAATGTTAGTCCAAAGTCTAAAATTCCTGTTGATCCACAACTAGTAAAAGCTACATAGTGTAATTTGTAGTAATTATAATTCAAGTTATAAAAGAAAAGCAAAAGGGATAGAGAAATAATGCAAGAACACTCTTGCAGTTTTTCCAAAACTAAATGCTTTCCATTTAGCCATTGCTGTAGCTAGCAAGATGCTCTGGCAGCTTCAAATGCCACCTCTAAGGGAAAAGGGGAACATGGTAAGAAGGAAGAGGACAGACTAACAAAATCAAACTTTATTTTTTGATCTTATTCAAAAATTATGGTTTGACCTTATTAGGTCAAATTCAGTTCCTACTGAACCTGCTTACTTTATTCAGAACAAAGCTGGCTCTGGGCTATAAGGGCAAAATTACTCTGGTCTGATGCAAATGTCAAATGCAGACACAAAATATCCAGTAAAAACACAAGTCTTTTATGCAAAGTGCATGCACAGTGCTTAATGTATTCACAAAACTGAACATACTGACACATTTGTGCTGGCAAGAGTGAACCACTCATCACTGTCGATGTACTTTAGCTTTATGTGGTTTGAAAAATAGCAAGTTCAGTCCGTCAAATTAGGCATATCTAACTGTGCAAATTTTTCATTAGCAACTGTCTGTTCACATGGGAAACTGTGGTGTCACTCCACTGCACACATCCCTTCTTGCATGCCACATTAAAAGGAAACAACAACCATGAGAGGCCAAAAGGAGCTGCTCATAGAAAGCCAAGCACAGATTGCTCATTTCTGATGGATTGTGGACAGTTGGTCAATGCATTTCTATAAAAACTTGGCGTATTTAGAGCAGGTCATTTCATGAGTCACAGATTACTGCACTGATGAACTGACCAAATTTCTGAGGGCATCTGAACCATGTTTTAAGAGTATCTAGAACCACAGACTCACACTTTTCACTGAGTTGTTTCACATCTTTGTTGCACTTCTTCCCTGAGCTTGAAAATAATTTCTTTTGTTTTCCCAAATGTGGGAGTTTGCACATGAAAAACTCTTTCTGTCAAGATGTGAGAATTCTTCTTGCTTGGTCAAAACTGGCACCCAGTTCTTGAAAGAAATTATCAAACCAAAAGCTCTTGTGCTAATACTGTGATTTGTATTAATTTGGGAATTATTTTGTACTCACAGTGATGAACGAACAGGACTTGAATCCTGCCCTGAGACTTCTTGAGCCCACTTCACCCATCTCTTTTGTGAACAACAGCAGAAACACTGGACTGACTTCTTTCAAAATGTAGAATGAAGGTGCTACTTTATGAAGGCTCAGCCAGGAAAGAGTTCTCCGTGAAGATCAGTATGACAGAAGCAAACGTTGTACCTGGACAGACAAACAGGAGCATATAGTGTGCATGAGGCCTGTGAGCTCATCCCTGAAGGCTCCTCAGCACTGGCAGAGCCCCAGGGGAACACCAGGTCCAGCTGTGAGTACCAGAAGGTGGGCTGATAGAGATGTTAAGGCTGAGTACCACAGACAGACTCTTTATACCGACATTCTTCAGAACTCCAAATGTGTAGCTAACGACTGACAGTGAAAACAACTTACTCGTGCATGATTTGTGCTCATTGTAGTGTAGACATCAATGTTCTCTCTCAAGTAAGCTGAACAGACCTGTAAATGTCCTTTCTGAAATGTCAACTTGCCGGGGATGTGAAGCTAGTGATAAACGTTGCAGATTTTCTTCAAACAGAACTTCTCTGGCTTTATTGCTTCATTTAATTGAATTTTCCTTTCTCCTCTCTTTTCTCAAACACAGCTCTTGAAAATGAAACAGTTCAGTCTTGGGCATACCATGCACCTTTTTTCAAAATTCATTGGCACAGTACAAATGTAACTGAAAGCAGAACCAACTCATTGTTTTAGGAAGCAGTTCACCATATAGACTATATTGCTTGTTACTCACTTTCCTGTTTATTATCAGGGGTTGGATGCAAGTGGTTTAGAGAAAAAAAAAAAAAAAAAAAAAGTGGAAGGTACATAAAACATCTTGGCCAGATCCTCAAGGGATATAAATTGTTGTTGTACCATTTGCAGGCTCTGGAGGACAGGCTGTACCAAATCAAAGTGTTCTTTGTTTTCTAATATGATCCTACTGCACAGACTAGAAAAGAGATTTATTTCTTCTGTAGCACTGTGACCTTGATTAACCTCATTTGTGGCATCTATTTCAGTGAAAGAGCTACTACCAACACTGACTTCAAAATGTTGCTAAATGTCATATATGGCTGCTCATGTATCATTTGCTTCTCTCAAGCCATTTTCCGTCAGCAGAGAGGCAAGCTAGATGTATGCTCTGGGTGATTCCCCTATCATCATTAGCAGAAAATGAAGCCAAACTGCTGTAAAGTAATTATGCAGCTAAAAGGTGAGCTGTAAGGAAGACACTGATTAAATACTTACCACCAGTCAGCCCACATTGCATAATGTCTTGTTTAGAGGATTTCAATCTGTTTTCAAATTGCTGACCAGTGCCATGGGCTGAACTGAACCTTCACTCAGGCCTCGAGAAGTATGCTCAGATAAGCTTGGCCCTTTTTCATCTCAAGAGAATTTTATTTCATATCATATAGTACAATACAGGATAACAGCAATTTTTAATCTGTAGCTTGAGGTTGCTCTTGCACCACTAAGCTGTTCTCACCAAAATCTTTCACAGGTTCTTGCAGAGGTGCTGCAGTCACAGCAATCCATTGTGGTCACACTGAGGTGTAGCTATCTGTCATGCAAAAAATGGGAAAAGTGTGAAGGTTTAGAAATGATGGAATCTGAATTACCTCAATAAAACTTTGCCTGCATGAGAGACCTTGGAGCAACGACTGAGGCAGTAATAACACTGTACTCTATATTTCCTCTCCAGCACTGGCAAGCTTCATCTTCAACATTCCTGTGAGAAATATATCCACATGTTGTGGATGGTAATTTTGAAGCACTGAGATATTATCACTAATAACCGACTTTATTAATCCTTTTCAGAATGGAGCAGCACACACTGGGACAGAGATGATGCCGTCCTTGTCCAGAGGGACCCACCAGCAGGACATCAAAGACAACTGTGACAAATGAGACACGATGCAAATGATTAGCGGGTTCCATAGTTTTATTTTGTATTTAGCCTTCCTCTCCCCTGCCAGGGATTCCCCTGCTCACCCTGCTGCTTTCCCTTCTCCTCCCATTCCTCTCTTTCTGCTGACACTGGTCGTAACTCAGTAGTGAGCCAGTACTGAGACAAGTCAAAGGTGCTCAATACAACCAAAAGGATGAAGGACTTCCACTCTGGGAAACAAGAAACCTTTGTACCCTTCAGGACACGGGATGGTCCTTTACAAGCAGCTTTTACTCGGATTAAGCCTGTTCCTGTTGGTGAGGAATCTGATTAAATAATCCTAACAAGCAAAGAGGTTTGCTAATATTGCCTCTAAACATGACACTGGAAACAGGATGGCTAATGGTCCAATCCTGCCTTCAGTGATGTGGGCAGATGCTTGGTGGCTGCAGATATCATATTTTGCTTCAACACATTTCCATTCTTTTTTCACAGTTACCCACACACAAAACTCCCTTTTTCTGTGGACCAGTGCTTCTGAAGACAGCCAGAATTTTATCACTTATCCAGGTCAGGTGCACCAAACCCAGCAGTTGGTGTTTCACACCTTGAATCCTTTCAAAAGTTATCCACCTATCACATGAACATGAAGGTTCATCTGAACCCAGGCTGGCTATGTTGGAAATCTACTCTAGCTTTATTAATAAAAACTGTAAGCAAGACTTTTTCCAGAGAGCTGTGAAAGGGCATGTAGTGACAGGAGAAGGGAGAATGGCTTCAAACTGAAAGAGGGCAAGTTCATAGATATTTGATATTTTCATAGATATTTGGAAAGAAACCTTTACTGTGAGGTTGTTGAAGCACTGGAACAGAGTGCCCAGAGAAGCTGTGGATGCCCCACCCCTGAAAGTGTTCAAGTCTGGACTGGATGGGGCTCTAAGTAACTTGGTCTAGTGGAAGGTGTCCCTGCCCATGACAGGGGGATTAGAACTAGATGATCTTAAGATCCTTTCCAATGCAGGCTGGCCTGTGATTGTATGATTTAATGAGAGCTGGGCCACTAAACACTGACTGCACCTGTGGAAAGTCTGCCCTTTGTTGCAATTTTTAATTTCAACAAATTTCAGAGTTTTGCAACTGTTAATTTCCAGCTCACATAATCTGTAATTTTGACAGTTAAGTGAAAAACACTTCTAGTACCAGATTTATTCTAGCCCCAGAGCTAAATATGATCCAGGTATTTTGACTTCGTCTTACAGAGGCTGTGAAAGCTTTTTTGTTTCTCAATGAATGAAAACTTTCATGCACTGATGACTGTTCCATCCAAAGGCATACTACATAGCAGCAAACAGAAGTAATTTTACAGAGAAACTTTTTCATATGGCTTCAAAGAAAACCCATCAAGAATTGACAGTGATAGATGATGTCCCCAGTGACATTCAGGAATAATACAGTTTCACATTTATGTCAGGGAAAAACAAACAATGGACATATTTAAATAATCATTAAAAATGAGATGCCTGGCACAAAGCAGGTTCCAACCCTGTTCTGCCACACATCTTCTGGAAATCTTTTCTGGATATTATCTGGGGCCTTCTTATTTGGATTGCTCATGAAAAAAGAACTGTAATGGAGGTTCAAGTGTATGTTTTATCAGCAAAAGGTTCTCTCAAGGAAAATTACGTGAAAGGACATTTTTCTTGTCTTCATATTTGACATTCAGGAGTAGTGATGAGAAAAGGCAGGCACAGGAGTCTTTCAGAAAACCACCAGAGCGCAGTGGCAGCATTTCATAGGGATGTGAACCGTTCATCATCTGCTGCAAAGACTCCATTAATGTGGCCTGCTTTTAAATCCAGTGCTTCACAAGGAATCCCATTTTCTAGTGTCACTTCAACTTTATCTTCTAAATTTTCTCTCTCTGTTGACTCTTTATTCTTTCTAGAAACAAGAAAGAAAAGATCATCTTATTCTGTTGACCTGCAGCACTGCACCATGATTCCACAGAAAGGAAACTGCATATTTAGTTATAAGTTTGTCACAAGTTATGCTCCTAAAGACACAATCTGGTGTACTTCCTTGCTGTTGTAAATACACCAGATGGGTTTATCTAAATACAATAGCTGGGGGACCCACAGATTGGAAGCCCTAGTTTAGCAGTTTGGGCTCAGAACTGGAGACCAGAAAACCTGAAGTAGATATGTTGTAAGTATGTTTTAAATATTATTTCACCTTCTTATTCTGCAACTTGACTAGAAGGTGCAAAAGAAAAGCAGGGGCAAAACAAAATTTTAAAAAAATCTCTAAATCTGTTTGGTTTTCTTTTACCTCAGGAAGGTCTACACTAAGTGTGTAGTCTGACCCTGCAATGTATGTCATAGATCTCACCCCATGATCGGTACAAAATAAAGCATATTTTTTAGAAAAAGATAAGTCTTGGACTAACTGTAGCCTCCAAGTGTGGAGACTTGAGTGCCCTCACATCCACGATCACCTTCTTCAGAACATTCATGATTACTTTCTTAGGTAATCTCAATGTTGCCAATCTGCATTTTTTCTTCAAACTTCATTAGCAACAACCTTCCTACCCAGTATTTCATACTTCTGTTTTCTAGATTGAACAATCGCATGGCTTTCACTTTTCCAGACTCCAGTTGTCCCAAAAACATTTTATAATAGTGATTGAATAAAATTACCTATGTTAAAAAAAGAAACCTAAAAAAATTATCTAAAATACAACCATGAGACCATGTAATAAACAAATACCAGTCAACAGGTCATGATGTTCCTTTAATTCCAGATTTATTCTGACCTTGAGAACAACTAGTTCATAGTTGAAAAACCTGCTGTACTTTATGGCCTGCAGCATCAGCGGTTTCAGAGGACGAGAAACTCAAAGGTCACCTGCACTGCTTCTCCTATCTCACAGCATGTACTGTAACAATCTGACTCAGGACAACTGTAAAAATCTGATTCACTGTAACTACTAATGACAGAGATATTAACAACAATAAAATTTTATTGGCTTTTGGGAGATTCTTGTCTCTGCAGACTTGTTAAAATAAACTTGGGGTGTACTAGCGGAAACCTCCGACCTCTGGCTGCTCTTACATTGATAAAAAGGAGTAGTGTTCTTTAATACAAAACTGTGCAGACAGAATATAAAAGTTACTAGAAAGGAGGTTCGAAACAAATGAGAGGAGTAGAAAATGTGTGAAACTCATTACCAGAGGAATTCAGAGAAGCTAAAAATTTCCATGAATCCAAGGAGTGACTCAACAAGTTAAGGGAGGAGAAAACATTGTGAGTTACCCAATACAAGAAGACCAAATCCAGCTCAGGAAGGCCCACAGCTGCAAATTAAATCCTGGGAGAACTAATACAGGGAAAGACTGTGTTCTTACTCTGTTTCCACTCTTCCCAAGGCAAATGTTTATGGCCCTTGCTGCAGATGGGATTTTGGGGGATAAGGGGAGACTTTGAGCTAGTTCAGGCAGACTGTAGAGGATGATCCTGCCCTGGGCATGTGGCAGATCTGTTGCTGTAGGGGGAGGTGTCCTATAAGGATAGGAGAACAAACACAAGGCTGGGAGACACTGTGTCTGACCCAGCTCACTGTCAGCACTGAATTCAGCAAATTTCTCAGTTCAGTAAGTGATGCATGAGTCTAGCTCAGTACTGAAACTCCTCTGTAGGCCAACTCCCCTTCCCTGACACCCTGAGCATGGACAGCCTGAAGCACGTGCTTTTGGTCTTATCTGAACTGAGGTATGTAAACGGTTCTTTAAAGGCCTTTAAAGACAAAATGCCAGATTTATGAGAAGGCAACACCATCCTTGGGGCCAGAGTTCCAACATAGCCTACTAGGCAAGAGGGTTCCCATTATGTAAGCTCTGGACAGACTTAAGAAAACTAATTACTGGATATGCTGAAGTTTTTGAAAACCTGGTCACTTACTTCAGTGTCTGAGAAAGACACAGGTGCTCTTGAAATCCTTTCCTCTAATGTCTGGCTTTTTTTTTTTTTTCTTTTTCTCCCAAGAAGCCAAATAGCCCAGACCATTGCTTTTACCTCTCCAGTCATTGCAACAATAGATAGAAGAAATATATGCTTGGTTTGCCCTCTCTCTCACTTCCCCACCCCTGCCTGCAGATGTTATTGATATGAAAGGAGGGTTAGAGTTCAGCCACAGATGAACTTGCTCTGAGGAAAGGTTGTATGTAATGGTAGAGTAGGGAAACAGAGGGAGAAATGAAAAAAGCATAGCAACTAAAAGGACAAGAGCATGAGACAGAGCGGGTGCCAAGTGAGCACAGGCAGGCAGCAACAAGCCGTATTAATAGCACTGTGATGATAACAGCATGCAGTTTACACCATATTGAGGGGAACTGCTCAAGCTCAGATGAGTTAGTTTGAAAATACAGGGGGAAATCCTATCTTTCAGCATGATATGAAGCACAAGTGATTATTTTAGCTAGAAAAATCACAGCTATTTATCACAGTTTATTTATATTACACTTACGTGAAATGTTCAAAGACCCCCTTAAAGTTAGACACTATAAAGAAACAGGGAGCCATGATGCCACAGAGGGCAGGTATGGGCGTCAGGTAGCAACATCATTCAGTTTTACAGAAGAGGTTGCCTGTTTTAGAGGTTGCCTATGTTTCTGTATTATAAAATGAGTCAGTCAAAACAAAAAACCAGTGATAGGGCTTTAACTATCCACAGATTCCAAATATCTTCCCAGACTCTTTTTCCAACAGTGTCTTTCATCTGCTGTTTGCTGAATTTTATGGTTTTTTTTTTCTGAAAATAGAACGGGGTTTTGGAAATTCATGCAACTCCTCTGGTTGCAAAATATAACTGAAGAGATTTTGACTACAGTACTAAAAGTTCTCTATGAGCAGCACTTAACCTTCACGAGTGTTGTTCTTCCGAGGTCCTTTAACATTCTTCAAGGTAATAAAAAGGCAGAAAGAAGTATCTGCAACATACCACTTTTCATATATTAATTCCTTGTTCTGATATATTTGGGGATACAATTCATTATACAGTCAATAATTTTGATATTATCTGGTTATCAGCAGGAATTTACCCTTTTACAGTTCTTCTGCTGTTCCTGTATGAATCTATTGCTGAAGTCATAATTTTGTGTAAACTTACACTCTGTGGCAGCCAAAAGTATGGTAGAAGCTAAACTTCTATGGCAGAATCTCAACTCAGCTGAGAAATCTCTATTCCTTATGGTCAAGTCAGAGCCAGCAGAGATGGCAGAATCAAAACCCCTTGTGCTCTCTGTATTGCTCCCACATGCTCACACTAGGGAAGCATGACTACTCTTCTCTTTTTCACCAGTGCCACCAGGGCAGAAACAGAGAGGAAAAGAGAGTATCTCTCTCCTACCCTACCACCAGAAAAACTCCTAAGCTCATGGGGAGATCTGCCCATGAACCTGTGAAGGGCTGGGTATTTTGGGCTCATCAGGTCATGAATGGAAGGTGAAACCCTGCTCTGTTCCAGTGAGCAGACCCTCTTCAGCCATACATTAATCATTACTGTGTACTCTACTGAGTCTTCTCAAGCTGCAGCAGCACAGCTTTTTTAGCCCTACCAGCTTTTAACACAACTGCCCTGGAAGGGACACAGTCACTGCCAGCCATCCCCCTCTTGGTAGATATGTGGGTGGTCTGTGAGAGGAGACTCACCTGTGACACAATAAACCGTCACAAGAATGACATCAATTGTCTTTTTAAGGCTCATGTCTAGTTAGGTGGCCTCTGGGATCATATTCTTACACCTTCCATTTCCTCCTGACATCCTACAATTTCTAAGGCATCTATACTTTACAGTTAAAAATGTTAAGTCTTTTCCTCAGAAAAGGAGAGATGGATTATCTTTACCTAGCTAGGGAAGGATGCACAGCATTAATCTGTCTGAGGCTGCTCTGAAACACAAAACCAGCTCAGCTGACCTAACTGACCAGTATTCCATTAAAACAGAAGAAAGGCTAGGCTTCTTACTTCTTGTGTTTCTGAATCCCTGAAACAACGAGGAAAACAATCCCAGCCACAATGAGACAAAGAACAACACCGAATACAATAAGCCAGACAGGCGTAGAGGGTTCAACAGGAGGTGATAAGGTTGAGGTTATCTTCAGGAACTGCAGTGTTTTGTCACTCAGTAGGAAGGCATTATTGATTCTGTTCCGGTTCATCCTTCAGGAAAAAAAAAAAACAAAACAAAAAACCAGAAAAACGTCACTACTCTTTATAAAAGTATTTTACAAGTTAAAAAGACAGTGGAAAATAAAAGGGTTTTTCATGAATGTGCTGCAAGTTAGGCAGGGCTGAATGTCATCCAGCATGACAAAGAAAAGGATGTTGTCAACCATTAGTGGGGATCAGCCTTTTCTCTCAGGCAAGAGGACAAGGAGACAAACTGCACCAGGGGAGGTTCAGGCTGGACAACAGGAAGAATTTTCTTCACTGCAAGGGTGGTTAAGCATTGGAAAAGACTGCCCAGGGAGTGGTGGAGTCACCATCCCTGGAGGTGTTCAAGACAAAACTGTATACTTAGTGCCATGGTCTGCTTGATNAAAGACTGCCCAGGGAGTGGTGGAGTCACCATCCCTGGAGGTGTTCAAGACAAAACTACACTTAGTGCCATGGTCTGCTTGATAGAGTGGTGCTTTGGTCAAAGGTTGAACTTCATGACCTTGGAGGTCTTTTCCAACCTAAATGATTCTGTGGTTCTACGATTTTATGAATCTGTGATTCTATGATGTTGGCAGGATTACACAGACCTTGACTATAGCAGGGACCTCAGTAATCCATAGACACCCACACACTTAGAACATTTCAAACACCAGACTTCCGTATGCATTTATCTGACAAACTGGGAAATACAGATGAGACCTGAAGTATGGTATTATTGTTTATTTCTGGTTTGAACCATGTCCTGAAGACATAGCAGGCTGTAAACTGTAAGGCTGGCTCTGTAGCCTTGCTCATGCAGCATTCCAGATTAGCACAGGAGTGGCAGATCTGCTCTTCAATGCTTGCAGGATTTACTTACAGTTGCCCCCTAGAGCCTCAAACTGAACCATCCTGCATGTCATGGGCTGATACCTCTGCCCCTGTATTTTCTTAGATCCATGAGGCACAGGCTACGATTTGGTCTGGAAGAATCCACACCTATTGTCAACATGTCCTTCTTCCCTGCAGGATGCAGCTAAAGGGATGTGTACTTTACACATTTTTTTCCATTTCCATATGAGAAAATGGAAGTCTGAAAAATATGCTTTTTCACAGAAGTAGTACAACTGCTGTCCTTTAGTGGATACCTTCACCCATTTTCACTGCCTGTAAGCATTTCATTGCTGTAAGATATTTCTGGATCTAAATCTAGGCAGGCTTAAGAGGCTTTAGAAGTATCTTTCATTAGCTTTTTCAAAATGCTAAAAATTTTTAGGCAAATGGATTACATATATGGGTCTTGAGAGATTCTTTTTGATAGCAGTTGTATGGATTAATGCAGCTCTTTTTTGTATAAAATTCAATTTATTTACCACAGAGCAAGTATTTCCTAAAAAAAGATGTATGGGAAATACAGGTAAGATTTAATAAATTTCTCTTCTTGGAAATCATAATGTTTGACTGCCCCTTAAACAGGAAGTTCTTAGCATTAATGGCAAGTCAGCATTCCTGGACAGGACTGAAAGCCATGGCATGTTTTAAGACTCATAATTCCATAAGCTGTCTGCCATTTACAAAAGATTTCCTTACTGATATGAAAGGGTCATTGTGAATGGCTGAAATAAGCATTGTTTACCCTCACCTGATGGCTTGAGTTTCAGAATTATGTGCTGAAATTTTGTGTGACGTGCAGGCAACTACAAGTGCATTTCATGTTTGTATATGCATAACTATATCTTGTCTATATTTATGCACAATCTTGAGTATCATACAGAGCTCTGACATGGTTCACTTTCCTCTTTATTCTTACTTTGTAGGAATCTCATACAACAATATTCTAGTCCGTGACTAGCATTATGTGCTAACCTAGCATGAAGAATTATAACAAAGGTTTTGTATGGAAGCCTGCAATCAGAAGCAATTGAACAAAAAGCATTGTAGTTTTATAGACCATTTTATTTCTTGTTTTTAAATTAGGTAGGAATTAAAACTTTTCCTATATAGCACATTCTTTATCAGGTGACAGACAACAGTTAAAAACCAAACAATAACAGCATCTAATTTCTGTGCCAAACAGGGCACATAAAAGACTTAAATAAATCAGCTTATGCTACTGAATGTATCAAAGAATAACAGAAATGCAAAACCCCCACATTCCAGCACTCTTACAGAGAGCTTCAGTGAATAAATAATCTGCTTCCTCCACTAATGCTATGAAGCTATTGTTTGGTGTCTCTGTAGGAAATAGTTTAATCTGCTCATAAGCTTAAATTAATCTTTCCAAAAGAATGCATACTCATTCATCAGGAATTAGGCATTACACCTCCATAGAGATAACAAAAATTTTCAAGACAGAGCATAGAATGCCTGAAAACAAAGAGATCCATTTCCCACTCCATGCTTGAGAAATACATGTGTGTTATGCTGCTTGAGGGACTCATCCCTATAAGCCCCTGGTGCAGGTTTTTTGGACCATTGAAGTCAGATTATCCCATTTTTTCTTTTTTTCCTTGTCAGATCCATGTTCTTCCTTTTACTTGCTACAGAATGTGACAGTAGAAGGCAAAGTGATTTGTAGAGCCCTGTACTTTGTACAAGCAATGCTCAGCTGTGATATTGACTGGCATTCTAGAACAAGCTGGTATGAAAAGAATGTGAACATAAGATTGCTTAAACCAAGCTGGGACAGAGCCAGCTCTACTCATGAGGAGTTCACACGAGTTCATCTCATGTGAAAGCTGACTTCTAAATTAAGTCAGATGAACTGTTAGCGAGAAGCCATGAAAGGGAGCCTGTGGTCATTAGCCCAGGTGTAGATGTGCATGTAGCATGCAGTGAAAGCTAAATTATATTAACCCCACCCAGAAAGTGTGCCCTTCCATCACCTGAGGAAGAAGGTGTCTCACTGGGAAATGTAGCAGCTGGATGAGAGCAGTGTGCAACACACTGGACAGCACATCACAGGTATCTATCTATCTATCTACTAGATTTCTTCTGAGTCTGAGCATCAACAAAGACTCTTTCCAAAGTTATAATCCCAAGGCCCACATTCTTTGCATTCTGTGGGATTGTTAAACATCCTCTAATCTCACATTCATTAAAGAGTACAGACCCCTCAGTGTTTTAGCAACTTGAATTAGTTCATACTTAAAGAGGCAGAGTGCTCATTCATACAAGGCCCAGAGAGAGAAAACATCCTCAGTAAACAAGGAAGAAAACATTGCAAAAGCAGAGACTGTACCTGATGGCTGCCTCGACCTCACTTCCAGGAACAGTTGTCACATTTTTGGAAGAATCTGTGACCACAAACCAAAAGGACACCCGGTCTGTCACATTGCAGAGCAGCACATTGGAAATTCTGCGGACAGGTAAAAAAGAAATCATCATTAAAGAAGTATGGAAGGAGTTATTGAAATATTTTAGATTTTCTTAAAATATTGCTCTCAACTAAGGGGAAAAATTTCTTATTTTTAAAAAAGTTAACAGTTAATACTCAAGAAAGAAATACCACCCACAGCATTTCTCATTTCCCATATGATTTTAAAGAAATCAAGCTTATGAAGACCAAACAAGTCTTCAAACAAATTTCTAAACCTATTACACACTTGCATGGTCTTGGACATACATTTAGCGTAATCAAGTGGAAAAAACCATCTTTGAATAACAATCATCATTGGCTGTGACAAAGGCCATATAACAGAGCAAATGCATTGGTGAACTAAGAATTCTGGTTTTGACAGCAAATACCACAGGAAACAGTAATTGAGAATTGCTCACGTGATTTTCAAGCCAGCGCAGTTCTACGAGATACATTTGTTGGTGGGAAGATCAGTGGAATTGATGTTATTGTTTGTGACATCTTTGTTCACAGATCCAGGCACAGAGTGGAGGGAACAAGCTAAATTTAGTCATTCTACTGGCACTGGCCTCTTCCTTTTAGATGATGCTGTGTCATATATTTATATTATCTATTTTAAAGGAAGATTGCTCAGTTTTAGGTGAAGTTAAACGTGGAGGGGCACAGGCAGGTGGCTTCTCATGGCACACTACGTAGTGTGCGAACTGCCTTATAAACGCCATTTTTTTTCAGATTTCTACTAGAAAATGGTGGAAAGATCAGAAAACCCTTCTGGAATGACACAACCACCAGTATTCAAGCAAAGGAAGTGGAAGCCGATCCATTCCAGCACCGTGACCGGGCCCGGGCTCGCCCCGCGCTCTGCTGAGCGGCGCCACCTGCCGGCCGCCGGCGGCACCGCCCCGGCCCCGCGGGAGCCGGAACTGGGACCGGGGGGACTGGGGCGACT